>JAUPFP010000002.1:7413889-7841389 GCA_036925085.1 Brachycybe producta | reverse complement strand
TTGTATTTCTAAGCAACCTTTTGTGACATCCTACAAATATTGCAAACACAATGCACCTAATTCCTCATTCAGTATCTTTCTAGTGTTATATCATCCCTCCCTTTTTTCTGGAGAAAAAGCTAAAGTTCCACTGTAAAAAACAGCAGGACCATCACGATGATGAATTTCAGTTGCAAACGTTTATAGGCAGTTCAAGTAGTATACACACACACAGTACTATTACAACTGCTATGTACACACACAAATAAATGAAGTGCAAAATGCATATCGTATGACCGAGAATTCGAGATGCACAATTGGCTCTTGGAAGGAGACAACCCAAAGTGCAACCAATAAAATCGAAAACGAACTGACAGAAGAAAGAAAATAAAAAAAAAAACCTGAAATATGATCTCAATCGAGAGCAAGTTACATTTCAATTCGACCCTGCAAAAAAAGACTCAATTTACATTTTGTAGTTAAATAATGTAAAGATACATAATTTAACACAGGTGAACAAAATTACTGATTACTAGGGCACGGTTGGTTATGAAATATAAAGCAAATATTTCTCAATTTGTGGCCCAAAAATGCCAATTGTGAAGTAATCATCATCATCATCATCATTAAAGCAACTGCAATTATGCTTTTTTTCCAATAAAAAGGCTGGTTAGAGGCTAGATGCCTAATTACTATTAGTGGTCAACTAGAGTTCTAGCCTCGAACCAGTGTTTTTTTTATTGAAAAAACCATAATTGTTGGTTGATCTAAACGGGATTATTATTTCACAACTGTGCCACAGATTGAGAAACATTTGCTTGATACTGTATAAAAATCCGGAGCCCTAACTACTCATTTACAATCAAGATGGTTCCTAAATGAAAGTTTCTAACCTGCGAGATAAAAGTTTAGTCAGCATCAGTAGAAAAGCCATTCCTTGTTCAATAAATTCGGCCACTGCCAGGTCGTCATCGATGGGACCACGAACATTTGAAAAGTACTGCGAAAGTTTATCAACAATTCCCAAACTAACAGTGTAACTGAAAACCATACCAAAAAAAGAAGAAATATATTAAATAATTAGCCTAAGGTGACTGAAAAAAGGAATTTGTCTAATTTGAATAATTTAATTCTTTTTAATTGGCTAAAATAAAGACAAAAAAGGATGAAATTATTTCTTCTCGCCACATAAAATTAAAATGTATCAGCCAATAGGAACTCAAAAAAATGCCCTTGAAGTGTTTTATTTTCTATAGTAATGTGTGCAAACCCTTGAACTTGAAGAAATGCACAGAAAGTCACGTGACAAGTACCTCTTGTTATGTTGGTCCAAAGGTTTATTTTGCAGGCGCTCTGACTACCCCTATTCATGGTCTAAGGCTAAAACTATTCTGATTTTTAATTTCTGCTTGTTTTTATCCATGAGTGAACCATCCCTAAACGTATTTTATGACTAGTGGGGTAACCCGTCATAAATGACGGGAGCAAAATTCACATGCAATTGTGCCCAGCATTAGAATTTCTTTTCCTCCGCCCTTTTATGACGTCAGACCAAGTAACAAACCAATTAGAAATTGATGACGTTCATAAAAGGGCTGAGCAAAAGAAATTCTAATGCTGGGCACAATTGCCTGTGATAAACTGTAGTTTAATTTTGCTACTATTATCCCCTCCCCTTTTTATATTTGAAAGAGAAAATGAGTTTTTCATTTTCTCTGGTGTGCGCATATGCGTCGTTTGTTCCTTTTTTTTACTCCTTTCATTTTAATTTCAGTCACTCCCTCCAACTTTTTTCCCCTACACGTTTCTCTCCCCTTCTACACTTTCCAACCTTTTCCTCTCTCCAATTTAATATCATGGGGTTCTTCGATGGGGGAGGGTGCAACATATAGTTGACCTTGAGAAAAAAAAGCGGTTCATTTATTGAAATTTATATAAATTCCGACGTGCTTCAAGGTTTGTACAGCATTAACCACACACACACACACACACACAGAGCTGGCTTAATATATATATATACTAGTGGGGTAACCCGTCATAAATGACGGGAGCAAAATTCACAGGCAATGGTGCGCATGCGCGTCGTTTTTTCCTTTTTTTACTCCTTTCATTTCAATTGCAGTCACCCCCTCCCACTTTTCTCTCTCTCCCCTTCTACACTTTCCAAAGGAAGAGTTCAACATATAGTTGACCTTGAGAAAACAAAACGGTTCATTTATTCAAATTTATATAAATTCCGACGTACTTCAATGGTTTTGTACAGTTACTCCACACACACACACACACACACACACACACACACACACACACACAGACCTGGGATATTATATAATAATAATAATAATAATAATAATATAATATTTCTTTATTTCTATTTCTACATGTATTATCTGTTTTTTTACTCGCTCTTATTTAACTTAATAATTTCTTTGTTTGTCCACCACCTTCTGAAATATTTGGAAATTAATTCATACTGCACGGGGATTGAACACTACATGTACACTAACAACACAATAGGGGATTAGAGATCTTGTTTTTTCTTACTTTTTAGACCGTTTTTATAAAAACGACTATCACAAAAGCATGTTTTTGTTTAATTTTCTTGTTTATTTTCTAGGTTTCCTTTACTCTTCTAGTTTATAAGACTAAAAGCTTTTCTTAATTGTGATGCTTCTGAAATGCAGATTAACCAAAATTCTATCACCAACAACACTGAGAAAAGTGTGTTTATTGAGAAACAAAACGTAGCTCAATTACTTGATATCTTTCAAAATAAACTTTTTACAGACAAAAATTAAAAAAATATCTTCTGAAAGATAGCAACATGAAATGTGATTGAGCTACTCTTCTAGTTTCTAAAACATAATATTCAAGTTTCTCTTCATCTTGCACCTGAAAGACTTTCGAGAGTCATTTACACTTTGAGGCCACTTTAAGATATTTCCATCATATTTTTCAAAATCATTCTTTTTTTTTACTAAGTTTTAAAAAAGTTTGAACCATCAAAACTTTGTAATCAGAGGCAGTAGATGATTTACCCCTTATTAATTCAACATCAAAGCGACATTATTCAACAAAGTTACGCTTACGCTTACTTGGAATCTTATATAGTATTATATTATTGCAAAAAAAAAAGAGAATGGAAAGGAAAATGGGGTTCCTTCCTAGTTTTTAGTTCTCTCTATCTCTCTCACTTCCAGGGTGTTCTGATTAAATTACTGAATACTGCAATACAAAAAAAAAAGATGGATAGAAAAAGGGGGTAAAAGAAACTTACTTTCCATTAGTTACGAATATGAAGTAATGGAGGGTGTACACGAGAGAGAGAGAGAGAAAAAAAAAGGATGAGAGATATGTGGGGAGAAATTACCAGTAGAAAAACCAACATGGCAGAACGGACTTCACTAGAGTTGTTCCCTAAACGAAATTTCATTGTGGCAAGGTGAATGTATGTAATGGGGATGGAGGGAACATTTAACTACATTAGATGTGAAAGAGGGAGGAGATAGGGATAAAGTTCTTCCATTTTTGTCCAAATCTAATTTCAAATGCTCATATTTTGGTAATTAAGTTGTAAAGCAAAATGGGAGTAGAGGGGTCACCAAGGGCCATCTGTGCTTAACACTACTCATATTGTACAAACAAACAAAAAAAGCATTTGCTAATAAATTAGGAAAATTCCTCTTTTTAAGCTTGCTCTTTTTTAGGCTTTTGTTGTTCTTAAGCATCGTTTCCACTTGTACTCGGAAGTCTGTAAATATTTTCATGAATACATGCATACACATGCATTTTCAACTGCAACCTGTTGCAGCCATAAACAAATGCATATTTTAGTGAGGTCTTCAAGTGAAATAGGTCATTTTTTTATTATTATTATCTACAATATATGCGCACAGACTCGTTTTCCATTTTCTGCACATATGTTTATAAATGTCTTTGCCCTTGACACTTGGAGTGGGCGCTTGCAATATGAGCTCAGCAGCATTCTAATTACTTTTTGCAATATTTTTTCAGCTTATAATCAAAAAGTATTTTTGTCAAGGTGGCCAAGGAAATCAAGGTCAAGGTTGCAGACTTATGCATACACAGTCATGAGTCTCAGTGGAAACGTACTTTGAAAAAAGGATCAAAACAGATACTATAATACCGTCGTATTCACAACAAAAATTACAGTAACTGCAGTTATATAACCTATGTTATAGTTAGTTAACTGCAGACAAGCTAGAAGTTTTACTGTAGTGTGTAAGCATTTTTTAAACCCACATACTTACGTGTCATTAAATGATTTTGTTTCACTTCCAGTTCGGTTTCACTTCATGTGAAACAATTGTGCGTTTTGTGAAATTCCTCATTCCGTCAAAAATTGAGTACTCTAACTATCCGCCATGTTGTTTCTAGGCTAGATTTGTGACTTATTTAATAAATCACAATAATATGGTTAACCATATTGTATGTCAGTGCAGTTGAATTAACTTCATTGTTCAGAAATTCAACCACAGTTAATGTAACTACCTTTGTTTCCACTAGAAAATTAACTGTGGTTAACTTTTTTAGCTACAGTTCATTTTTGTAGTGGCAAAGCCGGTTATAAGAAGCATCGTGTACATAACCTTTAACGCCATTCAGTAAACAGCGATCAAAGAATCAAAAAGTGCCTCAACGCCCTAAACCGGCAACATAAGAGCTAATGTGGCTTCAGATATCCAGGGAAAACATGATCTGATTTCTTAAATTTTTAAACATACTTCAGTATGTATGATATTTTGTCTGATGAAGAATGTTCCCTCGCTCGATTCCAAACAGTCCCAGAATCGCAAAAATCGCTACCGACTCAATCAGACCTTGACAAGTCGAGATTTTTCGTCTTTCCAAACCACCCACCGGTCAATATAAAAAGTATATATATATATATATATATCGTCGGAAAAGTGACAACCTCAAATTGCAACAGTGTCAAAAGGGAGAGTAGAAACTTAAAAGCTTTTACGTGTTCCTCCAAATTAGAAGTTATGAACACGAGTGACATTTGCATGTATTGTGGCCGCTGTGTGTCCATCTCAAACATTAAATCTCTTCTTACTCCCAACCCAAACAACACACACTCTCGCAACTGAAATATATGTCTCGAATGAGGGTTAAAATGTGATAACATTATTCAACTTGAGTGACAAAGAAAAACTACCTGATGACATCCTGAATCCAAGTGAATAGAGTATCTTGATTAGAGTCTGAAGAAGAAGACGAAGTCGAGACTTTGTTAACTTGTAAATTAGAAGTGACATCTTCAGACAACGTGTTCCAAATAGATGAAATCAGTTGCATCAAAGATTTGGCCACATTATCAACAGGAAGTGACGTAATGATGTTGCCACTGTTTCCAAAAAACAAGTGGTTGTAATTATCGGGAATGAGTAACTGAAAATAAAAAAAAATAACTACAATAAATTTAAGCTCGTTTTAAAGTGTAAACGCCTCTTCGAACTCTTAATCATTTTGTCTTTCAGAAGCAAAATTTAGAGAAACCTGAAAGTGTTAATAAACTAGAATGGTAGCTTTTTATGTTAGTTTCAAAATGGCAACTTTAATTAGCGGGCCCACCTGTTAGTAGGCCTACTTATGTTTATAACATTATATAAGTTCCACAAAACAGAGCAAATTATAGTTGCCTCATCATAAGACGACGCTTGTGATGTCAGAGTGGCTGACAAAATAATTTAATCATGTGTCATTTTGTCGAAAAAAAGAAGGCGGCAATAATGAAGGAATTCAAGAACACCTTTTGTTGAAACTGTAGTTCAAAAACATTTGTTATCAATCCTTTTCTATAAGACTAAATGACACAATCCTTAATTTTTTGTTAACTTCAAATGAGCGAGCAAGAGCAAGAGAGCATTCTCACTCAATAATCGTCTGGTGAGTACCTGTTCAAAAAAGATCGGGTGGATGGTGGTACACCAAATAAAAGACTTGTTCGTGCTTGTTTATAGTGTGGAGTCCACACTGTGGACGGTGATTATTATATGGTTGAAATACGTATGCAGATTAGAGCGCTAAGAGTGCTCGCTGTAAACGATGGATCAACTGCAAACAAGCACATACTCAACTATGGTTTGACCCCATGTGAGCATTTCAAGAAAATACGAGCAAACATCGACGAGCCCGATCAAGTGTTCGCTCTTGCTCGCTCTTTTAGTGAATACCCTACTTTACGATGAGGCATATTTATGTGAAATTATTTCCCCTTCATTTGTCCATTTTCACTTTTCGAAAGTGACAAGATGACGGCACTAAATTCACTTTTTTTTTGCAAAATTTTATGAATATGACTGTTAAACTTTTAGCTTTTCTATTAACCAATGTTTTGCAGATATGAGATTTAATTAGAGATCCTAATTACAACGCTGTTTTAAATCCATTTTATTTATACACCTAAAAATTATGCAAATAAGCAAATTCTACACCCACGTCACCCTTCTTCGCACACAAGAAAATGTCACTTCCAATATTTCTTAATGTTCGATAAATTCTTTTTTTTTTTCTCTCTCTCCATTTCTAAATATAAAGATTATTCTTTTCAGCCGCGCTAACTGCGTTTTAACACATTTTTGGAAACATAATAAAACGAATTTAAAGCAGACAGACAGACATTTTGTGAAGCTCCTCATCTCCAAATTGAATAACCGTTGAAAATTCTCTTTCCCCACCCCCCTCTCCCTTTGCACAATTTCATTCTTGCACATTTGTATTTTTATTATTATTATTATCATTATTATTATTACATAAGATAACAATTTGCATACGTTGTGTCCACATTTCCGCAGTGTCATGTTCAAACCATTAGTTAGTTTGCGAGCGTTTTCAATTACACACGCCTTAATTCATTTTTTACGCATACGACAGTGTCTTATGCGTGAAATGTTTTATATTTTTTTTTTTTGCATTTTTGCTGTATGTGTGTATGTTTGTAATGTGTCAAATATGAAACCAATTTACAAAGTCAGGATGACAAAACAAGCAGCAAATTTGCGCGTCAAAAACCTGTCACAATAAATTGTAGCATCACTGCATCATTTTCATAATTGGATTTTTTCCCTCAAAATAGGAAGAAAAACAACAAAACAAAACCCGCTCATTTAAGCAAAAAATAAAACCTCTTTTGTACAACAAACTGATTTTAAAAAATACAAATAAAACGTGCAAATTCAGGCAAGACGCCAATAAGGAAGCAACGTAATGCCAACCATTGGGGTTTATGTACGAGCGAGCGTAAAGATGTTGGCATAATGATCCGGCCAACAATAAAACTGTTATTGTTTAAAAAAAACTTTTTCCTACACTAAAAATACAAACCATAGCCAGTATTTTCTCAAATCTGCCGATTTTTCATTTAAATGAGCAAAGATGCGAAAAATGTACGTTTTATTATAAATAATAAAAAAAACGTTCGCATTGAATGTGTTTTGTATGTTTCTTGCAGTTTTTACATTTATCACAATATCAAATTCATATTGTAGTACCAGAAATTGATTAGAAAATACATTTTATAAATTCTTTCACAAAAAAATTAACGTATTGTGTGTGAATGTAGAATTCGACACAACTATTTTTGCCATAAATTCAAATTAAATTCAAATTTTTACGTCATACGCCGTGTCTCTGATCACCAACACAAAATCACTGTGCGTTCACACTATAACGAGTCTGTGGCACAAATCTCTTTGATGAACCGACAACGAACGGTTCGGGTGTGTTGAACGTAGCGAACGTTCTTGTGTGCGTTCGTATATGCGGCACTTGTTAGCACTCACATCAATTTTCGTGAAATGCAACATACAACGTAAAATCTCATTAATTAACAAGAAATCCAATTTTGGGCCTCTTCCATTTCGTGTTAAACGGTTTCCACTGTACTTTAAAATGAAGATCGAAAGTAGCAACTAATTTTGGTCCCATTTCATTAGGGCTTTAACCCATCCCAACCCATTCCATCATCCCATGGATCCCATCAGTCCCACAAATCCCATTAGTCCTATCTATTTTTGTTTAGTCCATATCCCATGCCAATGGACCAGATGAGACGGAAGCCCATTTCGGTCTCTACTTTAGATGCGTATATACATTTATAGGGAAAAATTAATCGTATGAAAGATGAAAAACACCGTGTATTAATATAAACGGAGCTTATACCATAAGAAACCAAATCTCACCTCGCACACACACAAATAAATTAATTAAAGCAACTTAAATTAAAACTTACATTCAAACGATGCGCGAGAAGATCGAGTAATCCAGTCAACCGATTACTTTTAAGAACGTAACTGCAACTTTCAGAGTTCGACTGACAAACGAGTCGATAAACGTTACAAGCATTAACAAGTGTCCTATTAAAAAAACATAAAAACGAAATTAATACATGTTATAGTTAACACACAAAAAAATCGTTCTTCTCGTACTTTGATGGCAAAATCGTCGGCAATTCCTTAGTTCCTTTCGAAATAACTCCGAGGATTCGAGTTAGAATGTTAAAGCCACCGAAGCTACGGAACGCTTGCTGATCACTTAGAAAATTCACTGCCGTTCGTCCCTAGAATCGACAATCGTCAGACAGAAAACATTTTATATACCGATATATTATGCTTAAATGAAACCTTGTTTTATAAAAACTTACTTTTTTAGTAACGAAACGTGTCAGTTCTCCAAAAGCACGATCGAGACTCGTGACAACATTTGTTGGCCACGGACCAGACCCGGAATTTTGTAAACACCTTGACATGTCTTTGACAAAATGTTGAACTCTTAATAAATAAATAAATATATGATTGAATGTTAAAACGGTTCCTTTAATTCTTTCGTCATAAAAATACTATCGATACAAACTTCAAACTGCTTGCGGAATCGTAATTTGACATTTTACTGGCGGCTGCCGAATTCTCGAAGTCGTTCCCTCTGAAATGAAACATGTAAAAGCCATTAAATTTCTTTGTTTCATTTCTTTTTTTTTTAAACCTGGTTAAGAAAATTCGACGAAATCGCTTTTTTTCAAAGCAAAATATTTCTTGAATTTCAAGATTTATTTCAAAACTAAAAGATGACGAAATCGTCATGGAAACACGATAACGTTTAAACGATATGTTTAAAAACAAACTTTTTAAATGCAGTTTAAAGCGATTTTTCATAGAAAATTTTAACGTAAAATTACGTCTTTATTTAAACCGTCGTAAAAAGTTTGTTTAAAATATTGTAATAATTATACTTCATGCACCCTTATTTACTTATCTTCTCTCAAATAAATCTTAATATTCTTTCATAAGGAGCTTTAAAAAAGTATTATCGTCGTTATTTTTCTGCAACGTGTCCCAAAAAATAGAATGAATTCGACCGTTAAAAAACGACCGAACTAAAATTCAAATGAAGATTTCAAGAAACAAAATCACTTTGTTGTCATTCGGTGTCGTAGTTTCTTGCAACGTTTCTTCAAAGTCTTTTGTCTTTCCTTGTCCAAAGCGATCTGAGGATCGATGTTGTCGGCCGGAGCGTTAATCACGTATTTCAGATTATATGATTCCGTTTCTTCTTGTGACGGTTCCAAACCCTGATGTTTCTCTCTGATTGCGAGCTGATGTTTCTTTCCTCTCAAGTGGCTCAAAAGATAAACTTCGGTGCCGATCTACAAAGATAAAAGAATTACTTCACAAAGATTTTACTCCATCTGACAACAGAATCATGGTAACAAACCAGAACGTTGCAGATAGTACAAAGTTTCTTCGTCTCGTATGGAACCAAACGAGGTGCATCGTCTGCGGCAGAAGATATTCGAAGAATGCTCAACTCGAGAGCTTTCATTCGAATGTGTTCGATCTGCTCTTCGTGGCGACGAGAACTCTCTTCTTGCTAATATGAACAACCAAACCGTTATTTTAATATAATTTAATGCGGCTTTTCTAGTTTATTTGTTTAATTTTTGTCTGTAAAAATATCTTAAAAGCTGAAATATGCTACCTTATGTTGAATTTTCTTTTGAAGTTCTTCCATCGTCGCTTGATGGGCCGCTTGCAGTGCGGACATTCTTTCTTCTCTGTCTCTAAAACCATAAAAACCAGCATTAATGGCACGTATTAAGTTTCGAAATCACGTGAGACGTTTTTCTTTTGTTTTCTCACCTCGCTTTCTCTCTTGCTACTTCCTGCCTTTCTTTTTCTCTCTCCTGTTGATGTTGTTCTATCTTATATTCCTTCTGCTTTCTCTTTTCTTGCATTTCTAACAGTTTTGCTTGACGTTCCACTTCGAGAGCACGTCGTCGTTCCTAACAAATCGAAAGTTGAAATGAGTCTCACATTCACACTTAGCTCCAAGCCCAAATACAAACCTCAGCTGCAGCTTCTTTTGCAGCATTTTCTTCCTGCCTTCGTTGTCTTTCCTCCTGAATGTCATGAAGTCTCGCTTCGTGGCCTTTGATTCTCGAAAGAACGTCGTGACGCTTATTCTGCGCTTCCAGAGTATTAATAAATGCGATTTCGTTCACCTATTAAAAAAAATGCAAGTTCTACCAATAAATATTCCGCTTTAAAATGTAGAACAACCGAACAAATACTTTTTCTTCTTCGTCATGAGCTTTGCGTATTATCATCTGAAGTTGCAATCGACGTTTCTCTTCGGCTCTCTGTAATTTTCTCTCCATTTCCACCCTCCGTTGTTGTGCGAGCTCTTCTTTCCAAAGGCGTTTCTCTTCAACCTAAAACAGTCATGGTTAAATTGAGGCAATTCGTAAGTGGTGTTGTTGAATCACCTTTTTGGAAATTTCTTTTCCTCTTTGCGCCTTCTCTTCCAAAAACCGCTCTCGTTGCTCTTGAGCTTTTGCCTGTTTTTCTTCGTGACGACGTATGGATTCTGATAACGACCTAAAAAAGAATAACGGAACCAGGGTTAACTTTATCTGGAACAATAGCTTCAAAGAAAAGCTATCGAAGAAAACCTCTTTCTAGATGGAGACGAAAGCTTCTCGTGTATCTGTATAACTCTTCCCGGCTGTCGTAATTCGGCATCGAGATAATCCATGTAATCACCCCAAAGCATTCCACTAGGAAGTGACATTTCGTCTTCGGTCGTAGCTGCTGCAAAACAAGTTGAAAATTGTTATTATTCTTGTTAATACATTAACAAATTAATTTAAAAAAACTTATTACTGATCTTTATTTTAATTATAATTTTAAAAATTCTTTAAATTTTTTAAAAATTAATAAAAGCTATTTTAAAGAAACAAGATTTTTTTTGCCGTCCATTTGTCTAACTTCGTACTTTCTGATAAAGTGCCGTCTTCATCTGGCAAAGGAGGACTCAGAATGGAACCTTCATCCTACAAAGTAAATAACATCATAAGACACGAAACAAATCAAGAACATATAATCGTAAATAACCAATATAAACGCTGCATAAGTTTTGAAAACAGCCGAATACACTTGCCTCGCTTGTAAACGGCTGTTCCGCAATTGTATCTATCTGCAAAGCCGTTTCCGCGCCGGCATTTTGTTCTCCGTTTTTGGCCGTTTTGACAAGATTACCATCAGAAACGGACTCTTCGACTTGGGCTTTATTATTTTTCTTCAGTTCTGATGATCGTGGAAGATTCTTTTTTGCAGCTTCGGCACTCGAAGGTAAAGATTTCCATTTGAAATCGCTCTTATTCTTGTTTAACGTAGCTGGTGTTTCTTTGGCTTTCGCAGAACTGGTTCTTTTTACGTTCGGCGACGTCGACTTCATACTCGGCGATCTTTCTGCTTTCTGTTTCGACTGTGCAGTCCTACAGTTCGTACTCTCGGTCTTCATTATATGTAACGAGGGAAGTGATCGTGCCGGTGTTGGTTTGTTTCTCAAGCGTGAAACCACCGAAGTAGAAGAAGCAGCAGCAGTGCCGCTCTTGAGAGAACTTTGTACGGCAGAAGACGAACGATTGCTTTCTGTTGTCGCTGATTTCGCCTGCTTATTAGCACAAGCTTTCGTCACGGATTCTTTATCGGAATACATTTCGAAACCACCGATAGAATTACTTCTGACGTTTCCATTCGAAGATCGAACGACTTTCGGTGGCGATAACTTAGATTTCGAACGTACTCTCTGAACCGTTTCCCAACCGTCCGTATCCGCTTCTTCGCCTTCAGTTATCGAAGGTTTTTCTCTCTTTTTTTCTTGAACGGACGAAAGAGAGCTAATATTTGTATTCGGCGACGTATTGGGGAGCGTGCCACGAACTTTATCGGCCCAACTCTGACTACTAGACGACGTGCTGCTAACGGACGACGTCGAACCACTTCTTACAACAACTGACGGCGGTGTAGTAGCCATCTTTGTCGCAGAAGGAGGCTGTAATGGTGTTCGGCGTGAAATCGAACTCGTAACCTTCGCAACCGATGTCACAGATGCTTGAATTGGTTTCGACTGAACAGGGGCGAGTTTTCGTTCAGTTTTTAGCGAACTTGATCTTGTAATGGGTGGAGAACTTTGTGGATTGGAATGTGAAGAAGCGTGAAGCTTTGCATTTGCTTTCGTTTTCGGTACGGCATCGCTTAAGATTGGTTTCGTAACAGTTTTCGAAGTGCTCGCATTGATTATGTTTGTTGCGGAACTTGGTTTCGACGTTTTGGCTACGGAAGTGATCGACGTTTGCAAAGGTTTTGTTGTCGGAACTGTAATCGAAGGCACAGTTTCATCTTTACACGCTTCAGATTGTGATAAAGCGACAATTGGTTTGTTAGAACTATCAGAAACCGAAGAATTGACGTCCGTTTGTGTTCCAAGAGAGTTCACCTTCACCGATTGTCTTTATAAAAAAAAACGAGAAAAAAACGATCAAAAAATTACTAATTCAAAACATGTGAACGAAAGCGTTCAATAGCCCTTACTCTTCGTCGAACTTGAGCGCTCTAACAGCACTCGGCTTCATCATTCCTTCGAAAGCGACTGAAAGCAAGTTACTTTTCGAAGAAGGTCTTCTCATTTGCCAAGCCAACGACGTTGGTCTGAAATGAGATACAAGATTTTTTGACGTCTTGAAACGAAAACGTTCGATGAGAAAACTTTCCATTTAGACTTCTAGCGAAGGAAACGGAGATTCAAAAATAATTTTTACGAGAATATCTTTGAAAACAAAACTTTTATGGTAATTGTTAAGTTTTTCGACCAACAAAAACCGTGAATGATAGGTTACAATTACTACAATTTACCGGGTTCCAGTGCGTTAGAAACTAGAACCGAATAACGTTAACAGTATTTTCATGTTGATATCTTTCAAAATAAACTGCCATAAAAGGCTTATTTTGAAAGATATCAACATGAAAATATCCTTAAGGTGGTTTTTTAAAGTGTAAAACGCCAATCAAACTCTTGATTATTCTGTTTCAGGTGCAAAATGAAGGGAAACTAGAAAGTGTTTTAGAAACTAGAAGGGTAGCTCAATCACTTAACAGTGTTATTTACATGTTGATATCTTTCAAAGTAAGCTTTTTATTTCTTAATTTTTGTCTATGAAAAGTTTACTTTGAAAGATATCCACATGAAAATACCCTCAAATGATTGAAAAATTGCAAAATAACCAATAACTCTATTCAAATATTCTACTTCATTTGCATATTTTGTAATGTCTGCCGATAAAATACGATTTTACGAAGTTCATTAATGTATTGTAAAATAAATCTCGAGATTGGCACCTGCTTCGAGGCGGCGTGCTATCAAAATCCCTCTTCAGATTGATCCATTCGATCAGAGAATGAAAGTCCTTCGTGTAATTATCGAGAACCATAATCGCCTCCTAAAAAAAAAAGAATTACGAGAAAACAAACAATTAGCTTTGTAATCATTCCGAAACTAACGAAATCGGTTTCTCTACCTTGCATTCTGCTATGCTTTCATCGGTAGAACAAGTTTCGTGAATTTCATCGACCGCTCTTCGTAGATTCTCGAAAAGAAAAGCCCAATATCTCGCTTTAAAGTCCGATTTCGGATCTCTACCGGCCGAAACGGATCGTAAACGAGTCTTTCCGACTACAGGCGAACGTTTCGTTAGTCCATAGTCTATCTTAGAATAGAATCGAGGTGAAGTTGGAGGTTTACGATGCCTAACGGCTGAAAGAACCAAAATATATTTTGAATAATTGCAGAAAAACGGAATAATCTTTCGATTACGAGCGCGTTAGCCAATAACATCTTGCATTAACAGTGCGAAATACAGTCAAAACTCATGTAAAATCTCCTGCATAAAGGCTAAACTGTTACTAATCGAAAGAATTTCTTAAAAAAGGGTACATTTTGAGCATTTGAATCGTATTAAACCTTGAAATCCATGTTCAGAAACGTCCAAATCTAAAGGAACGCTGTAATTAAAAAGATTTCGAGCTGATCTTCCCTCTTCTTCAAACCGTCTTCGTACATCGACTCCGTTTGCCTAAGAAAAAGAAACGTTTTAAGTAAATGTTATTATGGTTTCAATCCGTTTTCAATGATTGTTCTCACTTTGTGTTGGTTTTCGTCTTCTTCTTCTTTAGACATTGCAACAAAAAACAAGACAAAACACGCGTTAAACGGTTAAAAAAAACTTGCTTTTGATTCAAATCGTTACTTAAATTAACAATATTCAAAACTAAACAAAAACTGTAAGAAACTGACAAACAACAGCTGATAATTCGCGAAATAAACACACAGATGTAAGTTTGATTTCATCAAGTCGTTCATCCCGCGCCATTTTTAGTCATTAGAGACAATTATGACCAATAGATGGCGCGTCTAACCATGATTAAAAAAAATACTTATGCAAGAGCTGGGCACAGAAGCATACGGCCAGGCGCACACTTGTAATACCTAGTACACACATGAATTCAAATTAAATGTGTTTAGGTGAATTATACGGAATCCAGTTAAGGACATGAACACCAAATAAAAATTGACTTTATTATTAATATTTTAAATTGAAATACTAAATCAATATTTTGTTGATAGTTTATATAAATTATATTTAAGTATTAACTCGAATATTTTGAGATTATTAACTGAATAAATTGAATTCGACATATTGTTTGTCCTTCACGGGGCTCTGTAGAACGCGTTTATTATTTCAATGCATTTAAAATATCAGGTGCCTACTAGGTATAATGGTAATTACAATTTAGCACTAAAAGTCTAAAAGGGTACACATCCCAAAATTATTTCTAAAAAAAACTCCTCAAGGACCACTAGTATACAGTAGTTTTTTATATTAAAATGATTTTGACATTTTTATGCCCCCCCCCCCCCCCCCAAAAAAAAAACTTCCTCTTTGAACCCTTTATTTTTTAGGGGCAATAAATTACTTTATGTTTTATTTTTTAAAAAACTTCCAACCTTATTAATTTACATTAAATTAAATATAAAATTAGCTGCTAAGGTAATATGAAGTAATCCACAGTGAAGCCAACACATTGGCGCACATGCTGATTTTTTTTTTGGTTTTTTATAATAATTTTTTTTCCAGATATTTTATGAACAATTTTAATGGATGTGTTTCTCTTACTCAATGGAGTTTAACATAAGAGTTAAAAATTCGCGACTTTGAAGTATTTTTTTTTAAAAAATGGAAGAACACTTTCTAATTTAATGAATAAAGATCATTAGATAAACATATATTTAAGGTGCACATTGCACTTTTAACCATCAAAACTGGACAACTTTAAATATGAAAAATAAACATATTGCCGAGACTTTGTATTTTAAAAATTAAGATTTTTTCTTTAACATTGGGTCTATGGGCTCAATAGATAAACGATGTTAGCGCACTTTGTGGAGATATTTCTAAGTAATTTTGGCCTGTACCCTCTTAACATAATGCAATTTTCTAATAAGCTATTCAATCGAATAAAAAATTGGAACAATTTCTAATCTATTTTATTACATCTTATTGTGTAAAGAGCACAGAAAAGGGCTCAATAAATGTGATTGTCAACATTGGGCCACTTACTTAAACATTGAAAATTATATAACTCTGAACAATTAATGAGAGGGAAAAAATTAATTTGGAACTTACATTAAAAAAAAAACTGCGCCCCTTTTGTCCAACCAACCGCCCCTAAGTAAATTTACTTAACAAACTCAAACATTCATCAAAATAATGAACGATTCAAGATAATAATGATATAAAAACCAATTTGTAAAAACTAAAAACATGAACAACAACAACAACCATGAACAATAAAAGTCTCATAAAACTAAAACAATCAAAATTATAAACAATTTCTTGTAGTAAAGACCAAAATTTAAATTCTGTGACTAGGTTACTCTTTAAAAAAAACTCTAAAATGGCAATGCAGAAAATTGCTCCATTTGTCTGGGAAGTTGAACCAAATTACAAAATAATAAATGAGAAAAACACATTGGATTCAAAAGTATCAAAAGAAATGACAAAAGATGTTATGACTTCTGCCGGATTGCAAAAACTTATAGGTCACTTTCGTCTTTACGGACTTGATTTGGTGCCCGACAACAACAATTCAACTTCATTCAATTACTGGAGAATAATTCCAATTGTGATATTAGGCCTGCTACCGTGCACAGTTAATATTGGCTTATATTACATCAAACTCAAATGTGACACAGAGAATTCCTCATTAGAAAATGATTATTACTACAAATTTTCCTATGCTTTTTTCTTAAATGTCCTCGCGGTAATTCAAGTACCAATTATATTTATTCATACCGTTATCTACTTTGAAAATTATAAGATCCTTTTCGACAGTTTATCAAACACGATTCTAAGTATAAAACCTAAAAACAGACAAAGTGCATTGATACAATCGATCAAAAAATGGTATAATGTTTTGATTTATGCAATAATAGCAGCGATAATCGAACACTTCATCATGCTCGTACTATCTTCAGATACGGCGCAGACAATTACGAGAAATAAATATTTTGACGATTTCTGTTTCACCTTTATTCAAATCCTTTTTGTTTTATGGATACCAATTTCTGCATCGTATTCATTTTTCTACACATTTCTAGTTGTTTTTGTTTGCAAATTACTTTCGTTGTGTTTCGACGAAACACTGTCGTCGTCGTCGAATACGAATCCGAAAAAAACGACTGACGAAAAAATATCCGTCAGTATGCATCAGAAACAACATCGTCACCTTTGTAATCTAGTCAAAAACACAAATGAGTTGTTCAAAATTTTTATATTTGTATCCATAACAATACAAACGACATTTCTGATATTGGCAATAAAGGTTTTTGTATCAGATACAGAAGAAAACCAAGTTCACATTTCGAAGGCACCTTATCTGATACAAAATGTTCACTATTTTATTTCGTTAACAATACAAATTGTATATATTTCGGAACTTAACGAAAAGGTAAAAAAAATGATCATTTCAACTTTTCAAGTTTTGTTTATCAGATGCAACGTTTAAAAAAAAATTGATAGTTCCTATTTGAAACTAGAAGAGTAAGAAAAAATGCAATAATAACATTTTATGGCTGTTTGAAAATGTCCATTATTATTAATTTTTTTTTAATTTTAAGGTGGTTTTTATAAAGCGTAAACACGCGACTTTGTTATTCTGTTTTACAGGAGCAAAATTAAGAAAAAAACTTCAAAGTGTTTTAGAAACTAGAAAAGTAACTCGATAGTCTTTACATATGTTAATACCTTTTAAATACGCTTTTTTATGTCAGTTTTAAAAATGACTACTGTAAGCAAGCGATACAGTTTTCATTTTTGTTTATAAGAAGCTTAATTTAAATTATATCAACATGATTTGCCTGAATAAAGGTGTTTTGCCATAAAGTTACAACTAAAAGTAAAATTTCGCCTTTTTAAACTACCATAAAAAATTATTAAATATATTATCATGAAAATGGCATTACCGCATTACTTCACATTTCTTAGTTTAAAATTCTAAAATTTCCTTTTAAAAGTTGCTTCTACAAAGTTGAGTGCCTCAGTGCCTGAATTTTGCCCAAGTAAAATCTAGGCCTGAATCCCACACGTGTGAAAAAAGTCGAAAGTCGAAAATCAAAATTAAAAATCAGAATAACGTTTGTGTTACATCTCTGCTTTCCTTCGCGTTAAAGAGGTTCTCAAACGTTACAACAGAAAACACTTCAAGGAGATTTTTCAACTTCTAGTAGATAGCAGAATAAAATAAGAAAAGGAGGAGGCATAAAGGTGGCATGTAATTCTGCTTTGCAGGAAGAAACATGTCACACTTTTTCTGCCAAGTAAATACTGTAAAAGGGAGATATTGGAATTAAGATACATTTCTCTTTTACAGTCACATATTTTCAGACTTTCTTTTCCAACATGTGGGAATTTGGCCTTAACTCTAATTACCTCAACATTTCTGAACTGTGCTTAATTCTACTTCGATATTATTTACGTTATCTATAGATTACATCCACTTTGATTCCAACCAGTTTTAACAAAGAACCTCAGGATGTCATTCAAAACACAGCTGTGAGACTCAAGTTTATACATAGAGAAAACAAAAACACCACTAATTAAAACAATCTTTTATTATTTTCAGGAAAATGTCAGTTACCTGTTATATCTTCACGAGATGGCTGCTAACAAAGTAGCAATAACTTACATGAATCTTTTCCCGATTACTTTAAATGTATTTTGTACGGTATGGCAAGCTCCACATTTTTTTTAATTATCAAAATCTAAATTTTTAAACTTAATGAATATTTTTTATTCGATTGTAGATTTTGGGAACAGTTCTGACTTACTCAATTATCTTGAAGGACAACCTACCATAATGAAAATAATAATGTGTTTTATCAATTAGCCCACACAAAATTACTCATGTGTTGGGAAGTAATTTGTCAAAAAATAATGAATTCTAGAGGCACAGGCCAATTGAGAATTCTCAGGCCTATATTAGTGCATATAAATTTGTCCCTTTAAGTGGTGTTTGTTCTTGTTAAGGCCACAAGGTGTTGCACGAATTTTAAGTCAATTTCCATAGTGACAAGTTATTGACAATTGACTTTTGAGAGACATACCACTAACCTGTAAACTACTTTATAGAATACAAGTTGAACAACTCTAATGTCACTTATGGAATTTACTCAGCACTTAAAAAATAATTTCTAGTAAGCACTTGTAGATTTCAGATATTTCAGCATAGTACCAAGAAAGCAACATACATTATATTTATAATAACTATAATACGTTTAAAATACCCACCCACCTATAGGCTTTAGGCGTAGTGCAATCTAGTTATTATCAGCCGCGTGTGTTGTCTTTCTAATGCACATACACCACTGTCGGCATAAGCTGGGATCTCAGCCTAGTATCATTCAGCAATTTCTCTTTAATGACCACGGGTGCCCACTGTTAGTCATCTGGCGTGCTATCGTCCCTCTTGCTCGTATCCTTTCGAGTAGGATGCAGTTGTAAATTATGTGAGTCAGTGTGTCGCAGCCTCCACACGTCCTTCAGCACATTTAACAATCGTGTTGTTCACGCAGTTTGAATCGAAAGAAATATGCTTAAAATGTCCCGTGTCCCGTCACAGTAACTGCAGCAGCTTCTCGGAAACTATCAAGATAAACTTACAAAAAATCATAACTATTCTGACAAGCAACAGTCAAAAATTGTACTGTCGTTTTATTGTTGTATTTGAATTTATACATGTTTACAATTAAGCAACAATATAATACAACAATGAGAAAAGCAACACCAAATTATGTCTATAAAGTTGAACCATGTCTCACCATATTAACCAACAAGAATACATTGGAGTTAAAGCAGCACAAAACATCAACAAACTTAACCAGAACACTATTTGATCGTGTTGGACTAAAACGACTAATAAGATACTTCCATTTCTATGGCATTCATCTGGACACTGGCAGAAATAATTACTGGATAATTATTCCCATTACCATATTGTGTTTCGCACCCATCATATTCTCGTTTGTCTATTTCTATGCCGAAACGTACAAACGAAACCCTGATTCCGATTCATCAGATCACGACACATCACTAAAACCAACTTATTATTTCATCACTAATTGTTCTTTTTTAATCAAAGTACCTCTGGTATTCATTCACACTGTAGTCCACATGAAAAAGTATAGAAACTTTTTCATCGATTTATCAAACACCATTGTTAAAATAGAATCAAAGAAGAGACAATTAGCATTGATACGATCCAACAAATGTTGGAATACTGCAATTTGGTACATTATCATTGCAGACATGGTCGGACAACTTATACTTCTAAAACTCTCTCTCGAACTTAAGTTTGAAACGATGAATACAAAAGTTCTGAGTACAAGTTTTAAGATAAGTGTATCAGTAACATTCATTTTATGGATGTTTGTAGTAGAGACATTTTATGTTCTCTATACATTTGTCGTTATTTCTGCCTGCGACATATTAATATTATGCTTTGATTGTCTTGATGTTCAAAACGACACATTAGTTTCCACACCGACAGTTGTCGAATATCAAAAACGACATCGATACCTTTGCAAATTAGTTAAAAATGCAAATCAGTTGTTCAGAGTTTACATTTTGATATCAATCACAACACAAACAGTACTTATAATATTTTCAATTAACGTGATAGCAAATAATGATAATACTAGTATCAAGTATTCAATAATTACTGTAGTCGGAGAAATTATTCATCATTTAATAATGTTAACAATACAAATTGTATATTATTCAAAACTGAATGAAAAAGTAAGTTTAAAAAAAGTATAATTTCTTAAGAGTATTTTGTAGAATGCATTTTTTTTATCATTTTTATTCACTTTTATTGTAAATTTTTTTTTTTACAGATTACAACTACTTTGACTCCATTCTCAATATTAAAATTCCAGGACACAGCCGTAAGTTTATATTTAGACAAAAACAAAATCAAACCCCTCTTTCAAAAGTCGCCTGTCTG
This sequence comes from Brachycybe producta, assembly GCA_036925085.1. Lineage (NCBI taxonomy): Eukaryota > Metazoa > Arthropoda > Diplopoda > Playtdesmida > Andrognathidae > Brachycybe > Brachycybe producta. The sequence continues at coordinate 7,820,489 of JAUPFP010000002.1, read as the reverse complement.
CAAAATCCTATAGAGTGTGGCATTGAGAATGACTTTTTTAATGCACTGATGGAAGCATTGTACAGGAGGCCAGTTGCTTCTACTAATATAATAATAAATGAATTTCAAATTACTTTCAGGATACTGTCAATTACTTGTTATATCTTCATGAAATTGCACTCAACCAAGTGGCAATTACATATGGCGACATTATTCCAATTACTAAAAACGTACTCTTCACGGTATGAAAGAGAAACAAATTCACAAATGATAAGTTTCTAAAAAAAATTTTGTTTTTTCTTCTATACAGATTACTGGAACAGTTCTCACCTATTCACTTTTCTTGAAAGACAATCTACCATAAACACAAATGAAAATTTCACTATATTAAATGTCTACTATAATTCATATAGAATTTAATTTTTAACTAATGAAAGAATCCCACTGAATTTCACTCTGTAAAGTATTTAGCAGAAGCACTATATATCTTTCAGTGTAAAGGTCCTAAAAGACCACAGAAATATTCTGATTCAATTTTACTTCTATTTCTGTTTTCTTGTGGTGTTTCAGTGCGTGTGATTCTTCCTTGTTTCCACTGGGGCAAAAATTTGAACTTTTGAAAATTTCAACTGTGAAAAATAGAAGAAACGTGGTCCCAGCCTATTCACTATAGTAGGCGGGGCCAAGTTTAATGCATTTCTAAATTATGTTTTGCATTTTGTATTTGTAGAGCTGGACAAACTGTATTCAAATTTCATCTAAAATATAAACATAAAATATATAACCAATGTGTATTAGAAATATGTTTAGTTGAATTTTGTATTTATTCTTTTGTGCTGTTCTTATCCAGCCCTGGATTTTGTTCGTGATTATTATTGTATTTACTGTTTGGAGGAAATTACTACACTATGCTAAAACATTAAAATTTCATATCACTTTATGAATTTCATAGATGAATAAACTGTATTTCTGATAAAATAAATCATGAAGGCAAAAAGAAAAAACAGCGTTCTTCACACTAAAACCCTGGTTAGAGAGTAGAAATCAATGACTGGAGGTCAAACTAGCATCACGAAGAGGTATTGTGCAGATTATAATCCTTAATCAGCTTCTTTCATTAAAAAACACCCTTTTCATTTTAAGTGAGCAACGATATTAACAATAAGGCGAGAAAAAAAAATTATGAGTTATGCAATGATGAATACTTTTTAGAGACTAGAAACTCTCCCAGAGATAATCATCACTTAAGCAAAAAGTTCTAGTAGATTTTAAGCCTCGAAAAAATCTTTTTGATTGAAAAAAGCATATTTTTTCCGTCTTAATAATTATGTTCGAGACACAGAAGACAATTTCAAAAAGAAATGTTCTCAAACAGCAGATAGAAGAAGAAGAAGCTGACAGCCAATTCTGAAAAACGACCACTAGAAACAATATAAAATTAAAAATTATTCATCCTGATGATTTCAAAAAATCAAAATAATTTAATGAAAATTCCATCTTTACACAAAAGAATAAATTTCTTTTATTCAGAAGTTTTACAAAATAAAATATTGAACATAACTGATTGTGACAAACGACAAAAAAACAAATGACAAAACTGAAGAGAAAAAAATATGAAATAAGTAGTTTACAATAATTAATTTCATAAACATTATGAACTATTTGTGTGGTTTGATTTTGTATACAGCTATATTGCATTGAAACCCATGTTAATTATAAATTATCAATGACAACAAATTGTTCCTTTCATAACTTGCTTTTTTATAATTTTTTTTATAATTTCATAATTTACTTTTTTTACAAAGAATTTGAATTTGGACCCATAGGCTTTTTGGTGCTTGGGCCCCAATTCATCTAATATTGAATAAAATGCCAATATAATTTTAATATTACAAATGTTTTGCACAGCCCCCCCAAGAGCTTTGAGCCCCTAGGCTTCAGTCAACTTACCCTAACGGGTAGTTCAGCCCTGTCGTAAGCCCATGGGGACCCACAGGTATCGACTACCGGGGGGGGGGGCTGCTTACCACCTTTCAAAAGCGAAATTTCTTATTTTAATATATAATTTAAATATTTTCAAATAAAATAAATGTGCTTTCGATCCACTTTTCCACATAATATTAGAATACGGTGCTATTTGGGTGTATTTGAGGTCATTTTCTGCCCAGTGTAGTCATTTTTATACTTAGCCTTCGTCACTTGCCCCCTCCCCATGAAAGTGACCTGTAGGCGCCCCTGTTTTAAGCCTCACACATTTGTGAAAAGTATGGAGTTCGTATTAGTTTAAAATGAAATGGTTGGTAAACAGTTTGCACAAAAAGTCTTGAGTTCTTGATTTTAACATTTCGCTCAAACGTTTTCGAGAAAAAAGTTTGATCGAACATTTAGTAAGTTTTTGTTTTAATATCGGAATTTTTGGCTAAAAGTTCGAGCAAAACCGTACATTTCCTTCTGTTTAAATCGCGCATTATTATTTATTTCGAACACAATTGTTCATAATGTAAATGAAAATGTTTAAAAAAGTATACTAACCATCTAATAAACAAACTATGAAGTGATTTTGCTTTGGTCATGTATTTTTCTAGTTATTCAAATAATAACTACATAAATACCTATTAATAAAGGCACATTTTCATGTACTTTCACCAAAAATGTGTGTAATTATTACGCCAAACGTTTTACGAAAGATGTAAAACTGCGTGAAACTCAAAAAGAGAGAGTTAGTTCTATTATTAAACTAGCCATTCTTAAAGACTCAAAAAAGGAACCAAAACTACAAATAAACTAGTAGTTATAAAATGAAGTTTCGTTTGTGACAGCAATAAGCTGATGATAATATATATACATAGTATGGTATTAAGAAAACTTCACAAGCCTTTCAAGAAAACAAAACAAATAAGCTATTCATCTTTTGTTTTCTTCATATTTTATATCCAACGTGTCCCAAAAAAAATGTATACACACTTTGGTTGTTAATAACTACCATGTTTATTTTCTTAAATTTAATTTTTATAAATGAAGAGTAAATGTTACAATAAAGATTAGTTATTACAGCATTGCATTTTTATGTTTATATGATGCAATATCTCAATTGTTCAAAATGTCACCCATTTGCATTGCTGGCATTTGTAAGAAACTGATCTGCAACCTTTAACATATTTCTTGCAATTTTGCAACAATTCACTTTGATTTCTTCTAATTTCTGCAATTCTTGCAAGAAATTCAAGAGAATTGTCACACAATTTACAAAAGATACGTTAATTGATGTTTGCAGACCAGTTTCTTACCAATGTCAGCAATGCCTTGATGAGAATGGGCGACATTATGAAAAATAAAGAGATAGTGCAATGATTTTAACATAAAATATGCAATGCTATAATTATCTAATCTTTATTGTAACGTTAACAATTAAATAATTAAATTTAAGAAAATAAACATAGTAGTTATTAACAACCAATGAATGTATACACTTTCGGGGAAACTCAGTAGTATTCCAGACTTAACAAACATTTTGTGGCAGCTTGAAAATTACGGTACTTACAGCTTCTTTTGCTTTACAACAAAAACATCGAAATGTTTTCATACGTCAACCATTCGTTTTGCATTTCAAACTGGTCCAAAACAACCAACTTAAAATGATACACAAAACATAAGATTTGGTCTTTAGAAAGAAACATTATTCTCAAAGACACTGTCGTTAAAATAATCCAAAGCTCAGCTTTGTAAAAAGAAAGAACTTGGTAAAAAAAATAGTTTAGAACATAAGAGGTCCTAAAAGTGATGTTACAATAGTAAAAAAAAGGTACTTTTTGCATATTTTAATAATTTTGAATTGTTATTACGGAAATTGTTGTGCTGTTTAAAAATTAGGCTTAGATTTTTTTTAAAAAAACTATCAATAGCAAAGCGAGTATCGATGTCGGAGCGACTATCGAAACCATAGTTAGTCGAGTGACTGTCGAAACCATCACTAGTTGGACGACTGTCGAAACCTGAACGATCGTTTCGACAGTCGTCCAGACTGTCGAAACCAACGCTAGTCGAGCGACAGTCGAAACCAACGCTAGTCGAGCGACAGTCGAAACCAACGCTAGTCGAGCGACAGTCGAAACCAACGCTAGTCGAGCGACAGTCGAAACCATTGTTAGTCGAGCGACAGTCGAAACCATTGTTAGTCGAGCGACAGTCGAAACCATTGTTAGTCGAGCGACAGTTGAAACCACCGATAGCGGAGCTACTATCAAAAGTATTAATTGACGTTTAGAAATACAATTGACAGTTCAGTTCAACTGGTAAGTTTTTTTTTTCTCTATCGCAACATCACTAGGTCTTACTTTTTTAAACAAAAACAAATGACAAATGACACAACTACCGAAAAGAAATCACGAGAGTTTTGTATTCTTACAAAACAGAACGACTTCATACTAATTTTCTTAAAATGGCAAGATTTTCTATTCTAAGTGATTTTTTCTGCAAATTCTTGCTTTACGCCAAATGAGAGTACAAAATTTACGTTACGATGAATATCTATTTACATGAAAGTGCATATGACTTTCTTTTTTTAGTTTCTGTGTTTGTTTGTATGTGTGCGTACACAGGAGGAACTGCTATTCACTAAGATTTTTTTTTGTTTTGAGAAGAAAATCATTTGAAACTTTTCTTAACTCTTGATGACTAGTATTCGAAAGCAACTTTGCCCTTCAAAAAAAAAAGCAGTTTCATCGTACGACTGCGACTCCCTAGAACACCGCTTAGTACCGGCATCAAACGGCTGACAAAATCATCCAACTTTGCAATGGACAAAAAAGATAACAAGAGTGTACCTTTAACTCATTCGATGCCAAACGTGCTCGTCTCCTCGACCGCAAGCAAAAGCTTCTCGTAAAGCATCTCGAACGATGGATACGGCGGAAGATCGAGCCTGTTGAAACAAGTATGAGCTCTGAAAAAAAAAAAAATTAAATTCAGGCCTTTTAACAAGAAATGGTATTTCTAAAATACCTTGGGAGACTAGAAGGCTTTCCCCACTTTTCGATACAAAACTTCCGTGGTCCGTTACTGCCTCGTAAGGCAGCAAATCCTTCGTAAGGAATACTCGATGTTCCAGTAACAAACTGTTTAAACCAGCCAAATTAAAAAAAAGTCTCCAGAATTTACGATAACAACCAACGTACCTGAAGCAACCTTAATCTCCGCTCGTTATCAATTTTTTCGATTGCCAACCAAAACCATTGTATAACAGGATGATTATCGTGATAACCTGCATTTAAAAGAACATCAATGAATTCGTTTATTAAACTAAAATCTACTTCTTTATGATCTAAACATCTGAGAGGGTGATTGATCAGCTACTCTTTTAAAAGAAAAGAATTTCCGGATGTGCTTGATTTCTCCATTTTCTTTTTCAAGCTTCATATGAGGAGACCATTTTGCAATCATGATGCCTTCATATACTACAGTCTTTACATTCTGATCTTCACACTGAAGATTTCAATTTAATTGTCTTCCGAAAGCAAGAATAGGGATTAGATACTTTCTTTCTTAAGAAGGGTAATCAAAGCTAATTTTCTGTTTTCTTTGCAGATAATAAATAGCTTTTTTTATTTCTGAATGCAAAATTACTGAAGAACTATTTAAAAAAAAACAGTTAAAGTAAATTAATTGCATTTATTACCAGATCTATATTCTGTATTTTTCCTCCAATCATTAACATCAACTTCTGCTATTCCAGCAATCACCAATTCCAACTCTCGAGCATCAAACACAGACACTAACCTTGTGTCAACAACCTAACAATGCCATAAAAACGATGACAATGAAATAACACATTTTTTTAATCTACAAGTTGTGGTTATGAAACGTACTTCGTAAAATCCCTTTACGAGACTTTCCGTTTGTTCCGCTACTCCTCGCTCCAGCCTCCATTTCACCACTTTCTCGATGTATTCTTTTTTGTTCTTTTCTGTAACCGGGATTGTTTTACCACCGGGTTTCAATTCTCGTTCCACCACCTTTATATTATTTAACCACAATATTTAAACATGAAATCAAAGTTGACGAAAATGGAAACACAAACACACTTAAAAGCACCACCACCCACCTGACCAAACACTTCCTCATTGACACTAAAATTTAAATCCAAAATATCTGTGATATCGTTCTCTTTGATCCATAACAAACTCTGATGAAATTCAGCATCCAATGACTCCAGATCACTCAATGAACACAATCTGAATTAATTAAAATTAATTAACTAAATCAGTTATTTTGTGAAGTATACACAATTTGAGTCTGTCACAATTCAGGCAGTCGACATTCAAAATTAAACGACTCAATCCATCTTTCGTTGCTAACAACAATTGTAATGTGTAACTTTTATAGTTTCTGAAATATTCAGATTTAAACAGTAGACTTTGCCATCCAAGTATCATTTCTAAATTTTATTTTGGGACAAACTGTATATTGAAAACTACTTTTACCTCGTTCTTTTACGTTTCAATTTTCAAAAATTGCTTCAAAAAAGCAATTACTTTCTGCAAATATTTCCAAGGCAAATTTACTTAGGTTACACATAAGGAGCTTGCGCTTTGTTCGTCGCTTCATTTGTTTTAAAATCAATTTGCTCGAAGTAAAGAGTTCAAATAAGTAAACACAAAAATATCTTACATCCGTAACAGAGCTTTATAAAATGGCCTTGTGAAAAAAGCATCCAATAGGTACTGATGAACTAGAGCTAATCCTAAAACTCGTCCACTAAATCTAAACCTGAGAAAACAAAAGGGAAATTAATATCGAATAAAAAACATGACAAAAATCACGAAACTGATTCCTTGCCATTCATGTAAATTATCAACAAAGGCAGACATTGGGCTAACTTGTACTGTATACGTATCGTTAGCAGAGTATTCGAAAAGGCCATAGTATGGATTGAATAATTCCCTTGAAAGTAGAAAGAAAAACTCTCTCGAAGGTCCGCCGTAATCGAGCCTTCGAAAAAACATGACAACAATTAAAAAAAAACCATTCGGTTTAATGGTGAAGATTTGTTTTAAACTAGAAGATTTCTTTTTAAGTGCATTATGTTGAAAAATACATCATTTTCGTTCTTACCCTTCTTCATTTGCAAACGTGACATACAATTTACTCTTCTGTAAATCTTTCTTTGAAGCCATCATAATTTTATTAAACGCATCTTCGAGTAAATGATCCCGTCTGATATTAATCCTTAATGAAAGATAAAATCGTAAATTTGTATTCACATGCCGACAGCGGGGTTTTTTAAAGTCATATGTGTGCCTACTTTAGTTTTCCAGGACCCTGACCGAATCCCTTGGATTCTAACTTCCGATAGAAATTCCTCAGTTTTGCTTCGAAATCTCTTTTGTATGGAGCAGGAGCTCTCGCATTCGCACGAAGTAATGCTAAAGAAACAGTAACATTTAATTTCATTAACTGACTGTCGGGAAAAATCTTTTCGATGAAAATGTATTTTTCAAACCAGGAGAAGCTTGTGGCGATTGTTGTGGAGAATCTCGCGGCGATCGATGACAATACTGTGCAGGCACATAAGACATAATTTCCTGTTCAAACAAGCTGAAAATACAAAATTCAATTCAATTATAAATATGGAAAGAAATCTGCATCAAAAGAGATTGGAATAACTAACTCCAGTTCAACATGTAGTAGATACATGATTCGTGCATATAATGTACATGTATAGAGCATTTTTAGTACTGTCATTTTAAACATTCATGAATATTTGGACTTTTTGGAGCATTTTGGGACTTCTGTGACCTTTTGAAGCTTTGTGAGACCTCCGAGACCAGTTCAGCCCTTCTGAGCCTTTTAAATGCTATTTATTTAGATGATTTAAGCATTTGTTAGAAGAAAAAAATGAAGTTTTTACAAAAATATTGAAGCTTAACATTTTTTAGACTTATGGGCCAATTGATCAATCGCCTTTAAAACGTTTTTGGAAGTTTTTTAGATTTTTGGCCGTTTTTTAAAGCAGTCTCGAGCAGTTTTTCCCCCCATTTTATCTTTATTTTAAAAGATTCTTGAATCTTTGTATTTTACGAAGCTTTTTATGACTTCTAAGGCCAGTTGAGCCTCATTCCTGAGGTCTTTTGACGTCATTCAAATACTTTTTGAATTTTGATCAAACAATGCTGTAGCTTTTTTTTTTTAAAGCACAAGAAAGAATAATGCCTGTATTGGCGTCAAAAAAGTTTTGTGCCAGAGATAGAAAAAAAAAACTATATTATAAATGTCATAATTCACAATCCTCAACGTCAGTCAGTAACTCATGAGAAACTTGCGTGAAATAAAAATGTATCTTAAAAGAAATTGGATATTTGTAGGCTTACAAAAAAAAAACACGTTAAAAAATATAACAGAATAAAGGAGAAAAAATATATGATGTATATGAGAGAGCATAGGGCAAGAATATAAAATGATTTTCTTCACTCCTCTCTCTCTCTCTCTCTCTCCCCCAACCTCACTTTTTTTTAAAACAAAAGATTTTAATACTAATCTAACAAGAAGAGAAAATTACATTTGAAAGAAGAAAATAACAAAACAATAACTCAAATCCCATAAATTGCTTAGTTAAAATGTCAAGAAGAAAGTCTAACTCAATCTTATGAAAAGACTGAGAGCCCAAAACTTTATATTAAAATAAAGTGAATCGTTAACAATATTTTTTAATCACTGTTAAAATTAGTAAAAAAAATATCAACAACAATTGCAAACATAACAAAACAAACTATTTATCTACAGTTGACTAAACTGTATAATAACGCGATTTGGTTGCCAAAACTTTTTTTGGGGGCTAATTGTTACTTAATCAGGTTTTGTAGTTTGAAAAGTTTACTTGGCTCATATTCTTAATGATGACAATTAATGAGAAGATAATAAATCACAATTGCATCCTTCATTAAAAAGACTAATGATCAATTATAGACTTAAAATTATAGATGTTTCAGGAAGAAACTTAATGACACAAATGGCTCAAGCTTTAATTAGAATTCGGCATTATTTTAATTAAGTACTAAAAATAAAAAATATCAATTTATAGCGTTATTCTAAAAGACAAAATGCTAAATTTAAAACTACTACACTGCAAGCTGAGCAAGTGCTAAACTGAACGAATTATAAGTAGATTACATTAAAGAGAAATTTAAGTGTGTTAGAAACTAGAACGGCAGCTAAAAATCACTTAATTTGTATTTTCATGTTGATATTTTTTAAAATGAACTTTTTATAGCGAAAAATTTAAAAAAATAACACCTGCGTAACGTTGGGTCATTTTAAACTTTATAAAAAGCTTACTTTAAAAGATTATTATCTTTTAAAGTAAGCTTTTTATAAAATACCCATAATATAATTGATTGAGCAGTTCCTTCTAGTTTCTAAAACACTTTTTTCTTAATTTTACTCCTTTCAAAGACAAATCATCAGAATGTGAGCAAAACTTTTAAAGCCAACTTAATAAAATCGTAAATAAATAAATACAACTCTGGTCACTCCGACATTTTAAAATGTTTAACTTTTAGAGAAATAAAAATTAAAGGTACAGTTAAAAACTAGAATAGTAATAGAATAAAATAAAGGTGTTTTCAAATTATGGTTTAAAATAAAGGTGGTTTCAATTTATGGTTTAAAATAAACATTTTACGTTTTATTTGACGTCAAATTTGACAATTTGTTTCTTACAAACTAGAGGTGAAAAAAAAATGATAATTTCAAATTTACCATTAAAATTTTATTTTTAAAAGTACTGACGTTAAAATACTTTTATCGTCTTCAATTTACTAGTCAAGGTTTTATATGTACTTTGAAACATAACCCGCTACAATTGTTTTACAAAACGCAACCCAACTAGAATTCCGTTTTGTGTAATTTTACGAAGTTTGCATAACTCACAACTAGACAAATGAAGCTTTTCATTTTAAATAAATGATAGACATACTTGATAAAATGTTTATATTGTTTCCTCCAAAATTTAATCTACTATTTCTAAATGTGGATGACACCATAAAAATTTAAATTGATTACATATTAGAGTGATTATTAATCTATTGGTACTTGATTAACATATCAATAGAATTTATACACAGATTAATGCTCACATACATGTTTTATTAAAGGATAAGTTACAAACTCTGATTAATCTGCCTTTCAGATGCAAAATGAAGAAATATTTCAATGCGTTTATAAACTAGAAGGATAGTTTAATCATTTCAAGGTAATTTTCATGTTTATTTATTTAAAAATAAGCTTTTTATGGTCACTTTAAAAAAAAATAACCAAACTTTAAGCAGTCGATATTTTATAATTTGTATCTATAAAAAGTTTATTTTGAAAGATATCAACATAAATGTGCCCATAACTGATTCAGCTACCTTCCTAGTTTCTAGAAAACTCACTACTTTCTCTTAAATTTTGCTCCTGAAAGACAGAATAACCATCGTTCGAAGAGAGTTTACACTTTGAAACCAGCTTTAAAACAGATTCAAGTTCAGCTTTTAATTAGACTAAACTGATTAACTTGATTTTAGTGCTTATTCTGAGATTTTTACAACTTAAATGTTCTGTTTGCAATGGTTGTCTAAATAGAAGAGGAAACTAAATTTTGATCAGGTCAAACTGGACATGATACGCCCACACCAAAGATGCAATTTTCTCTACAAATAGGTCTCTTCTAACTTACAAAAATATTTTAAAAGCCCCCCCAAAAAAACCCTTTTTGCTCAAGAGGCTAACAAATCATTTTATCAAATAAACACACCAAAGATGCAGAGAGACTTAGAAAATGAGCAAAATAAATTTCCCCAAATGTTTGAACCCAGGGTTATAATATAATAAAGCATCTAACAAAAATAGGCTCATAAAGATGAACCCCCTGTTTGTCATTACAAGTGTATATGTATTTATATGTTGTATGTTTATGAGGTGTCACTGAAGATTAATAACAAGTTTCTCAGTAAAATAAAAGAGTTGTCAAGATCTCATGTTTTTAAAGTATAAACTTTAAATTAAAATGACTTTTACTATCTAACAATCATAAATTAGATATACACAGTAAGATGTGAATATAAGTGAAAACCTTCCTCTAATCTGTATTAATAAAAATAAATTAAAACGCAAGTTATTTTTTTTTACTAGAGACTCAGTTTGGGACAAATTGGTTACCTAACAAGGGTTTTAAAATATTAATGATGGTTTTAAGAAAATAATAAAATATCGAATTTTTTCTTTTCGATTTAAAAATTTTAAATTAAGCTTTCGATTTTTTTCTTAAGTTTTTAAAATAGTACAAAAATAATAAGGGGTTTTTGTATTAACCTATATTTGTTTACAACTACAGCAAAAAAAAAATGCCGAAGTTGCAGGTAATTAAGGTTGGCTTCTTGGTTTATGTATTTCAAATTATATCAAATCAAAAGAAGTCGGTACAACACTAATGATCAGATTTGAAAACAATACTTAGGCGTAAGTTGAGCTTAAAACATCATTTTAAGACAAAACTTGCATTCATAAACTCTTAAGTTTTTACTTAAAAAGAGTTTAGATGTGGGAAGTGAACTATAGTATAGTTTTTGTTAGCTTAAAAGATTTCACAAATTTTCTTTTAAAAGTTTTTACTTAAAATTATTTTGAATTTAAATGTTTCTGAATACGGCCGCCATAAAATAAAATTCGTTTTCACGTAAAATAATTAAAAGCAGCTGTTGTTAAGGGGAGCAAAATCTCTGACAAACTACTAAAGTATTAGTATTATTATTGGTGTTATCATTATTAGTTTTATTAGTATGAACATTGAAATTATATAAAAAAATTACGAATTTTGAAATCAAGAAAAAATGTAAATTGAAACGTTGTACACTTGCCCCCACCACAGATTAATTATAAGAAAAACAGCCTCTAAACAGTCTCGTTCATTAAAAAAAAAACTCATAATTCTTTTATAAGTATTCGAATTAAATGGAATGAAATTATATAAAAAATAGTAATAGATTCAAATTGAATCGTATTGATTCTCAGCCTCGTAATAATTACATAACTTCTTAAAAAAACTATCTAAGAAACTAAGAAAATTCCGAAAAACTTGCAAAAAAAAAAAGCTAATTCAGAATTAAATGAAACAATCCTGATTACTTGTGGGTCACCATTTCATAATTTAATCTAGAAAAAGGTATGCTATATAAAATGTCTGAAGTTCTAGATTTGAAATTGAAAGTCGAAACTCACGTATTTATTTTCATTGAACCTACTGTAAAGCTAACAACAACAAAAAAAACGATTGATGAAAAATAAAAACTCCTGCTGAATTGAGACAGGTCAATAAACGAAAAAAAAAATTATAACAGCTGCACAGTGCAACATCAGTACCACCATCAAAATCCTTGAAAAAGCTACCAACCTCCAAAACATCACTCTAAATGTAATGTATGTAACCAGTTTAACTTGGAAGACAGGTGATAAACACAAATGAAACTCAACGGAAGTGGACAGGAAGGAGGAAGACCTAAACCATACCCTTTAGTTTATTTTCAGTTGTGATTGCAGGGTATAAAAAGTTACCCTTGCATTTTTTTATATTATTTAGTCCCATAGAATTATCTTACTGTCCTTCATAAGTGATTTTTAGAATAAATTCTAAGAAATTCAAAAGAAACTAGAAGAGTAAAAAGAAAGTAACTTCATCTTTTAAATTAAGGTGGCTTCAAAATGTAGCAAAACCCCCTTAAACTCTGCTTAGGATCCGAAATTAAGAAAAAAAGCTCGAAAGTGTTTTAGAAACTAGAAAGGTAGATCAGTATATGTTAGAAAATGTTCCAATTTTTTTGCGTTTCCTGAAAAATTTGAGCCAGTGGACTTAAGACGTTTTGAAAAAACAAAACAAAAAAAGCTTCTCATTTAAGAAGAATCCCTTTTAGGTTCCAGTATGTTATCAATATATACACTAAAATCTATCAACAAAAACCGAAATGTAACACCCTGTAGAAACAGAAGGTGAAACACTTAAGTCAAAATTCAGTTTTGACAGTAAGGCACCCCTTGGTGCACAGATGTTCGGACATGGGTGGCCCGAATTCTAGAGAATTCGTGGAACCAAGTCCGACCGTGAGAAAATTGGAAATAAGTTCCTAGAATATTTCGGATTATGATTTAATATCCCCGGCCCAGGGCAATGATTGGCCCAGTTGGTCAATCATTATGCCCTGAGGTGACAGTTGCCCCTCCCAGGAGACCGGACAAGTGAGCCTGAGACTTGAGTGTGAGAGCAGTCAGAGTTTAGACACTGAGTAAGACAGTCAGAGTAGAGAGTTCAAACTAGTAAGTCTTGTTTCAGAGTCAGTCCAAGAGGACTAGAAGAGTAAACTCTAAGCACAGAGTGTAGAGTTAAGTCTGACTGATAGTAACCGAGTTTTGTAAAGTGTTATCAAGAATGTAATAACCAAAGAGCTAGTAAAGAGACAGATTATACAGCAACCTGTGTCAGTGTTGTATATGTGAAGTGTATTGGGTTTCTGTACTCCTAAAATAGAAGAGTATCCAGCAGAAGGTACTCAGACACAGCCTGAGTCCCTCTGCCTGGAGCCTCCAGCAACCCAACAAAAAAGGACTAGAGTTTCTTCGGCATCGTCACGCCCTATACCAAAGATTCCTAGGAAAGACGGTCTTTTTGTGGGCCGTGCCAGGCAAGGCAAGTAAATGTCGCGCCCGGTGAACCCAACCCCCAGAGGTTCAACAACAGTAGAGGCTGGTCCGCAACAGTCGACAACAGAGTCGACCCCGGCACCACCGATTCAGCAGAGGGAACAATGTCGTCAACGAGGACGAAGTTCCTCACGCGCCGTCGGTAATGGAGCCAAAGGTACGAGAGGCGGGCCAGTATCGTCACAAAATGGTGGAAGTGCGGGGTATAGTGCCAATAACGACACCGAAGACGAAGATGAAGCTACTGGAGGAGCTTCAGCCACACCGAGATCTGCAAAGAGGACGCCAAGAGTAACGTCCGAAGAGGTCCTGAAGTTAACTGCCCAGATGAAGAAGCAAGTCGCCACAGAGTACCTGGCCAGTCTACGGACCAAGAAGCAGAAGGAGTCCATGCTCAACGTGTTTGGATTCACCAGTAAAGCGGACACAACCCAAACGAGTGAGTTTGCATCCGTTTATGATATTCAAAGCGAATTTCAAGAGGCGCACCCAAGAGCAAGGGACACGCCAAACCCAGAGTCAAGCATGAACATTCAAGCCATCACATTAGATGACAACGCTGACGCGCCATCATGCCAAGAGTTAGTTAAAAGATACCATGGTCACCATCCGCTCGAAACGCTCCAACGTTTCGATGGCATCATGTCAGTGCACGAGTTTCTGCAACGTTTCGAGGACATTGCAGATATACAAGAGTGGAATGACGTACATAGGCTGTACTTCGCCAAGACCGCGTTCATAGGCTATGCCCAGGAGTGGTTAGCTGGTTTTTCAAGAGAGCACAAGAAACCAACGTGGACAGAGCTGCGCCGAGCGTTAGTAGACGCGTTCGGAAAAGCAGATGACGCAGTTCGAATTCAAAGAGAATTCGAAAGGATAAGACAACGAAAGGGTGAGAATTCAGCAGTTTATATGCGAAATTACTTGCGCATGTCATACCTGTTATGCCCTAACATCCCAGAGCCAGTTAGAGTGTCGAATTTGCGCAAAACCTTGCACCCAATTATTCGACAGCACACCAAGACGTGTCCAATCGCGGACACAAAAGAGTTCGTCCAATTTATAAATCGAGTCGAATCAATTTTAATTATGGATGAAGAGTGGGAGATCGTGGAGCAAAACACGCTTCAACCCTTCCAACCCCAAAAGCAGTCTGGTCAGCAGAACCAGAGTAACAAGAGTAGAAAGAACCAAGCGAAAGGAGCTTACGACGACAGAGTATACGCCGTTGTTGCGCAGAGCAACGCTCCGAATTCTGGCCAACAGCAGCAATCTCAGCAGAAGCAACAGGGCCAGAGATCTCAGAGAAATAGACAGAGATCACCGAGAAATAGAGGGCACAAGCCTAAAGTACCTTTAGAGGAGGTCATTTGCTATAACTGCCACCAAAAAGGTCATTTTGGTAGAAATTGCCCACAGCCCGATAGACGACAGGCATCTACAGTCGGCAATATAACGAGTCAAGAGTCAGCTGTTTCCACAGGGCCTGATGGTAAACAGTACGTAGCCGTTTTAGTCAACGGACAGACGACCTATTTCCCCGTCGAAGCCCAACAACAACATTTAAATTAATGAGGGCGGCGGTGAAAAGGGGCCCACCGCCCTTCACGAAGAAAATACCTTCGAAGAAGAGTAAGGTCGATTCCCCGGTCGAAAAAGATGTTCAGAAGACAGCATCTAAGAGCAACAAGAGCGATGTTCAGAAGTCAGCATCGAAGAGCTACAGCGGAGATGTCCAGAAAGAGGCATCCACCCAAATCAAGCGAGATGTTCAGCAAGCAGCATCCATAAGTAACAAGAGAGATGTCTGTCACGAAGTGTCCACAAACGTGAAAAAGAAACCGAAGACATCAAAGAGGGTTAGAGAGTATCACAAATACTTACCTGAACTTTCAACAGCAGAGAACGACGACTCGTCGGTCAATAGAGGTGTTGAAGACGATGATGACATCATAGGCTACATAAGTGAACGAGAGATAGATGAAGTTTTAGAGGGTGTAGATGACGCCATAGAGAAGCCTATCAAACCAACTTATGAGCAAAATTCTAACATGAGTCATCCAGGTATCAATTCGCAAAGAAAACACAAACGCAGAATTGAAACAAGAGAAATGTTTTTATTAAACAAGAGGTTTACAAAGCCCACCCACAAGGCAATAAAAACAACAATGTATACAGAAGTTATACACGACGAGGCCAGAGGTCAAGCCGACTCTGATTCCCAAGAAAGAGTAGCCGTCACCACTTGTAGCGAAGGCAGACGAAAGCCCCAAGAAGGGACGGACAGAAGAATCAGACGTCAATTGACACCTTCTGACAATAGGAACCAAGATTTAGGACGAAGTTCCATTAGACAGGTCGGAGTTCAGATGACTGCCACCTTAGTAAAGATGGAGGAGAAACCATCCTTCGTCTCTGTTAAAGTAAACAAACAGAAAGATGGAAACAGGACCCCCGAAAATGGTCATCTGACCACAACAGGGCGAGAGACACATTTTCCCAATGAGAGGAGAAATTCAATATCGTCACCTTGGTTCTCATTCTTTTAATCGTACTCACCATTATCGGAGTGAAAGTCGTGAAAGAATTAGGTCGAATTGTCAGGATCGGTTTAAGCATCCTCGCGAAGAACATAACCGAGAGGAGTGGTAGTCTATCGGTCCATAGGCTACCACCAGAAGAGCAAGCGATGGAACGAAGGGCCGTTCCATCCCAAAAAGAGCCTTCTTGTCCACCAGGAACTAGAGAAAGGGGACAAGAAGAGGAAGAGGAGGAAGGAGGACAAAGAACGATGCTGGTGTCCTCGGCCAAGGAGCAGCAACCACAAGAGGGGGGTAGACACCATCCAAGTGACCCCGAATCCTGGCCACTACCTCCTCATTCCCGAACGAGCCGCCCCGAACGACCGCCAGTCCCGGCCGACCGGAGCAGGACATCGGAGAGGGCTACCAGCATCGTCCCCAACATTCGAAGGGACGACAGAGGGCAGAGAGAGCCGGGAGCCCCCCGAGACCAAGAGAGAGACATCGAGGCATCCAGCCAGTGGCGGGTGAGATTTAACCCAGTGGTGCAAGAAAGCGGATCTCCACCCCCGCTACCGGAGACTCTTCGGGCGGAAGCTGGAGCTCGACCAAAAAGTAGGGACGAAAGGGGTAACCCACAGAAGGTGCGCGCCACCAGTGCCACACAGCGGGGAGCGGAGGAGGCCGTGGCCACTAGCAGCAGCCACGAAGAGATCGGCAGACAGCGGGATCAAGTGATCGCCCGTCCGATACTTCCTCTGAAGCCAACAGTAGGCCCCGCATCCCCAGTTCGACCGCAAGAGGAAGCACCAAAAAGAGACATAGACCGTGAAATCAAAATGGGGCCCATTCTGTTGAACAACCTAATTGTGCGTTGGTACAGACACCAGGCACCTAGGTCGGTGCAATACCTAGGTTGTTTTAACCCCCATAAGCGGATATCGCGGGTAGCCATGTCGAAAACGTGTCGCGAGTACCTGCTCACGTTAAGGGCCAAAAAAGACGTCGCCATCGTTCGGATATGCCGGACGACGCTACAGTGCACCGTCTACTATTTCCCGGAGGGTTGGGACGTGTCAAAAGAGATAGAGAACGTGCAGCTGTTCCTCGGCGATCTGTTGCAGCCGGGACCAACGCACGAAGTGGCCATAGAGTACATGGATCTGAGGTTTACAGGAGGAGGTATCGCCGGCCGCATCATACTTCTGTACGATGCCGTAACCCACGCAATTACGGGGGATATGCCCCTGAGAGAAATCATCGGGAGAGACTGTCTAATCTCGACGACACTCCGAATGATCATGAGGGCAGCAGAGGCGCCCCACCGTGGATGGGCTGATGTGCGCGATCCCTATCCATAGTCAAAAATGTGCTTCGCATTCAAGAGTTCTAACGGGTTTACATCGCGTCTACCCGTAATAGTCGTAATAGTCAAAAAGGAAAAAAAGCGAAGGGCACTAGACCAGCCAACTTGGCACGTCTAGTCCCGAAGTGCCAGAGTGTGTGAAGTGTTTTTCGCGTTCAGAAGCCCCTTCGGAACTACTTCGCGTTTTTCCGAAGGTGAGACTCTTCTTTAATGGATTGTGAGATACACCGATCGCCAGCGAGCACCAGTGAGTTAAAAGAGAACATTCTCATCGAGAGAACAATTTAATTTTAAGTTCTTCTTAATTTTAAGTTCCTTTTCGAGCATGCGTAATAAAAGAGAATCCTTTCGTGGATCCGCATGAGAAGAGGTAGAGTTCGTTACCTCTTAAGAGATCTTAAAGAGATTAAAAATTTAGTATTTTTATCAAGTGCAAAAATTTTATGTAAAATCGAAATTTTTGTTAGAGTATTTTAATATTTTAGTAATATTATTTTTGAGTCTTGAGGACATCGGTCCCAAGAAAAATTTAGTTTTTAAGAGTTCGTTTAGTACGTAGTTAAATATTTTTAATAATATTTTTTTTTAGAGTTTTCAGAGTTAAAGAGTTCTTCTTTCGAGAAGTTTAGTTTTGTATTTTTATACATGTAATAATATTTTTGTAATATTTTTATAAGTCGATATGCTAATAATACTCATAAAGAGTTTTGTATTACTTTTATATTCTAGTTGACAGCTTAAGCCAAAGAGGTGGCATAGTCCGAGCTTGTCATAGCTTTCGCCACATAGTAGGGACCAGTAGAGTCCATAGAATCATGCAAAATTAAGTATTTTGTTTTTGTTTTATTTCGTTTGTATAAATATTACGTTGTAGGCTTAACCAAGCGGTGTTCAGTGAGCTCTGTGTAGCTCCGCCGCATAGTCAGAATCAGTCGTATTCTAGTTAACGATCAAAATTAAGTATTTTGTTTTAATTTCGTTTTAAGAGTTTTTGTTTCTATCATTTGTTGTAATGATTGGAAATACACACAAGTCTCACGTGTACGTTCCGAGGTCCCGTAGGCAGAGGAAGGCTAAGGGAAAGGGGGATTAAAAGAGTCAAAATTTAGAGGCCCAGGGACGTGCCTCCTTCAAAGAAGGGGGGGGGGTGTGTGACACCCTGTAGAAACAGAAGGTGAAACACTTAAGTCAAAATTCAGTTTTGACAGTAAGGCACCCCTTGGTGCACAGCTGTTCGGACATGGGTGGCCCGAATTCTAGAGAATTCGTGGAACCAAGTCCGACCGTGAGAAAATTGGAAATAAGTTCCTAGAATATTTCGGATTATGATTTAATATCCCCGGCCCAGGGCAATGATTGGCCCAGTTGGTCAATCATTATGCCCTGAGGTGACAGTTGCCCCTCCCAGGAGACCGGACAAGTGAGCCTGAGACTTGAGTGTGAGAGCAGTCAGAGTTTAGACACTGAGTAAGACAGTCAGAGTAGAGAGTTCAAACTAGTAAGTCTTGTTTCAGAGTCAGTCCAAGAGGACTAGAAGAGTAAACTCTAAACACAGAGTGTAGAGTTAAGTCTGACTGATAGTAACCGAGTTTTGTAAAGTGTTATCAAGAATGTAATAACCAAAGAGCTAGTAAAGAGACAGATTATACAGCAACCTGTGTCAGTGTTGTATATGTGAAGTGTATTGGGTTTCTGTACTCCTAAAATAGAGGAGTATCCAGCAGAAGGTACTCAGACACAGCCTGAGTCCCTCTGCCTGGAGCCTCCAGCAACCCAACGAAAAAGGACTAGAGTTTCTTCGGCATCGTCACGCCCTATACCAAAGATCCCTAGGAAAGACGGTCTTTTTGTGGGCCGTGCCAGGCAAGGCAAGTAAATGTCGCGCCCGGTGAACCCAACCCCCAGAGGTTCAACAACAGTAGAGGCTGGTCCGCAACAGAGTCGACCCCGGCACCACCGATTCAGCAGAGGGAACAACGTCGTCAACGAGGACGAAGTTCCTCACGCGCCGTCGGTAATGGAGCCAAAGGTACGAGAGGCGGGCCAGTATCGTCACAGAAACAACCCATTAAAACATAAATACATCTTTATCACCTATAATTCCTGTTTGATATACTGTTATTATCTTTATTTATCTAACTTAAAAGGTGTGTGTGAACACTGAACATACGTAAATAAATACATCAACTCAAGGTTACCATTTTAAAATTTAAAATAAACAAACTTGATAGTGCCACACAGACTTATATTTACACAAGTCTTTACAAAACTAACTGTAAAACTTATTATTTAAATAATTTACATTGTTTTTTTGTGTGTAAATTTTGCATTTATTATCAAACAGCATCGTTCTGGCGCCAAAACTAGACAGTTCAAACTAAACTAAAAGCCTCAAAACCCCAATTTATACTATATTTATACTTATGTTATAAGGTAAACTGCACATGTTGAAATTCTGCTACTCATGGAGTGTTCAAGTTGAAGTTCGTGAGCAAAATGCAGGTCTTGCAAGAAAATTATCCGAGTGGCAATAACAATTTCCTGCTGCAAATATAGCAATGTACCATGCTATAAATATAAACAGTGCCGCCTTTAACATATTTGCTGCCCAGGGCAAGACCTGGGTAACTGTCTCCGCCTTGCAAAAACTAATTTACTATTGAAATAAATACTCTGCAAACAGCCACGAAGGTCCGTGACATACAGGAAGAAAAGTCCAATTACAGCATGCAAAATGCATTGTCAAAACCCAAAGACATATTATAAACCCAATAAGAATTGCAATGTGTCCTGGTTCAGCTAAAATAATGCATTGCTAGAAAATTAACAGCTTATTAATTGTTAGAGATGATTTATAGTTTTAACATCTATATTATATTTCTGAAAGCTTATTAATTTGTCTGAAGACGCCATAACTCGCGAACGGAATGACATATCAAGCTGAAATTTTCATTGAACATTCTATGGCCGATTTCTAGATCAACGCAACTTATTTCAAGTAGCAATGTCATTCCCTTTACGATTTATGGGCAATATGATTAATTATTGTATGAACATTTTTTGGCTTCATTTGTAATTACTACCGAATACAATTGTTATTTCCCGGGCGAAGCCGGGTACTAAAACTAGTAATAAATAAAAACTTCAATTTTTAAGCTTTGTTGTGACCAGAAGATTCATTAAAAATTGTTTGCATTAAGAGCATATACAAATTTAATCTCGTGTAGACATAATTGATAAACTATATTTTGTCTGTTTTGGGACAATTATTGATCATAGATAGCTTTTGATTCACTTTAATTTTGAAAATAAGTGTCTTTCTGATTTTAAAACAGTTACTCTAATGAATCAATGATGATAAATATTTTTGTAAATGAGAAAAGAAATCACATTTTTTTTTAGAAAGTTTCACCAGATTTTTGATGCCCCTCAAAAGTGATGCTTAGGGCTAGTGCCCTGGTTTCCCTGACCTAAAGCCGGCATTGAAATACTGTATAACCAGAGTGATCGCCGCTTTAGAGCTTCTTTTTTTTTTGGCATAAAAAACTCACAAGAATTCCAAAATTCTCCTTTTCCAAGTGGACAATATTCCCATGTCGTTTTTACGTTGACAGTAATAATAGTCCATGGAAAAATAATTTTTGAATTGTCAAACCACCAACAGAAAATAAAGTAGAAAAATAACTCCAGTGTCAACATATACTCGACCACACTCAAACTACAGTAACAATAATTAAAATAATTAATCCGAATGATATGATGGACACTCAAAAACACATAAAACACATCAATCAATAAAAATATGTTCTTCCTCTTTCTTTTTGCTATCACTTTATCCTTTTGGTAATACACTTTCTGAACATGTGCACCACAAATCGAATGCGAAACTGCTAAAGTGCTAAAGATTTCATTGATATTATTGAAAAAGGAGTGTCTCAGATGTTGAAGAAGACAGATTAAACTAAAATAAGCTCCGACTTGTGCCATACAAAAATATAACTAATAAACAATTCCTTTTTTTTAATTAATCTATCTTGTTTTTTTTTAATAACAAGATTACACCATTAAAAAAGAAACTTTCAACCTGTGATGAAAAAATGGCACAACACAGTGCAAACAGTTATAACATAATGGAAACACACACATGGAAAAACGGACAATGTTAAAAAGTGGCGCGCCACACCTCATTTAGGTCGACCCACCACCAACCAATCCCACAACAGATATTAACACAAAAAAAGCAGTGTTGTCAATTCACAAAAGAGTAATTTGAATACTGGTAGACCTCCAAAGTGACGTCACTATAGAGTAATGAAAAATCCCTAGAGATACTTGTTGAAACGAATTTCAAATGTTGACTCATTCTCAAACGTCAAACAATAAAAAAAAAGTTGTCTCAAAAACCACCAAGGATATTATTAACTTTTTTTTATAATGTATTAATGTAGTAATATTATTTTAACTCCTTAACCAGCACATAAAAATATACACAAGGTCCACTTTAATTATAATTTGTTTTTTTTACATTCCGCTTTTGGTTGATTTTTAGCCATTTATTTTTTAAAAATATAATGAAATAAACAAAGCAATGGTAGAGACCTACAGTGGGCCTTTGCAAAAATTGCCAGGCCAGAGCCTGAGTTTACAATTTTATGAAAAAGTCCATATGGTTTGTGGGCCTTCATGGGCCAGGTGTATTACTTTCTGTCAGTGATAAATGTATCTTGTCATTTACGTGGTTGTAATAAGTTTTAAAGGTCCAATAGTCTTTAGGCCTAGTTATTCAAGTCCCCCATAATTCGGGCTAACAGCATCTCTTGTCAACTTATTTTCAGACACTAAACACCGCTGCTACTGCAAAACAGCAAAGCTTGGGTCTCACTCTAGTGCCATAATAACTGTCGTTCAGCACATTCATCGTATTTGGGCTAGGGGGCCATAGTCGTGTTTAAATCATGCTTGCGTATTTGCGTCACAATCTTGCATACACTTGCGTTGCCCTTAGAAGAAGCTTGTGACGCCTTAGAGATTGGAAAAGAAATTTTGTATTGTGTTATTTTGCCTGATTTTCGTTAATTCCTTTCACGTAACAAGTTTTATCTAAGAACGATGCAAGCGTGCCTGATATGTGTGTTTCAATGAAAGTCTACCCACTGAAAAGTAAAAACTTCAAAACCAAATTAATGCTTAAAAGTTTCAGACGCTTTGCAACATTTTTCAAAGTTTGTTTGAAACTCGAATAGTAGGTGAATATGTCGAAAAAAAATTTGGTGATAACATATTTAAAAATACAACGTTTTCTGATATTTTTTGGAAATTATTTGGTTAAATTCTAACATTTTCTTTACTTAATGTTGCTCTTGAAAGACAAAAAAAGTTTACATTTCTACTTTTATACACACCCTTGAGCCACCTTATATAAAATATTTTCATTTCATTCAATTTCAAAGCGGCAATTTCAAATACGGCAATTTCAATTAAGTGAATTTAATGACAATTTCAATAGAAAAAAGCCACAAATCAGTTTTCAAGTCAATGTCAAGTGCAATGAAAAAATAAACAATAGATACAATATGAGGAAAAGTTGAAAAACAATAAAAATAAATAAAACAAAGCCAGTAAAGACACCTGAGCTAATCAAACATAACGAATTGAATGGAAGGATAATATTGCTGCAACCAACCAACCAACCCTTCCTCTTAAAAATCAATTTACCACCTTATTATCGATAACTAAATTGAAAATACCAACATCAACAAAACCTGACAAAAGATAAAACAGCAAATTTACTAATACTGTATAAGGAAAAACAGCAAAAATATACTGACAAGTCACAAACGTTTCTGATAAAGTTTTATCTATTAAACGGCTCCAATTATTGAAGTAGTTAAGAGTGTTACTTTACCAAAATAAATGATACTCTCTGCAGAATAAAGAAATTTGTTTGAAAACCGTTTCAAAATAGGATTCTTCAGGCGCGTCTGCGACCTGACGACCAGTAACCGGACTGGTTTCCACAGTTCTTTATCTGAGCAGTTCCTTTGATGCGAATGCGAACCGGCGACCAGAGTGCGCGGCCAGTATCTCTACTGTGCGTCTGCGTCTATACTGCTCGGAGAGCGGTATAGACGCAGACGCAATGGTAGAAGAGTCCTGAAGAATAGATATTTTGTTTTTGTTTTTGATATTTGTTTATACTGTATATTATAATAATTGATAGATGGCACCCTTACTAAAAATCCTCGTATAAGTAGGCATGACCATTCAAAGCCAATCAAAGAACTGCAAGCAAGAACTTATGCATATTTTTGGTCCTTTTTTTCCCCCAAATGTATTTAGACTATGGAACACTCTTCCTGCAAATAGCTGTGTGTTAGGACGATTTCAATTTAACGATGATGTCTAAACTTTGTCTAAATGACAATCATTTGTGATCGTGAATCACTGCCAGATGGCTCTCGAGCTGATTTCAGGTGTACTGAGTTGAATTGAATTGAATAATGCCCTTGACAGGTGAAAGAGCAGGTTGAAGTTTCAGTTCATAAAAGAGCAGTTTTATGAACTTAAATTGCATAACAACCCAACAATCTAAATCTAAACTGTGCTGCAAACTGCAAGTAATTGCATAAGAGTTGAATTAAATGGGAATCAACTTGTCAGGCAATCATGCTTTGTAAAACACAAACTCCCTTTTTTGTGGCCACTTCCTGAGGAAAAAAATCGTAAGTAACGTAAAACACTAAGTTGTACCAACTCAAAAAAGCAGGGTGTAACATTTGTGAGTCTCATCACTTCCAACACAAGTGTACATGTATATATGGCAACCCCCCAAAAATACACATGCCACACACAAAAGAAATCAAATGCTCACGAAATGAAATCACCAACCCAAACATCTGCCACAATTTTCAATGACACTTAACATTATAACGGAAAACCATGGGAGTTTCTGTGTTTTTTTTGGACGAGTTCAAACTATGTTTTCATATAAATTCAAATAAAAATTCAAAAAAGGGGAGAATATTAACTAAACTACACTGGTTAAATAAGAATTGCATCTTTACAAGGACAGAGAAACCGTTTTTAGAGATCCAGTCATAATGTAAACGTGATAAACAGGTTTTTTTTTTTTCATTATTTATAAAAAAAAGGAAGCATTTTCCTTTGATAATGTAACAGGAAAAAAAAAATTCACATTTCGAATTTAAGACACGTCCTCTTTATTCTGCTTCCTCAGATACAGCATACTGTATAATACACATACACACATATAAAGTAAAATGGTTTGTAATTTGTAAGTTGTAACATCCTTTCCTTCTGGCTAAAATGAAAACACATCATCATCCTGTCTCAACTGAAAATAAATTCAAATTTCTGTCCTAGAACACTTTTTCCTTTCTTTCTAAAACTAGGTCTGTGTAACTTATGTAGTAGTGTCTGCATGGAACCGAAATTTTTTATGAAATTCAATGAGATCTCAAATATTATAATAGAAATTATTCCATAAATGTGTTGTGATTATTTGAAAGAGAAAGTGAGATGAAAATCCTTGATAGTGACAATTTTAGAAAGTAACAATGGTTGGAAGAAAAAAAAGCATCACGATTTTTTACATCATCATTTATTTTAAAGTTGTAAAGTTTAGAAATTTGCAGAAATCAATTTACATATTATTTGTAAAACTTAAGGGACTGTGGACATATTGCCCTTAAGATGCCTCTCCTTACAACCATATGCAAATATTCACGTTAAATTGCAATGCATTTATGGTAGATTTTCTTTAATATGTTTTAAAAAAAATCCAAAGAAATTGGTCCATTTGTAATAAGTCTATGTAGAACATGTTTTACATTTAAATGAATTTATAAAGCTGCTTCACGGTAAGACAAAGCTTGTGACGTCTGAAAGATTGTCAACAATTTTAAGCTTCTGTCATTTTATCTAATTTTTTTTAAAAAAAGTGGGTATAAACAAAAGAATGCAATAATTCCTTTGTTTAAACTGTAGAAAACCGTTTGTTTCCTATCATCCCTTTTCTACGGAAGCCCATAGTAGTCAGAATCAGGGGGTAGCTGGGGCGGGGGGTGCAAGAGGTTGCAATGTTTTAAGCAGCAAGGGGGCGGCACAGCACAATCTAGCTATGGCACTGGTCAGAATACAATAACTATGAAATAATTCCCAGATTTAAGACAGAAACGGTGTTTCATACTGTATATTGTAGAAAATAAGCCTGAAATTTCAGACTTATTATCACTGAAACTGCAGAGATAGTATGTTGAAAATTATTTCACACATGAGCCTCCAGGGCTTCTGTACTTTTCTATCCGACCAAACGACAAAAAATTTTTTACTCTGACGTCATAACCTTCATCTTAGAGTAAGGCAACTATAACTTAAGACTTCTTAAATAGTCAAAATTGATTTGTATGAAAAATATTTTAAAGAAATCAATAAATTTGCATACTTTGTTTTCTTACTAAAAACCAAAGTGTTTTTTTTTAAATAACAAAACTTAAAACGTTAAAAACTGTAAATAAAACAACCCTGAAACTAAAAAGGAATCCTAGACAGTATAAACTCACAAAAAAAAAAGAGAAAAATACTTTACAGAAGATCACGTAGAACATATAACTATCTAGTATAATAGTTTACAACAATCCTTTTCCGAGAAGAAATTTCCACAAAACAGTTTTTTTTGCAATTGTATTATCTTGAAAATAACATAATAAAATGAAAATCTAAACTGAAAAAAATGAGGTTTACAAGGAGGCCTTCATAAGGGAATCCACGACAGGATATAAAGGCTACATGTGGCCATAAACTCTTGATAACAGCCTTAACGTCTTCAAAGATGCTTTTTTTTACCCTTCATCATGCATCTTTTTTGGTCCCTTCACACAATAAAGTGAACCCATTTTAGTCCTTCTCTTAGATGTTTACTACAACTAGCATGCCAGCCATCAACAAAAAAAAACCCCATATGGATCTAAAAGACCAAATCAACTTTTAAAAAACCCTTTTTCTTTTCTTTGACATTTACTCTAACATTCCGCACATAAAATGCATTAAGAAACGATTCAGACCATGGTAAAACACACAAAGGAAAGAAATGAAAAGAAAAATAGGCTTTTCATCTTTAAAGTAACCCTCTAACTGCCTTTATTCTCAAGAAACATGCTCAAAAGTGTCAATCATGTAGTTTGTATATATGTATTTTGCTTTCAGAAATATTAATAAAAAAATGACCATGTGATCACTGTAAACCAAATCAGTAACTATGTTAACAATTTTTTTTAAAGAGTGGTCGAATTCATAATGATTGTTAAGTAAAAGCTAGTGCTAAACTCATGTTTTTTAGTATTAACGGTCATATTCTTAATGAAACTAAAACTCATGAACTTTAGATAGGAAGTTTTATGAGTTTAAGCACAAGCTTTGACTTGGCTATCACTACGAATACGACACTAAAGTTTCATGTTATTATGTTAAGATGTCAAAACTAGTTTTAAGTTCGTCAAGACGACACAGAATAACTGAATTTAACTCAAGAAAATATTTCAAGTCTCCTAAGCACGAACACACCTGAGAGTATTATTTTACTATCTGAGACTCTTTATTGTGGTATTACTCTCAGATATAGCTGTTGACTGTCACACAGTCACCATGTCATGCTCAGCACCAAATTTCAGCAAAATATAAGTCCCTCGCTCAAATAACCATCTCGAACTTGTACGTTTATTATGTTATAAATTCATTTAAGATACAGCAATTCAGCCTATAGCCCTAAACATGTAATTTGATGGCCACATGTGCAAAACTGTAAACTCGTTTCATTTAGGTGTGGCCCCAACTGTTATGAGCGGATTCCATGTTTTTTTATACACATTTGTAGTGGGTTAACTAAGAAGAATGGCCTCAGCTGAAGCCCAGATTTTTTTTATATGGATTTCATTTTGAAACTTGAAGTTCAATGCTGAGCATCTGCCACTTTACAACACGCAATTCCCCCACCCCCAACCCGACCCTTTTCTTTCAAGATTATTGTATAACAGGAAAATCACCCACTTTTCAACATCCTTTCTTTAAAATTTGAATATGAAAAAAAATATTGTTCAAACAAAACGTTTAACTTGTCCCTTATGAAGATGATGTGAACGACGAAAACTATTATGAAATTAAAATTAAAAAAGTGATGTCTGACGCAACAGCTACTGTACAAATCGTCCGAACGAATAACAGAAAATACTTTCAATATCTCGTACTTTTTCTCGAAGGGCCGGAATCCGCATTATAGGGCCGATTTCATAATGAAACAAAACGCATGGAAAATTTAAAAATCACACAAAAATAAACGAAAATGTAATGTTTTTTTTAATTTTCTCATTATGCTCGCAAAATAGCAAAAGATAACACATTTAAAATTTATTACAGGCAAAAATTAAAATACAACTAAGGTGGTGTGGTTTTTAGATACAGGTAACTACTGTTCCCTGGCCTTTTCTTTTTCTTTCTATCCTAATTTACCCCTTGGAAAACGCATAAACAAAACAGAATTGCAGAAAGTTAGAAAAACTTTCTTATTTTTAAATTTGAAGCTATTATAAGTATCATTTTAGTTATCTAACAAACTTTTAATATTTATTGAAGTTGCATAAAAGTTTTGAGTGGTTTGAGTCAACCATACCGAAAAAAATAATTACACACTGTGTACTCTTACAGTATAACGACAGCAACTCACCGTGAAACTAAAAACTAGAAAGAAAAAAATCCTGAGTAGGATAGATAGCAGATATCATACACGGCATTATTAATGCCATTTTTACTAGAGAAGAAGACTTTCCTGTGATGGCCTACAACCAGAACAATTGCCAAATACCCTTGATGGTAACATCAAACATTAATTAAATGAAAACAAAGAAGAAAAAAAGAAATATTGGAGACTGAGCTTCAAGGAGACGATAAAAAACACGAACAAAATATCCCGTTACTAAATTTCTACTTGATTAGGCTTATCTGGATAAAAAAAAAAGACCAGATGTGTGCAATCATTGGCTCAAACCTCCAACCATGAGCAACATTACTTTAAACGTAGTCTCATCTCATAAACATTTTGGTATCCATCTCTCTTCCGATTCAATCTCACACGACAACGAGGACTCGAAGTGGAGGCTCGCTATTAGTGTATTGCACAAGAGTAAAGAGTGAGCCCGCGTTTCGTGCCAGGGCCCAGACTGTAGTTACAGACCAAAGGGTCGAGATCCTCCAACACCATAGAAGCGTTGTTACTTTGTTAGCCTCAATCTCCAACCCTCGTCGTTGCATGAAATAGAATCGGACCGGATGGAACGCAGTTGTAGAAAGGTTGGACACTACTGCAATTAATTATGGCTTTGGTGTAGACTTCAAAAGAGAACCTATCCTTACCTGAGCCCTGGGGAGCCAGAACCTCACCCTTTCCAACAGAAACACAAAACAATAGCTGCTACCTAAGCCTACCATAATTGGATTTTAGTTCATGTAGCGGGTGTATCAAATTTCAATGTCATTATAAAAGCATAGTTATTATTAGGATGCTTGAGGCTAACTTAGCAAAAGTTGCCTCTATGTCGCCATTATAGGCAACTAGCAACTTGCACGCTTCTTACTACTATGGGGTTTTACTTCTGCAAAACATTAAAATCTGCTAAACATCAGGAAAAAATGCAAAGAATCTGCAATATGGCTAAAGTTCCAAAAGCAGAAAAAACAACCTGATTAATTTTCTATTTTATTTACTTGGCAGAAAGCAGGCAGAAAGCAGACTGAAATCGTTTCAATTTTTTCTATTCTGCCACGCTGAATTACATTTTATCAGCCAATAATAAGGTACTATTAGACACAATTGTATTTATGGCCGTTTCTCCCTTATACAAATTAAAAAATGTCCAACTATTTTCTATTGGAATGTGTCAGAACGCGAAGAAAGGCAGACATTTTGCAGAGGAAATCTTCTTCTGATTTTTTTATTTCTAAATTCTATTTTCTGCATTTTTCACGCATGTGAAAACCCGGCTAAACTTCATTTCATAAGAAACAAGTCAGAAGAAAATAATCAAGTTTGTTGGATACTAGAATAGTTGCAAAATTATTTTTATTATAAAATGCTTATCTAAAAAAAAAACTACAGCAAAAAAAAAATACTTCCAAACTTCCATAAAATGTTTATTTTGAAAGATATCTTCATGAAAATATTTGAAGCATAATATCTACTTGCCATTCTAGTTTCTAACCAACATAAGAGTTTTTATCTTGAGCTTATAAAAATGTTTACAACCATTTACTACCACATACAAGTTACTATTCAGTCACAATAATGTCTGCACAGAAGTTTGCAACATAAAAAAAAATCCTATTCATTCATAATTAATATTAATAAAAGAAAGCGGCTGTCAGCAATATAATCTTTAACCCCAACACTGAAATAAATAATTACATTCTAATTCTCAACGTCACAAATGTTTCTCAAGGTAAATATAACTTTTTCCTCGTGTGTTTTTCAATTACTCTCCATATCACTTTTTCTAGCTGAAATATGTCCCCTTTTTAAAGGCATTTAACTTCAACTAGAATCTTCTGAAAAGAGTTAAAACAACCCTCGTTAAACATACTATTATAAAGTTTTTCAATATTACACTCTTGTTCAGAGGGTTCAAGTTGAAGTTCCCATGTTAACTTCTAATATTGAATACCAGTTTCCAAAAGACTTTCACTTTTGGCTATTGCTTCCAGGCACGTATTGACCCGGGAGGCAACTGCCGCCTGCGCTGGTGAGCCAAACATGCACTTTTTATACAGTGCCGAGTTGTGTATGTAACATGCGTTTTATTTAACATATGTATTTTGAAAACTATTACATCTACACTTCAGTAATTTAATCTAGGTGTCAACAACTTAAAGTATGTGCACAAAAGTTGAACTATAAAGCCTCTCAAAATTGTAAAGATGCCGGGATGTTTTTTGAAACTGTGAGGCCCCCAGAAGCCTCTCTAAACATTAAGGCCCCTGGAACCTCTCAAAACTAAAAAAATTTCAACGTTGCATCATTGTTAAGAGAGTTCAAAAGATGAAGTTCCAATGTTAAGTTATATATTCTCGAATACCAGTTTCCAAAATACGTTCACTTTCTTTTTACTGTTGCTCATAACTCATAAGGCTCAAATACCAGAAAAAAACTTGAAAATTGAACTTCAATCCTCTAAGCATGGGTTTCAACAAAAAACTCTAAAATAATGGTTTTCCATGTTGCAACCTTGTTCAGAAGGCTCAAGTAGAAGGTTCTTAATTGTGTTAAGTTTCCTTCTTTGAATTTGAGTTTGAAACCCAGAAAGTTATCCTATGTTGAAGTCCTGTTTAGAGGGCTCAAGTTGAAGTTAAAAAGTGCTAAATTTTCTTCTTTTATTTGAGACCAAATGTCAGGACCTTGACCTTTAGTCCACCTACATACAAATCTTCATTAATAATAAACAGCAATTTAATCCAACTCATCCTCATGATTACAAGCTGAAATTGCAGAAAACAACTTTCGTTTTTACAACTTTTTTATGGTATGACCAAAATGTTAGGCATAAACAAAGTAATATCAAAACAAAATTTATTATTTTGTTTTGTTTTATATTCGAAAAGCACTTAAAAATTAGAATTAGTACTTTTCCTGCTTGAAAAAAAAATATTATAAAAAATTATAAAAAAGTTCGCCCTTCAAGAAAAAAAAAATTATGTAATAAAATAAAAATATGATAGAATTTCTGCTTCTATGGGTGAGTTTATACTACCCGGGCTCATTGAGGTGGCTTGTCGACAAGCCCGAGTAATGTGGACGAACTCTGGCTCTACTTGGTGTCGAAAAGAGGTGCTCGTCACTTACTGGTCTTAGTGCTCTCACTTATTAAGATTATAGTTAGCCAGAGCACAAATTGTATCAATACCAATCAGTATCGGAAGTCACCTTTTTTTTAATCAATTGCAACTACAAAACTGCAATTGAAATTTCTTATTCAACATAAATCAATAACTCATTATCTTTCAAATCACTGCTTTCGTTGATTAGAAAGAATTCTTTCTTGTCTCATAAAATCTGAAAAAACCCATTCCGTATTTTCTTACGAACAAAAATACCTGTAGTATTTACTAAAAGTTTCACAAAGGAAAACATTAGCTAACATCCATTACGAACAACATATAAAAAGAACTTCCAACCGTTAATCTCACAAGACATAAATCTACGTCAACAAAAGTTTGAGAGCTGATTGAACTCGAAAGAAAGCTAAAACCCCCACATAAAGAAATCTATACATAAAAAACCCATATATAACAAAAGAACGAGTAAAAGCTGATGGAATTAAGTGTTCTCTTACCTTAATAGGATGATAAGATCAATGTCATCCGAAAGCCTATCCAAGGCAGGAGGTCCGTCGACTCTAATCGCGTTAATCTTATCCTTGAGAATTTGGTTTGAACCGACTGCCGGATGTCGTTCTCTGAGTATATCGACTATGTTTGGCTGCCTTAAGAACGCAACGACTTTGTCGCTGTATGCGGTCGGCACGTGTGGCACGACGTGAGCCACCGTGGCGGTCGTGTTGTGTGCTGGACGAGGAGGAGGAACGGGACCCTATGTTCGAAACACATAAAAGAAATAACCTTAACAATTTTATCTTTGACACAAAGATAACATTGTAAAAAATGTGTACCCTCGTGCCGTCAGGTCGGATATCGTCCTCGCCGGCACTTCGGCTACGACGTCTCGCTCCGAGAAGAGCAGGTCTGCTCTGATTAATGCAAGGAACATCAATCGGTAGACGAGGGTCAATAAAAGTTGTACTTCTCGATGTGTGGTCAATAAAAAATTGCTAACAATAGATTGCCAATAGTTTTAGAGATTCGATTAAGTTATGAATCTGAGAGATAAAAAGGAAAAGTACGAACCTTTCCCGTACGATCGTATTTTGTTTCCCAACCTCTAGGAAGATCTCTTGCGGGATCAGCAAACTTATTAAGTAACGTTACTAAATCTCGGTTGTGTTGATACCTAAAAAATACAAAATCAATTCAATATTTCGAAAAAGAAAAAAAAAAACCTCCGAACAGCGTTAAAAAACGACGATTTCAGGTTATTACGCAAACGAAGTTGAAACAATAGAATATAACTCTGGTTATTCTGTGTTTCAGAGGCAACAACTAGAAATTGAAAGCATTTTAAGAACTTGAACGGTAGCTGAGTCGCCTAGTGATATTTTCATGTTGATACATTTCAAAATAAACTTTTTTTATAACAAGAAAATTAAAAGTATCATCTGCTTTAAGTTGTGTCATTTTGAAATTAACAACAAAAAAAAAGGTTATTTTAAAAGCTGTCTGCATGAAATTTAGCTACCCTTCTAGTTTCTAAAACACAGCTAAGTTTCTCTTAATTTTGCTCCTGAAAGTCAAAATAATCCGAATTAGATTGGTATACACTTAAAAAAAAAACACCTTAGTCGGATTCATTTACTAGTCTAGTTTTTAAAACTCTTTCAATTTAATTCTTGAAAATAAAACTTTTACAGCGATTTTATAAAACTTCCATTTTCATTTTTCACTTCAAATTGCATCAAAAATCGACAAAAGAAACAAAATTAAAAAAAACTAGGAAGTGTTTTAGAAACTAGAAGAGTAGAATAATATTTTCAAGTTTTTAAAGTAAGCTTTTTATGTGAGTTTAAAAACAACCCAACTTTAAGCAGATGATATATTTTTTTGTCCATAAAAAGTTTATTTTGAAAGATATCATCATTAAAATACTATTAAGTAATTCAGCTAAACATTCTAGTTTCTGTTCTTGAAACTGTTCATAAAAAATCTTAATCAGGTTATTTTATATTTAAAATGTTGTATTTTACATTTTTTAAAATATACAATTAAACTTTATAATTAACTATTTTTTTTAAAAAAAAATCTAATGTTTTAAAATAGTACCTTTCAAAAGCGTGAGCATCGCGACGGATCTTTGTGACCATGTGTTTGAGTGAAGAATTACGATTGTACATCGTAACGGCTTCCTAAAACGATTGAAAAAGACAACAATTAAAAGGAAAATGCTACGATCGAACGAGTTCCAAATAAAACAAATGTCGAAACGTACTCCGTTCATGTGCAAGACACTAAAGAAATCGGGTCGAGTAACGAATCGTACTGCAGGTGTTCGTAGTAGAACCTCTCGATGATGTTCGCGGCTTCCTAAAGGTTGTCCACCTTCAGCACCCAACAGAGGAGGAGGTGGTTGATCCTCGGCTTCCAACGAAGGCCTCGATGAAATCGTTCGTCGAATACTCTGATAACGGCGATCGAGCTGAAGACGTTGTAACTCGTTATTCGTGTTACGGCGAAGTTGAGAGGCAGAGGGTCTTTGCCACGTTGTCGTTCGATTCAGGTGGTCAATGTAAAAAACTCGACCGTGGCTATCGATTCGAGCCTCCCAATCTGCCAATCACATTTCATATTTCTTTTAAATATATTTGTTAAGTGGGTTTTAAAGTATAAAAACGTTCCTCAAACTCTAGCTATTCTGTCGTTCAGAAACAAAATTTAGGAGAAACTTGAAAGTGTTTTAGAAACTAGAAGGCTCAATTAATTTCAAGATAATATCTTTTAAATAAAGCTTTTGAAATTGATCCAAATTTAAGCAAACGAAATTTTTTTTTATTTATGTCTATAAGGTGATTCAGCTACCATTCTAGTTTCTAACACTTCTGAAACATAGAATAACCAGAATACCATTTTTCTTAGACCTGAAGAACAATAAAAATGTTTCGAAACAACTTATCATTGCAATTAAAAACTAGAAGTGTAAACGAACTCCGTTTATACTGTTCTAGTTTTTAAAAAAAGGAAATAATTGAAAATGAAATAATTTCAGCAAATTGTATAAAATTCACAATTCACAAGCTCAATTCTAAAATGACATATTTGGAGGCACATTTCTGAGAAATAAAAAAACAAGGGTAACTTGAAAGTATAAAAGCAAAAAAAAGAAAAATTCCTTTATGTGTTTTTATTTTTTCTTCATTAGAAGATAGTTGAAAATAAACTTTTATGCAAGTTTTAAAAAACTGAATTTTGTATTTCAGGTTTAAGTTGGCCAATGTAATTTTTCATCATTTGAAAACTGCCACAAAAATTTTATTTTGAAAGATATCGTCTTGAAAGTAACACATGAAGTTCTTTTACTCTTCTAGTCTGAATTAAATCTGCTTTTAAAAACCAAGAACCTCGTTTTCAGCATCTACAGTGAAAATCATTTAACACAAACATGAATAACATTAAATGTGTTTTCAGGTCGATCCCTTAGAATAGCATAAAAGGTGTTTCATTTAACACAAAACATATTCCGCGCCATTCTATTTCGTGTTAAATGGTTTCCCCTGTACATAGAGAGTCAAAAACATGCAAATCCCTTACAAGGTGGAAGTGGTTCCTCTCCGGGCGATAGTTCAACCTGCTGAAACTTGACCGTCCTTTCCGGAATAGAAGGAAGTCGAGTTGCCGTCTGATGTTGCGGTAATGCAGGCGGTTGTAAGTGACGTGCAGGCAGAGGCGGAGGCACAGGCGGTGGAGGACGAGGCTGCCAAACGGGAGGAGTGTCCGATGCAGAAGATGGACCTGGAGTTGGTGTCAAAGGTCTTCCCTGCGCTCTATTGGGACACGGATGATGCGTAGGCGTTGGAGGACACTGAGGCAAAACGGATGTTGATGACGATGAACAACCGGCTGCCGCATCGTGAGGCGACGAACTGCTTTCAGATTCAGATGTACTTGTATCAATAGCCTCGACCAAAATGGGACTTCTCACTTCATTCTGATCATCGGATGAGTCACTGAACACAGATGCAACACTGTGTTCAACGCTCGATGTCATTGCAACGTCGGCTTCAGGACTTTGTGGCGTTAACATCGGAGTTGGTGTCTCCGAATCACCTTCTGTGTTCGTCATGTTAGAAACAGATACAGCTGCATCTTCGTTATCTGTTCTAGTTTCTTCTGTATCGATTCCTGTTTCATTAGGACTTATTATCGACGTTCCACTACTGACATTTTCCGCAATGACAACATCTTCCCGCACTTCAACCTCGCCTACAACTTCAGTCACTTCAATAGCCGGACAAACGTTGTCCTCATCACCTGCTTCAGCTTCAGCGTTTTCTTCGACACGTGGCTCAGTACTTTCGGATAAATTCTCGACAGAAAGTA
Source organism: Brachycybe producta (assembly GCA_036925085.1). Lineage (NCBI taxonomy): Eukaryota > Metazoa > Arthropoda > Diplopoda > Playtdesmida > Andrognathidae > Brachycybe > Brachycybe producta. Next base: position 7,784,633 of record JAUPFP010000002.1, on the reverse strand, counting down.
TTCCGTCTTGAAGCGAATCTTGTTCCGGAGTAGCCAAAGGAGCTACATTCGAATAATGACCATCAACCCGTCTACTTTCAGATACTAGCAACGAAACAGCTCCACGATCACCACCACTCGCAAAAGCATTCATTCTTTCGGCTGCTTCATTCTCGGCCATAACCTGCTCCGCTTCCGATGGAATTGCAGCTAAATCTGGCACTAAACTGATGTTAGCATTGGCGTCGATAAATAACCATGGACTAGAACGTGCCACTTCCACTTCGACAACACTCGAATTATCGCTTAAACCTTGAAGTTCAACAGTCGATTCTCCGGAACACTCCAACTCATCCGTATCGACAATCTCAAAGTTAAAGCTGTCTTCCGGAGCACGATAATGAACTTGTTGTTGAGTGTTTTCCGAAAACGAAGTGCTCGCAACTCCGTACGGCAAAGCCTTGGTACGATGTAAAGGCTTATGTGATGGTTGGTTTTTCTTTAACTTTGGAGGCAGCGGAGGAGGAGGAGGTTCGATATCACCTTCGTGCATCGAAGTCGTCATTGCACAAGCACCAGAAGCGAAATCCGACTGTGCTTTTGATCTTGCTGTCGTTCTTCCGTGCCAAGTGCCGTGTGTTGGATTCGCTCGATCTGCAAGTTTCGGTTTGCGAGCTGGTTCGAAGTCCGATTGCTGTAGCTGTCGATGTCGCATCACAGGAGTTGAGCTATCATTGTTGTTCCCATTGGCTATGCTCGAATCCGAATCTATCGATCCGTCGACGCCAGCGCCGACTGCATTGCCATTTGGTAACGAAGATGTACGATCGGCCAAACTATGCCTTAACGAAGCGATGTCTGGAGTTCCGGGTGTCGAGTTCATACTTTCACGCAAAGTAACAACATTTGCAGGCAAACATAACGGCCAAGGTTCCCCTAAAATAAACAAAACAATATTTAAGTTTTAATTTTCGTAGTTAATTATATTTATAATTAAAAAAAATGAATAACTTTGATGATTTTGCGTTTTAGAAAAAAAAAATCCGAACAAAATGGAAAATGTTTTAAAAATTAGAATAGTAAATGAATCACTACTTAAGCTGGTTTTAAAGTGTAAACGCCCTTCAAAATCCGGTTATTATGTCTTTCAAGACTGAAGCGTTTTTGTCAATAAAAAGTTTATTTTGGAAAATGTCAACATGAAAATACAATTAGGTGATTCAAGCTACCGTTCTAGTTTTGAAAACACTTTCAATTTCTCGTAAGTGTTGCTGCTGAAATCCTGCGCCTAAGTATTGCTCCTAAAATGCAGACTAACCACAGTTCGATATTTTTTAAAATAACATTTTCTTAAGTTCTTGTTAAATTTCCATTTCCATTTTTTTTTTTTTTTTGGAATTTTTGGATTTGAGTCTTCCTGCGGCCTTTCAGGGTAGTTGAGAGAAAGAAAGCAAACATTTTTTTTTCAAGTTGTTCTGAATTTTAAAATTGCATAACATCTTTGTTCTTTTTAAGACCCTTCTAAGACACCATTATAGAGTTAAACCCATTTTCATTTATGGAAATTTGGCACGTTTGTACACATTTGCATATTTCGTAATAGTTACTAATAAAAAACAAGCTGGGACTTAAATCACCTGGTCGTTTCTCAATGAATACCGTGAAAACCAACTGACCAGTCACATGATCTGACGGATGTTTGCTCGTTAAACTGAAGTGACACTCAGTTTGTTGACTGAAAAAACAAAACAGAAAAGAAAAAATCCGTTCAATCAGAAAAGAAAACAAAACTTAAGCTTACAACCGAGTTGCTTTCTACCTTTTAGCTTTTTCGAGAAGCATCCAAAGTGGTAACGAAAGACGACCAAGAAACCGACTTATGCTCGGCCGGCTCTTGGAAAACTTGTCCTTCACTTCAAACTCGAGAACATCGTTCGTATAGGCAACAAAGGTAAACTAGAGAAATCAGAAACGTCCAGACATGAATCTGTGCTTTCAAACTCTATAAGAGAAACAATTTGTTCTAATATACACCTGTCCATTCCAATTAGGACAAACAGTGTTGTCAGCAACCACGGTTCGAGCTTCTTGGTTATGATGCGGCAACAGAAGAGTTCCTTGCTGCTTGCCTGGACGGATACACATCTTTGCATATGGATCAGGATTGAAAAATATTCCCTTTTTCAAGTTACGAGCATGTAAATCTTTATTTTTTTTTCCCCCAAGAAGAAATAAAAGAGAAAAATCTGAATTAATAACAACGTAGATAAGAAATAAAAATAGAAAAATATAGAGTTCTAAAAAGGCTTAAACAACTTATTATGTTAGAATGGATCGATAAAATAATGTATTACGACAAATCATGACGAAAATGGCAACAACCAAAATTGAAAGAGATGAAATAAAAACTTTTTTTTTTTGCCCTTCTAGCGGATGGCTGGCGAAAAAGATTCTCGAGTCACTTGCTACATACTTAATCAAAAATCGCTAATAGGTTGTTGCATCGTAAATAACTCTTAGAAGAAGAAGAAAAAAAGTAATTTGCATAATGGATTTGCGAGTGAACCACTCAAAAGATTTACTCTTTTGAATCACTCAAAAGAATTTGGCAGTAGCCCCACTTCTAAAAATGTTCAATGTAGCTGGCTGTATTCAAATAATTTTAATTTTTTTTTTTTAAATATTGGTGCAGCAAACTCATTTAGGAATGCTATTTTTTAAAAAGCAAATTATTAAAAAAAAATATAAGACGAGCTTTTGTTTATTCTTCTAGTTTCAACACAAATTATTTTTTTAAAAAAAGTTAAAAATTTATATTAGCTTTTTTTTTAAAGTGGCAGCAAAATGTTTCTTATTCTAGTATTTAATAATAATAAAAATTACTTATAAAATACATTAATAAACATTTTGTTGATACTTCTAATATGGTAATTCTGCATTTCACTTTTCATTTTTTTTCCCCAAAATTATCCACAAAAAAGCATCAAATGTTTATACTTAGAACTAAGTTAGAAGTTAATTCTTAGAAATCATCAGATCATCAAAATAGAATAAGTAGGCATCTTCCACTTAACTCTTCTAAACCATTCTACCATAAAATACAGTAGAGCGCAGATTAATTATCAGAACGTCGGTTATCGGAACCAATTTTTTTCACTTATTCTTACGGAAAAACTACTTATGTAAATATAAAAAAATGTCTTTCTAATCACTTTTTCTTACTTTTCTTCACTTTTTTTTAATGGAAGTTCGATTATATGAACTTTCGATTATTAGAACTAGTCATGTCCGACATTAGTTCCGATAATCGACGTTCTATTCTATTCCAATTTGTTTAGAAGTTGCTTCACAAATTATTCGCATGGTTTGTTATGAATCATGTCAAAGTAACTTTAATGCCGCATTCAGAAGTATACTAACAATCTTTTGGCTTAAAAAAAAACTAGCTAATAAATCACTCTAAAGTTATCTGCGACAACATGAATAAGTTATCAACAAATAACTACAAATTTTGCAAGCTATCAAACTAAAATGTTCACAAAAATAGATCAAAAGTTAGCACTGACTGAATGTGTAGCTATTAAATTACACCAAATTCGACAGTGACTTAAAAAAAGTTGCCAAAAAAAATCTCAAAAGTTACGTGACTCAAAGAATTACTATTAAATTGCTCAAAGTTAGTAGTGATTCAATAAAACAGTTGCCAACAAATGTTGTGTCAAAAGTTGTGATCAAATTGAAAAACATTGCAAACAAATAAATCAAAAGTTAGCATTGACTTAAAAGAATTGCTATTAAACTGCTCGAACATTAACAGAGATTCAATAAAAACTGCTACCACCAAATCACTCAAAAGTTGGAAGTGATCAAATTGAAAAAATATACAAACGTTAAAAGTTAACAATGAATCAAAGATTTGTTATTAAATCAATTATTAAGGCTGTGAGAACAAGCAGAAAGGCAATCTTCAGGTGAGCAATAGTTTGGTTGCGAGCAATCACTACCATTGGTTTCTATGTGTATGTGCTGTGCTGTCATACAAAAACTTGGTAGTGATGCACGCAACCAAACTATTGTTCACCTCATGATTATGGCATATCTGTTCCCATAGCCTAAAATCAATTCAAAACTTGTCAATGAACCAATCAAAAAGTTGCCAATATATCAACTCCGAAGAATCTTACACTCAAACGAGTAGCTAGAAACTTAAATGAAGTTACACCAATGTGCTTCCAGTGAATAACTCTATAGAATTTGCAGTGAAACAATGAAAGGTTTCAATACACAACAATACCGAACACAAATAAGAATGACAAATATCGGAAAATTTCTAATGTTACCAAAGATGATAATAAGAACTTACTCGAAAGCCTGAAAACAATGCATTCCGTCGGGCCGTCTGTTGTGTCCAAAGATAATAATGTTTGCCCATCGCTTGCATCCTAAGAAAAACAATGAATTTTCTTAAAAACAAAAAACATCTTCGGTAAAATAAAGACAACAATGAGGTTTCTATTCATTCTCTTTTCAATCTCTCTTAAAACAACACTTTTCCAATGATCGACCGAATATAGTTTAAGGTTTTCTACTTAACAAACACACGCACGGTACTCTTTTAATGAAATCAGTAAAAAAAATCTTCGAGACTCTATTGATGCCGTGATATGTTTACTACTCGACGACTCTTTTGTCTTAAGAGTAAATACATTTCACGAAATTGAAAGTAAGAAGAAAATAAAAAACCCGTAAAAGTGGAGAACTCGAAAGATTAGGTGGTTTTACATAAACAAAGAGTCAGTGTTCGAGGAAATCAGAAGTGTTTTTTTTTAAATAAGGTATTTTTAAAGTGTAAACGCCTCTCAAACTCGGTTATAATGGTAATATTAAAGAGGCGACAGTTTTATTCTTGTTTCAAGCGCAAAATAAGCTTGTTATAGCTATGTTAAAATTGTATAAGAATAAAGTTTCAATTGGTTAAGAATGAAAAACCTTTGTAAACAAAATAAACAACAAATGGAGTTAAATCCAAATAAAAATCTTACAAATCTCCGAACCGTACTTACTTTGTTGCTACTGTTGGCATTGCAGTTCTGCGGTAAAGTTCCTCGAATGACACGGAATGAAGGAGACACGGAACGAAGAACTCCGGTCGTTCCACTGTAGTACTTGAAACACACATTCGTAACATCTTAAATGAACAAAAAGGAAAAGACATTTCTCATTTTCTTTGTCTACACTGATGAAAAATGGCTGCCAAATACAAAAAAAAGCAACAAAAATAAAACCACCGAATAAACCGAGTAATCCACTGCGTTTTGAAAGTAAATTTAAAAATAAGATTGAATAGTGTGTTTTTACAAAACTAGACTAGTAATAAGAAGCAAGTAAGAAAAATATTTTCATAACATATCTTCTAAAATAAACTTTTTATCGCAGTTTTATCGTAAAAAACATCAAATTTGGCCATTTTCAAACTGCAACAAACTTGTTTATTTTAAAATATTCATGAAAAATAATAAAAATACGCTCATTCATTGATTCATTTACTCTTCTAGTTTCTAAAACACTCAAATTTTTTTCTATGCTGGGTTTAAAGTGTAGACACTTCTCAAACTCTCATTATTCTGTCATTCAGGAGGATAATTAAGATAAACTTGAAAGAGTTTTAGAAACTAGAAGGGTAACTCAATCACGACTACCTTCCATGTTGATATCTGTCAAAATCAACTTTTTATGTAATTTTGAAAATGACCCAACTTTAAGCAGACGATTTTTTTTTAAATTTTTGTCTATAAGAAGTTTGTTTTGAAAGATATGAAAATACCCATTAAGTGATTCAGCTACCCTTCTAGTTTCTAAAGCACTTTGAATTTCTCCCTTATTGTTGTGCTCTTCTGAAAACGCAAGAGTTCGAAAATCAGCTAGCTGTTCATAAAACATCTTATTGTTTTTAAAATGCTATCAATCATTTGCCGTTCTTTTTACATTTTTGTGGCATTTCTGTCGTAGAATCGTTACCGTTCCGTTTGGAACGAAAAGACCGCCGCATCCAGTCGTAAAAAGCGAAAAATCCTCTTGAAGTACCGTAACGACGTTCGCTCATGTTCGATAAGAGACCACAAAGAGAGGAGAAAAAAAAAAGCACCCACTTTGGCCCACTGACTTCCAAAATTTAAGCAAAACATTACAATAGCTTATTCTCTTATTTTATATCGCAATTGCCAAAATGGCAAAACTAAATGTCATCGTAACAATAAACACGACAATAGATTTTTTGTGAAGAAAAAACTTCGAAACTAAAAGAGCAAATTTGACGTCACAATCAACAACATCATTTAGAGGACACGTTTTGTCCTTTTAAAAAAAATCTGGGTTAATAATGTCTAGCACACTCAGTTTGTTCTGTCTTTCAAAAGCAAAAATTAAGATAAACTTAGAAGTGTTTTAGAAACTAGAAGGGTAGTTCAATCACTCAATGGCATTTTCGTGTTGTCACCTATTAAAATAAACTTTTTATGCAAAGGCCTGTCACCGTCAATCTGCGGAATCAGGCAATCTGCAAAACAACCAACCTACCTCTGCTAGTGAATCTGCAAAATTCAACACCTAAAATGTATTGAATTTTGCAAATTCACTAGCAGTTTTTTTGGTTTTGCAGATTGCCTGATTCCGCAGACTGACAGTAACAAGCCTATGCCTTTATAGCAACACCTCAACCACTCTCAGTCTGAATTGGCCTATCATTTAAAGCTTGCATTGCACGCAGTAAATGTATAGACATGCTTGTCTTGCACACTTCCCTGGGAATAACAAAATTAAGAAAAACTTGAAAAGTGTTTTAGAAACTAGAATAATTTGTATAGCTCAATCAAGGGTATTTTCACGTTAGAAATCTTTTAAAATAAGCGTTTTTTATGTCAGTTTGAAACTGAACCAACTTTAAACGCACGAAATTAATAAAAAAATTTTAAAAGTTTATTTTGAAAGATATCAAAAGATGAAAAATACTACTAGCTTTTAAGTTTCTTGAACACTTTTCAAGTTTCTCTTCAATGTTGTTACTCCTAAAATGCTAAATTACTTCAAGAGTTCCATAACTTCACTCAATAAATAATTAATCAAGTGTTCTATTTCATTGTTTCATCTTCATTTGCATATTTCTGCAACAACAAAAAAACTGACATATTAAATACAAAAAAAAAAATATTTAAAAATACCTTTAGTGAAAAGTGGATCACAGCCAATGTGCCAGGAAATCTGTCCTACGTGAGAACGATTTTCACCTTGGGTTTTGTACTCCAGGTAATTAAATGGGCTCGTTTCCCCTACAAAAATGAAAATAAATAAAGATTAAAGCTTTATAATTGCTTTTTCCTTCTTTCTCTTTGTTTCAGGGCAGCAACAACAAAAAAAAAAAACATACATAAAATCATAATGACCAACGCGGAGTCAACTTGTATAAAATGAGATTCAGATAGACAACAACAACAAAAACCAACAAAAAAAAAGAAATGAAATGAAATGACATTTGTGTGTTTGAAACAACAATAATGGGGTGTGTGTGTCTCTTGTCGTTTGCTTGCCTTCGTCGAAAGGTGCGTGTCTCGAGTAACGAATGTACAATTAACGGTGGGAAAGAGAGAAAAAGAAGAAAATCGCAGCTCAGCCGCAGTAAACACAAAACAGTCGTAATAAAATCACATAAAAATCACGCGTCCACTTTTCCTCTCTCTTCTTTTCCAAACAAATGAAAATAATAACAAAATGCTGAAAGCAGAATCTCTACTTCTAACAGTCAAAATAGAAAATCAAGTCATTCTATAGAATCCTAAGTCAATGTGTCAGAGAAACCGCAAATCTGCAATAAAAATCTGCACATCAAAACCAAGATCCAACACGCAGAAATAAAAGCTAACTGAATATATATTATGTCTACAATGTAAATAATCAATTTAATTAGCAGAAAAAAGGTGAATTTTTTTTTCTTGTTGAGGAAATTAGATCATTTTATCAGCCAATAGGAAGGCGTATTTCGGATGCATAATTCACTGTAGTGGCCAAAAAAAAAAAAAACGCTAACTGAAAAATACAAAATTTGTCCAATTTAAATATTTCTATTCAGTTTCTTTGACAGAAATTCGGCAGAAAAAAGGGTGAATCTTCAAAACACATCATTTTCATGGCTCCTGTCTTTTCAGTTTTTTTTTTTCCTATTAAAATGTTTTTGAAATGTTTTTTTTTTATTGTAATGTGCGAGAACAATCGAACAACGCGACAGAAAACAGAAACGCAGAAGAAACTTTTTTTTTTATAAATTTAATTTCTATTTCAATTTTCTGTTTTCTTTTTTATGCACATGGGATCCAGGCCTTACGAGCCGTATACTTAAACATTGTTTAAAACAAACAAGGCTTAAATAGACTCCATTTCGAAAAAAAAAAAAAAAAATTAAGCTTAACTTTATTTTAAGCAACATCTTTTTTTAACATGGGAAGTTAAAACGTTCGTGAATTCAGAGATTCACTACCTAGGTTCTTGCACAATGTCTAGTAATTGTACAGAATCACTGATTTTCAACTGTGACACTCACCATGTGTAATATGTGCACAGTAAGAATAAACAATAATCAGAAATAACAAGAGTTGAGAAAAAGCAATATAATCTCGGCAGAAAAAAAAACAAATAACTTCATGTTAGTTGAATAGTTGACCAAATTTCATTGGATGCATGAGAAACACAACAAACAATATTGTGGAAGCTACAATATTAAAATTACTGATCCCTCCTTTTTTAACCAATCTTTACGATACGTTTTGTAATCAACCTCCTGATGGAATTTTACGAGAAAAAAAAAACAGCCAAAACTGTGAGTGAGAGGACTGAAAACAAGTAAATAAGTCATAATTTTGTCAGGGGTTTACTCCCTGGGGGCGTAACTTTTTTTACCGTTCTCAACGTATGGCCACCGTGACCAGTTTTGACCACGGTCAGCCCACTTTTGCCCACGGCTGGCCAGAAGTGGGCCCGGGGTTGCCGACCACTCTGCCGGGTCCTAACCGACCGGGATCGGGATCGGTCGACGCTTTTTCGACCCTAAAAATAAAAGAAACTACGTTTTTTTTTGGTACAAGCATTTTCGTTTTTGGGACTACAGGAGTGTAATTTGTTTTATTTTGTTGAAAAGTACGTTTAATTTAAGGTTCCCCCTTCTATAACGACGTATCCTGGACAGGTGATTCGAGGATCCTCCGTCAAAATGTGATAGCTTAACAGGTCGAACTAGTAGAGGCTACCAGAGTTTACAAAATTTCAGCTTTCTCTAGGTAAATTATAGATGAAAGTTGGTTTAAAATAGGAGAAATTCAAGTCCAACGCAAACGGACAACAACACTCCATGTCAACTTAAATAAAAGCTTGTAATAAAAATGAATCATTGGCAATATTTAAAACAAGATTATCCGCAATGTGTCTCTTAATCGATTGCAATTGCCAATGTGATAATACTCTTGCAAGACTTAAAACTGGTTTCTTGCACAGAAAACGTTCATCTTTGTTTTGTTTTTATTGCAAGAAACTGTGCGAAGATTCACAGCAATATTTGACTTAATTCTTGCACGAAATCTTGCGTGAAAAATAGCCTGTGTGATCGGTCCTTAAGTCTGGTGCAGGCAAACGTCAATGTTAGGCCTCCGCTCGGTGCTCGTCGCTCGTTTGCTTTATCGAAACCTACGTGAAAATGACTAAGGTACGGGGATAGTGACATCGAAATGACACACGGCATTCACTGTGACATAATATATTTTTGGCGTCAGTATTTCATATTGCCGTTTGCCACAAAGCCTTACTTACAACAGAGGTTGCTGCATTTTAATCACATGTGTGATTCAGGTTTTAATGCTCGCAATGGATCGCAGCGTAAAAAAAAACTACCAACACAACTCACACATCATGAGAGAGAGAAAGAGCGAGAGAAATGTTTGCGCAAACACTTGAAATCTGTAACCGATTCATAAAAGCAACACACTCGGCTGCCCATGAAAAACTATTAATTGTGGAGGTGTCTCAATCTCAAAGTAAACACATTTTTCAACAACCAAAAAAAAAAAAAAAAAGAGCTCCAGCAAAGCATCTCTTTCACTTTCTCGCTCACTTTGTCTCCCTTCTCTCTCCCATTTTCTCCCTCCTCTCACTGTCTCCCTTCTCTTTCCCTTTCCCCCTTCTCTAACATTTTCTCCCTTCTCAATCACTTTCTCTTTCTCCCTCACTTCTCTCACTTTCTCCCTTCTCTGTCTCCCTCTTTCACTTACTAACTTCTCTTTCACTTTCTCCCTTCTCTCTCAATTTCTAACTTCCCTCTTACTGTCTCCCTCCTCTCACTGTCTCCCTTTCTCCCTATTTCTAACTTCCCTTTCACTGTTCCCTTCTCTCACACTTTCTCCCTTTTTTCTCCTATTTTCTCCCTTTTCTCTCTTATTTTCTCTCTATTTCTCTTATTTTCTCCCTTCTTTCTCACTTTCTCCCTATTTCTAACTTCCCTCTCACTTTCTCCCTTCGCTTACTGTCTCTCTCACTTTCTCCCTTCTCTCTCAATTTCTAACTTCCCTCTCACTTTCTCCCTTCTCACTCTCTCTCTCTCTCTCCCTCCCTCCCTCTATCTCTTTGTGATAAATTTCTAGTGGCGTTTTAATTGGAAACGCATGCAAATACCTTCGAGCCCATTGAATTAATTTGCTATCATTACTTGTCGCTTGATAACACTAATTCCCACCCATAATTTTCACTTTAAAAAAAAATCTTTATAAAGTAATCTTTGCTTTGTATATTTAAACACATCCCCCATTGGAACTGGTTCCCCTTTTCATTATTATTATTTTTTTTACCATCCTTTAATGTAATCCCTTCTCCTAACAAATGATCATTATCACAAAATCTTTCTCTCTTTCCCTCTTTTATACTTTAAACCACATTTTCTATCTTTCATTTTGATTATATTTAGACTTTTCTCCATCATCTAACTCCAACACACAAATGTCGTTCCCAATGTAATACATATGTAATATGTATGTGTGTAACACACCATTAAATTATAATTGAAAAGTATTTTTCTTCTGTCACAAAAACCTTATTTTGTATTCACAAACACAAATATGTAAATTAGCTCTTGCTTGCTTTTCCTTCATTAATAATTACTACCAACTTTTCAACAAGAAAAATTGTGTAGGTTTTACATGTAAATTGTACGTCAAGAGTTTATTTTAAGGTATGGTTTTTTTGTTGTTGTTATTGTTATTGCAGTTTCATAAGTTTAGGATTTAAATATTTCAGCTGCTTATTTATAGTGAAAAGAATAAATAAAACTAAAGAAAACTAGAAGAGTAAAAGAACAACGGTAAGACTACCATTCAAAAAAGGACACTTCGCATTTAAACTTTCAACTTGAACTCTCAAAACAGGATTCCAAAAACGAGGTGACTGATCACATTAAACGCCAAACGTGTGACAAGTTAGGGAAAGTTCACACACGCTGAAAACCCACCAGAAAATATAAATTTAGACATGGAATTCAGTTGTTATTTCTTTGTTTCTTTGCATACAGTACGATTTTTTTCTCATCAAGTGTGATCCTTCCCTTATTCAGTTTTTTTCCAGATTGAGGACTCGAGTATGTTTGACAAGATCTCGGGTTCATTTTAGCCTCGGTGTACCGCGTTTTAGCATTATTGTGCGCCTTCGGTGTAATGGCGCTCATGCACGTACTACACGTATATAACAAATTAGCAGTTAAGAAGCTAAATGATTACTAATTTTGGCAGTTTTCAGTTTGACGTTTATTTCATTTGGCGCTTGTTCAATTTGACGCTTTGCTCAATAGCTTGCTCTAGATCAGCACTACCTCAAAAACAGAAAACCCCAGTTTTATTGCGTGCCCATTGAAATAAGGCTTTTCTATATTGGAATGCTGACCAGAACGTTCAATTTTCTAAGTTCAAAGTATCACATTTCTATTTTGAATTTGGGAATTCAGTGATCATTTACTGATTTATTCTTGAAAAAAAGTATCGTAAGATATTTTTTATTATTAGCTTTCACCTTTAAAACCATTCTTTTTCATCATCTTCAAAGATTCCAAAAGACTTAAGAAAATAAACTAGAAAATTTGAGTTTCAAAAAGGAAATGTGAAAGTGAGGGGAAATAATAAAAGAAAGAAAATCCTATTAACTTCCGCTTGGTTTGACGTAGGCAACTAGGCAAAAGAGGAGGAAGAGGAGAAGGAGAAAATTATCCCTGAATATGACTAAGGTGGAGATGAGATGGGGGGATCATGGGTTTGCGGGGTGTGTGTCTAGAGTCCAACCCCTCAAATCCACTTCGAAATTATTTATAAAAGTATCAGGAACACACCCTGTATGAAATCATTTAGATAAAGTAATAAAAAAAATTGGAAACTAAAGACTATTCCTTTAGTCTATTGCTGTAAAGTAGCTACAATGGTGATTGCTCCATTCCTCCCTCCTAGACAATTTTTTAAAAGAATTTCCGAATGTCCTTGATTCTGCCATTTTTTCTGCTCAAATATGACCCCATATAAAGCACAGGCATATGTAGACAGCTTCAGAATTTCTTTGGCTCCACCCTTTTATGAGCGTCATCAATTTCTAATTGGTTTGTTACTGGGTCTGATGTCACATACCCCGCCCTTTTTTATTTCTAATTGGTTGACATTTGGTCTGATGCTCATAAAAGGGCGGAGCCAAAGAAATCCTGAAGCTGTCTACAGATGCCTGTATATAAAGCTCCCTATGAGGTGGCCATGATGCAAACATGGCGTCTATGTATAACACATCATTTTGCATTCTGACTTTCACAATAAATGTGGCCATATTCTGTTTAATCTTTTCAAGAAAATCGAATATTTTAATCAGATGATTTATTTCTTGAGAAAAGTACGATTTATAGCTAGCATGGTTCCCGGACACGTTTTCTAATTGGGTTTGTTACTTGGTCTGACGTCATAAAAGGGCGGAGGAAAAGAAATTCTAATGCTGGGCAAAATTGCCTGTGACTTTTGCTCCCGTCATTTATGATGGGTTATCCCACTAGTCTGAAAATATTGAGTTAATACGTAAATATAATATGTAAACTATTAACAAAATATTTTTTTAGTATTTCAATTTAAAATATTAATAATAAAGTCAATTTTTATTTGGTTCATGTCCTTAACTGGATTCCGTAGAATTCAACTAAACACATTGAATTCATTTAACTCATGTGTATACAAGGTATTAGCTTCGTGTAAATTGTATTACAATATTTTATGCCTTTAACGTAATTTGGTTTAGTAGAACATTAATTTTTTCTATCTCCTGAAAAATTTAAATTTTGGTAACTACAACGTTTTTGGAAATGCCACGCTTCAAATTGTCCTAGAACCGTTTCTGGACGTTACTTTTATGTTTTCTTTACAGATAATAGCTTATTTTGTCTTTACCAAATGCTCCCATTGATTATCAAATTAAGAAGTTTTTTTTTAAATAATAAAGATCCTTTTTTTGCAATAAATAACTCAAGAAAACGTCCATCATTACCCATAGTATCACGTTTTTTTTTTCAGTAGGAGAAAAAACATTTATCTAATATAAAAAAGAAAAATAAGAAAAGCTATCTATGCTCAAAGACATGAAAAATCCCTTCAACCACGCCTCAATTTCCCCACTATCAAGATAAATTGGCTAAATCTGTTTTTATGTTTCTTAGAACTGCAGGGTTTAAGTAACGAAAACGATTACAATGAAAAGGTAAGAAGAAAAAAAAAGATGATCAAGAAAAATATAAAGATGGGATGAAGAGAGAAAGAAAGGGGGGGGGGTGGGGGAGAGCGTATTTAGGAAATTATGATGATAAAGGAAGAAGAAGAATTGAGGGTATGAACAAGAAAAGGGATTTGAGAAAAATGAACAAAAGAAAAGAATATTTGAAGGAATGGTAAAGGTATTTGGCTTTGAGGAAATGAATTCAACTTAAAATTGAAAAATTACTCTCTGCAAGCAGCCATGAAGGCCTGTGACACACAGAGAAAGAGAAACAAAAGTCCAATTGCAGCATGTGAAACGCACTGTCAAAACCCGAAAGATAGATAGATATATATATATATATATATATATATATATATATATATATATATATATATATATATATATATATATATATATATAAACCCAATAATAATTATTTGCAATGCGTTCTGGTGCAGCTATAATAATGTCACAATTTCATGCATAAAATCCTATGCAAGAGAGAGTTCCCATTGTCTTGTTATCCTAGGAACAAATGACCAGTAATTTTGTTAAAGAATGGTCACTCTACACAAATATAACGTCATGTACAGTTTAGTGTTTAGGACAAGAGCCCTTCTATGATCCACTTAAAAATGTTTAGACTAGACTAGTATCTAGTCCTCCTTGCAAGTAAACTTTCCCAACCAAGCTCCGAAAGCATTTTGTCACACCCTCGTTAATCTCACATCACACCTTTGCTGGAAGTGTGACACAACTAAAAAAAATGAGTAACGTTAAAAGAAGATTTATGGTTTACTTTGCTGAGTTTTTCAAGTACAAAAACCGTTTTAACCATTCACAATATCGGTTTATTTGGATCCGCAACGAAGCGTTTTTTTTTTTAGTTGTGCCACTCTTCTTGTCGAGTTGCGATATTTGCAACAAACAAACCTAGTAGTATTCCCCACTTTGAACCATTTCAACCGAACGAACTCTGGAAGTGTAAAAACACCTCCCAAACTCTTTGATTAATTATTCTTTCAGAAGCAAGCTGAAGAGAAACTTGAAAATGTTTTTGAAAACGACCCATTTTTAAGCAGACAATATTGAATTTGCGTCTATAAATAGTTTATTTTGAAAGATAACAACATACTAGTGGGGTAACCCGTCATAAATGACGGGAGCAAAATTCACAGGCAATTGTGCCCAGTATTAGAATTTCTTTTCCTCCGCCCTTTTATGACGTCAGACCAAGTAACAAACCAATTAGAAATTGTTGACGTTCATAAAAGAGCTGAGCAAAAGAAATTCAAATGCTGGGCACAATTGCCTGTGATAAATTCTAGTTTAATTTTGCTACTATTATCCCCTCCCCTTTTTATATTTGAAAGAGAAAATGAGTTTTTCATTTTCTCTGGTGTGCGCATGCGCGTCGTTTGTTCCTTTTTTTACTCCTTTCATTTCAATTTCAGTCACCCCCTCCCACTTTTTCTCTCTCCCCCCCTTCTACACTTTCCAAAGGAAGAGTTCAACATATAGTTGACCTTGAGAAAAAAAAACTGTTCATTTATTCAAATTTATATAAATTCCGACGTGCTTCAATGCTTTTTGTTACTCCACACACACACACACACACACACACACAGACCTGCGATATTATATATATAATAATAATATATAATAATGCTACTCGAGATTCAGGCTAACCGTTCCAGTTTCTAACTTTCAATTTCTAATTTTCTATTTAGCGTTTAGCCTGAAATACAGAATTAAACCAGAATTCGAAAAATCAGCTATTTCATTTAAAACCATCTTGTGATGAACAAGAAAAAAGGATTTTAAGAAAAGAACAAAATAAGGAATTTAAGGAACTAACAACACAGGAGAAAGGATTTTTAAAAAAAATAATAATAAAGGAAAAAAAAGGGTTAAAGAAAATATGAACAAACATAAACAAATATAAAATTGGAAATGAAATGAAAATAAATAAACAGGAGGAAGATAAACTTTTTTAAAAACGACGAAATGTATGCTTTTTGTATACATGTAGGACACATAATCAAGTGAAGTTTAACAACACAGTTAATGGACAAGGCGTTTAAAAGTGGATCCAATTAATTATTTAAAGAAAGTGAGAGAGAAAAAAAAAACTGATAAGCTTACACATCAAATATGTACGTTAAATGAGGCTTGAAATGAATGAATCCATTTTTTTTTTCTTCTTCTTCTTCTTTCAGTTCGCTTTTAAAATGATGAAAATTTATCATGAGAAATTAATGAGACAGAACAACAATATTAACCATTGTTTTTTTTAGAAGTGATGAAAGTGTGATTATTTTATTTGCACATAAAAAATTCATGATATTCTTCGTTTTTTTTTTAGATGTGTTTTCTCTCATTAAAAAAAGTAATCTCAATTTCTTAATTGACAAAAAAATTTAAATTAGAAAACAATTTCATAGAAAAGTAGAAACACTGAATGTATACTTTAGAAACTAGAAGAGTAAATGAATCACACAGTCTCCTTCAAAGTTTCAAAATGGCATATCCATTTTTTTTTTCAATAAAAAATGTCTGCTTGTATTATCTCGTTTCCAATTAAAAAGAAATTAACTGCACTTAAAAAAGTTAACCACAGTCTTAGTGGAAACATTATGTTAACCATGGTTTAATTTCTGAACAATGAAGTTAACCCAATTGCATTGACACAATGTGGTTAACAACATTATTGAATGAAAATACGTCATATCCTGTGTCTAAATAAATTTTAGCCTACAAACAACATGGCGGATAGTGAGAGAGGACGAAGGATTAAGAGGAACGAAAATTGCAGAAAATTCACAACTGGAAGTTGCAGAAAATTCACAACTGGAAGTTGCAGAAAATCACATTTAAAAGTGGTTTAGAAATGGAAACACACAAAAGAATCACTTCTAGCTTTTAAACTAAAATAAAACTTGGATAAAAAGAAACCTTTATAAAACAGAAACCTGACTAAACAGGAAACATCTGTGGAACTTATGCCAATTAAGTTTGTGTACTTTATACCTCTATAAAACGGAAAACTGCCAGAACGGAAAAAAAAATTGTCTGAAACTACAGGATTCCGTTTTATCCAGGTATAAACTGTATTAACAATGGTTATTTAACTGCAGTACATTCTTGCAGTGGAAACGAGCAATGATAACTCTTCTAGTTTCAAACTTAAGTTGAATCACACACAAAAAAAAGCGTTCTACTTGTTTTACTACAGTCAAATTTATTATTTAAAAAAAAACGGTCCTTAATGTATTCCACAGTTGAAAGAAAATTGTTAGATTTATTTGTTATTAAAAATAGTGACTGTTTATTTGCACAGTAGGAAAGCCACAAGAATTAAATTTCAAGCTTTTTTCTTTCGTGTATTTTTCCCCTAGTTGCTATAGTTGCTAGTGTATAAAGTCAATGACGTCACTGGTTTTTTTATCAACCAATAGGAAGCGGATTTGTTAACCCCCTTTAAAAACGTGGGGGGGTGGAACCATAAACATTCTTTTTTGTTGTTGTTTTCTCTATCCTCCTGAATC
Source organism: Brachycybe producta (assembly GCA_036925085.1). Taxonomy (NCBI): domain Eukaryota; kingdom Metazoa; phylum Arthropoda; class Diplopoda; order Playtdesmida; family Andrognathidae; genus Brachycybe; species Brachycybe producta. The sequence goes on along the minus strand of JAUPFP010000002.1, from coordinate 7,767,312 downwards.
CTGATAAGGCAGCAACCACTGCTAACACCAGAGAACGACTCCAGAAGCATTACATACAGTATTAAATAGTTCAACTCCCTAAAGTAGGCAATCACTGCAAGCATCTTTGTTTGTAGAAGAAATGGACAGTTAAGGATGGTTCACACATACAGAAAAAAATTCAAATTTAAAAAGGAATTTCAGCCAATTAAATATTGGCTGAAAATACTTGTATGCAGAAATAAAAAATGATGAAATTGATTCGACTTGTCGTGGCTGAATTACATTTTATCAGCCAATAGAAAGACGTCTTTTTGGGAAAATTTCCTCCACAAATGTAAATAAATTTATGTCTTTGATGGTTCTTTCTGCTCTGTAATATGTGAAAACCTTTGAACAGAAAAGAAAACAAAAATTTCGCTGAAACTTCATGATGATGATTTTTTTATTATTATGACTATTTGTCTGCTAGTTTTATGTATGTGAGATCCATTCCTAGTTCTCAAATTAAAGATAAAAAACTTGGCACTTGAATTTCAACTAGAACTCATTGCGCCGCACCGGTTCCAACATCGAGTTAAACGGAATTCGATAAAATGGCGTTCAAAAGGTTGAAGTTCAAAAGTTTTAAAAGTTTCAAACTGAAAACACCAAAGTCAGAGACACACATGTAGAAACATAAAACAGACAATCCACAATAAAACCAAAGAAGGAAAATAATTTCTGGTTGTTTTCTTTTTCTGCTTACATGTGATGAACACACATGCTGAACAGAATTTCAACACCCCATCTATTGTGAAAAAACAGGTTTTATATGTGTATTACAAGCCTACAATATAGTTTTAATGACATCATATGTGCTGCAATCCTATTGGTTCATTTATAACATGTCTGTTCTGTTTCTTGCACTTGAAAACAGGAGAATAGTCTGTTTTCTTACATGTTTTCTGCATGCGTGTCCTTGGCTTAAGTTTTTATCTTTCTTGAATTTGGGCCTAAGTTATTGCCAATATCATTAGATCACCTCAGAAATTGGCAGAAACATCAATTAAGACCAGCAACTCAAAACAATAACCTTGCAAGACAAAAAGAAATGCTGTTTATCTAGCACCATTAGATTGGTTTAATCATAAGAAGAGTTGAGAGAGAGAACAATGAACAACAGTGACACACAAACTCATCAATAACCCCTGAAAGAACGCAATCACAGCAAACTAAAGTGATGTTTACACCACCACTTCTGCTAGACCTACTACTACTACTACTACTACTACTACTACTACTACTACTACTACTACTACTACTACTACTACTACTACCACCACCACCACCACCTACTACCACCACCACCTACTACTACCACCACCTACTACTACTACTACAACCTACTACTACTACTACTACAACCTACTACTACTACTACTACTACAACCTACTACTACTACTACTACTACTACAACCTACTACTACTACTACTACTACAACCTACTACTACTACTACTACTACAACCTACTACTACTACTACTACAACCTACTACTACTACCTACTACCCATATTATTATTAAACAATCCTTTGGCTAAGTTCACAAACACATAATCAAGAAATAAGAACACATACACACACAAACTAAGAGGAAGAATCACACACACCGAAAAAAAAACCCATCCGAAAACAGCAATAGGAATAACAAAAAAAGAATCAGAACATTCCTATGGTCCTTTGCATTGAAAGATAAGACGACACTTTCTGTTTAAATGTCTTAAAAAGTGAAATTCTGTGAGATTTTTTGTTTACGTTTGTGTGATTCTTCTCTAAAAGACATACGCACACAAGCAGAAAAAAAGAACTTGAAAAACAAGACAGAAAAAAGATACATATAAAAATATAAATATACACTCTGTATTTGTTGTTTCTGTGCATTTTTCAAACAGAAGGAAAAAAAAAACATACACAGAAATAAGAGAACACACACACACACACAGAAAGAGAACACACAAAGAAACGAAACACACAAGACAGACAGAAACAAGAGAGAGGGAAAGAGAGAATGAAAACACAGAATGAGAACACACGCACAGAAAAAAAACACACAAACAAAATGAGAACACACGCACAGAAAAAAAACACACAAACAGACCACAGAGATGGACAGTGAGAGGATGAAAACACACGCACAGAAAGAAACAGAACACACACACACAAGATGAGAACACACGCACAGAAAGAAACAGAACACACACACAAGATAAGAACACACACACAGAAAGAAACAGAACACACAATTTAAAAACACACGCACAGAAAGAAAGAACACAATTGCAAACAAAAAGATAACACACACACACCGAGAAAATAATAACACAACCATAAGGAAAACACACACGTTCACCACACATATTAAAATTAAGAAACTATCGAATATATTTCATTCAATGACTCTTGTTGTAATCACTTAAGAGAGATTAATTAAGAAAATTGATGCGTGTTCATCAACATTAAAAAAAATGCTCAAATCAAACAAAAATCAATAATGAACAAGCCACGCCCACACACCTTAGAAGTATATTTCTGACCCCCTAAATGAAGTTTTCATACTTGTATTTAATATAAGCTTACTAGACATACTTTAAATTATAATTAATAGTGTGGCTCGCGAGCCACAAACATACATCGAAATGATAAAAAATATTTTATGCAAATTTTTTTGTACGCCTTTTAATTCTCAGGACACATTATGTTTTCTATAATATTCTCAATACCAGATGTTCATTTCTTCCTGAGGCTGCTTCTTTTCAAATTCGTGACTCATAATACGGTTATAAACAACCATGGAAAATAAGACTCGCGCGTACATAAAAGTAAGCGTAATTAGCATTAACTCTCTCTTCTTTTTATGCTAATAAATTAAGTGATGCATTCATTTTCTTTCCTTTTACTTTTTCTATTATTATTATTATTATCGCCTCTGGTACAAAGTGCATCTCATTTCTAGTCTCTTAATGATTTAGAAAAGAAGATAAAAGCCACGAACTTACATGTGTTTTATGAGAGGAGAGAATGATCATCATCATTCGACCTCCACCACCTCTCTATATTCGCCGTCATCTCTTAGAAAATAAACGAGAAAATTCATCTTAAACGTCACATTTTAACCCTTTTATCTTTTTTTTTTTCAATTAACTTTTGAAAAATTGGAGGTTGCTTCAGGCAACACCTTATATAGTATGACATTTTAAGTTCAGCACTTGCTTAGCTTATACCTAGTACACACCTGATAATTTAAGGGCAAACAAACAACATGTCGAATTCAATTTCTTCAGTTAATAATCTGAAAATATTGAGTTAATACTTAAATATAAAAATATAAACTATTGATTTAGTATTTCAATTTAAATTATTAATAATAAAGTCAATTTTTATTTGGTGTTCATGTCCTTAACTGGATTCCGTATAATTCACCTAACACATTTAATTTGAATTCATTTAACTCATGAATGTGTGTACAAGGTATTTGCTCTCATTAAGTTTAGCTATTTTCAAATTTTGTTCTTGTTCAGTTTAGCTTTTTGTTCAGCTTATCTTTTGCAAAGCTTAGCTGTTTGCAGGTTTTTGTTTGTGTTCAGTTTAGCTGTTCTGAATTTCAGCTCTTGTTCAGTTTAGCTTTGTTTGATCTTATCTTTACGTAACATTCTAGAATACAGAACGTGAAGAAAACGGTTCCCACATGCAGAAAAAAAAATTCCACTGAAAAAGGAATTTATCTACGCTCATAATACAAATAATTCTATATATCTGCTTGAACATATGCAGAAAAAAATTTCTTTTTTGCCACAGCTATTTACATTCTATCAACCAATAGAAAGCCATTTTTCAGTAACATTATTTTTTATGACACCCTCTGTTCAATAAATTCAACAATATTCTTGAAATGTTTTCTGTTCTAATTGCCTTTCTAGAGCTCGAAAAAAAGATCTCTGAAAAAACATCGGAAAGCATAAATTCCACTTAATAAATTGAAAAATTATAATAAATGGTATAATGGAAAACTGAATCAAGGTCAAAGTATTATCTAAAAACTATCATTTCAGAGTTTAAAATACAAAAACTCTTGAAATAACATTGCAAACAATATTTCAGAAAACTCTGAAAATTGAAATAAAACTCTAAAAATACATAACGGAAAACAAGAGAAAAAAAAGTCACAATTTGTAGCTAGATGGCGCTGAATTACATAAGAGTAATTGTAATTTTCAGAAGTTTTTTTTTTCAGAGTTCTGTTCATTGAGGTCTAAAGCAAGGCCTTAAAATGTCTGTCAACTCTTTGAATGCGAATGAATTAGCTGAAATTTTATTCTGAATTTTCTATTTCAGTTTTTTTTTTCTGCTTGTTTTTATACATGTGTGATCCAGCTTTTGTCAAATTTAGGTGTGTTTTTTTTTCTTTGTTACAGAATTGTCTCTTTGTACTTAAAATCATCATAAGAGATATGAACACATCCTCACAACATTCTTATAAATAAAAACTTATTTACAAAGAAAAGAGTGAAATAATTTCACAAATATCTTGACAACAACAACAACAACAACAACAACAACAACAACAACAACAACAACAAAAATGCAACTTTACAAATATGATGTCAAAATACTTTTCGATCTATATATCGATTTGTGAGGTAACCTGGGCTCTTCTTTATATGTGTTATTTTTTTTTATACTATGTATACATATATGTATATACTGCAAATAACATAAAAGATAGCGGATGCAACATACTGATAAATTTCATCTCCCTCGTAAATCCCAAACGGAAATGGAACTTGGAAATACCTTTATAGTTCTAATATAAGGCTACTTTTTTATTTTGAGTGGCTTTAAAGGCATCTTGTGGTCAGTTCAGAAATTCCATTTAAGCCGATTTAAAAAAAAAAACTAACAACGACATTGCGAAATTGCCAAAACAGATGAGGAAAAACTTAATAACGTTGCCACACTGTGTACATACTGTAGAACACCATAAAAACTATTTCAGCTTTAAGAACAAGAAGCAACTTTAAGAAAGAAAAAAAAAACTAGAAAGTGTTTTTAAAAAAAACTAGAAGTAACTGAATCACTAAAGGGGACTTTCATGTTGAAATCTTTAAAAATAAACTTTTTATTGGCATTTTGATAAAATGACTTACGTTTTATTATTTGGGCAAATTGAAGTGAAAAACGATGGCAATCTGAAATTGCCATAAAAGTTTTTTTTTTATTCTTAAAAGGTATCAACATGAAATTAACTACCAATGATTCGTTTACTCTTCTAGCTTTTAGAAAATATTTTGTTTAAGTTCTTACTGGTTGCTTCCGAAATGCAGAATAAATAGTTAGGTCGAGGGTCTAACACATGCAGAAAGAAAATGGCTAACTGAAATTAGAAATTTTTCTTATTTTAAAAGAAAGTTGAAACAATCTCACTTTCTTTCTGCCTACTTTCTGCCAAATAAATAGAATAGGATTATTTAAATGAGCTAACATCTATTCTCAGTAAAAATTTTCAGTTGCCATTTTCTGCATATGGGATTTTGGCAGACATGAAGAAAAAAAAATCCCAACTGAAAAAGAAATTTACCTAATTTGAATAAATCCACTCTTATTTTTTAAAGTTAAGCCGAAAAAAGGTGAAATTGTGTCTTTCTGCCACGCGGAAATACACTATGTCAGCCAATAGAAAGGCGTCCTAGAGAGACGCGCATCATTCTGCTCCTTGTCCAATTCTTTTCTATAAACTCAAAAATGTTCTTGATGTGCTATTTATTGTAATGTGCACGTGTAAGAACTCTTGAACGCAACAGAACACAGAAATATACAGAAAATGTTATTCTGATTTTTTTAAAAAAAATTCTGTTAATATTATCTGCTTGTTTTACGCATGTGTGGTTCAGGCCTTAAAAGTTTATTGTTCTTTCCTTCACTAGCTTATTTTAATAGCTGCTTATAAAATGTCTTAACTGGCTGTTAACTTTTAATCAAAAATTACTGCAATTGACTCTCCACGAATGATTTTAAAATACAATAGAAAAAAAAAACTGATTTTGTCACCAAAATAATGAAAAAAGAACAAAAAGAAGTAGCATTTCTTATGCAGCAGAAATTCAATTTGTTTTCTCTCTCTCTCTCTTTCTTTCTCTCTATATATATCTATCTCTCTATCTCTCCTTTAGGCCTACATGCAAATTGTGAGATCACAACATGAATATTAAGTAGAGGATTCAAAGAGAGAATTTGTAATAAGACAAAAATTACATTCTCTCTCTTTCTCTCTCTCTCTCTCTCTCTCTCTCTCTCTCTCTCTCTCTCTCTCTCTCCTCTTAAAAAGAGAAAATTGATCCCCCGAAATTTAAAATGTGGCCAAAGGAGTGAATTACCCAAATACAAAAAAAAAATATTGATTATATTAAGTTTATTTGCACTTCACACGAAATCAAAATCAAATTCACTTTATGAACCCATTCAATCGTATATCTTGGTAGAGTGATCACTGAATCATTGCTTAGGTTCATTTGCATAATATAACTTATTATTCAAAAGTGTTGCTTTCGAATAACTTTTAGGCATTCGAACGCGCAGCCGCCACACAAAAACCTACTTCTAGCTCTTAGAAAGATAGATCACACACGCTGAAAAAAAATCCCACTTATTCTATTTACCTCACTGAAACTATACAGAAAATAAACAAGTGAAATTAGTTCTTGACGCACCGAATTAATTGTTATTCGCCGATAGGAAGTCGTCCTTCATACCTAACATTTTTCATGGCCCCTCCTCTTCCTCCCCCCCCCCCCCAATGCTTCAATAAACTCAACAATGCCTTCAAAATGTTTTCTATAAGGATTGGACATTCGAATCCCGCGAATATTGCAGATTAGTAAACTCGAATCTTCGCGCTTTTTTCGTCTTTCGGAACTTTCGAATCCTAACCTTAAAAAATTGTTAAAAACTTTGGTAAAATTAATTTTAACTTCATTGACGTCCAATAGAAGCGTTTACTAACAACAAAAACGGCGATTGTTGAAATTTTGGTGGTTGACTCGAATCACCAATGGATCACGTTGTGGCGACCCTGAATGCCATACTGTTTTTTTTTATTATTAATATATAATTTAATATTTAATATAATTTCATTTATTTGTATCTTCTTAATGAATAATATAGGATTCTTTTATGAAGGATTCGAAAGATTCGAGAACTTTTCAGGATTCGGATTCGAAAGATTCGAGAACCTTTCAGGATTCGGATTCGAAAGATTCGAGAACCTTTCAGGATTCGGATTCGAAAGATTCGAGAACCTTTCAGGATTCGGATTCGAAAGATTCGAGAACCTTTCAGGATTCGGATTCGAAAGATTCGAGAACCTTTCAGGATTCGGATTCGAAAGATTCGAGAACCTTTCAGGATTCGGATTCGAAAGATTCGAGAACCTTTCAGGATTCGGATTCGAAAGATTCGAGAACCTTTCAGGATTCGGATTCGAAAGATTCGAGAACCTTTCAGGATTCGGATTCGAAAGATTCGAGAACCTTTCAGGATTCGGATTCGAAAGATTCGAGAACCTTTCAGGATTCGGATTCGAAAGATTCGAGAACCTTTCAGGATTCGGATTCGAAAGATTCGAGAACCTTTCAGGATTCGGATTCGAAAGATTCGAGAACCTTTCAGGATTCGGATTCGAAAGATTCGAGAACCTTTCAGGATTCGGATTCGAAAGATTCGAGAACCTTTCAGGATTCGGATTCGAAAGATTCGAGAACCTTTCAGGATTCGGATTCGAAAGATTCGAGAACCTTTCAGGATTCGGATTCAAAAGATTCGAGAACCTTTCAGGATTCGGATTCGTCCCACTTCTAGTTTTTACTATTTGAAAAACATGCTTTTCCTCTATACCGCACCCTGTAAAATATACAGTAAATACGAATTCAACTAAAATAAATTCAGAAGTAGGCCTACATTTGAAATTCAACTGCAAACAAATCCTATTAAACTTCCAATTTCTATTTTTTCCATTTTTTTCTTCTTCTTCTCTCTTTTCTCACTGAACGAAAAAAAAAATACGAATCGTAAAAGGTTTTTAAGAAGAACTCTGAATTTCATGGATGATAAGAACCAGGTTGAGGTTGGAACCCCAGAGAGAAGAGAGAGTAAGAGAGAAACTCCAATCTCGAGGGTTATTTATTAATCAATTAATGAAGATAAGAAAGAACAAAAGAAGAAAAAAAGGACCCGCCGCCTATACTCTGGAACGCAACAAACAAAAAATCAATTTACTCAGTTGGAGGTTCTTATATTAAAAGTTAAATCAAAAAGAATAATGAATTAGATTGCAAGACAATAGAGCATGTTTAAAAAAAAAAACAATGAGCTCAACAATATCATGATGAAATTAAACAGAAAAACGATTAACTTTCAGAAATTATGGAAGAGAAAATTGCATTTTCACAGCTGTGTCAATATGAGAGAGAGAGAGAGAGAGAGAGAGAGATAGAGAGAAAATCTTCAATTATATTGACTTTATAAGTTTAGATATACCAACTCAAAAGTTGAATATAAATAAAAATTCTACATATTTCCTAGACATTTTGCAAAACTACCGATTCTAAACAAACTTATAACCATTGTAGACCTTGTACACACATGAGTTAAATGAATTCAAATTAAATGTGTTAAGGTGAATTATACGGAATCCAGTTAAGGACATGAACACCAAATAAAAATTGACTTTATTGTTAATATTTTAAAATTGAAATACTAAATCAATATTTTGTCGATAGTTTAATTAGTTATATTTAAGTATTAATTCAATATTTTGGAGATTATTAACTGAATAAATTAAAATCGACATATTGTTTCTTTGTCCTTCACAGATGGCTCTGTAGAACACGTTTATTATTTAAATGCATTTAAATTATCAGGTGTGTGTACTAGGTATTAGCAATTAGACCTGCAGAATCCCGGTTAAAAATCAAGAACTTTGTACACCATTTTCCGTCTTTATGGTGGGGGGGGGGGGTTTAAAGTTTAAACGCGTCAAACTCAGATTATATCTGTCTTTCCAAGTGTAAAATGAAGATATGTTTTAGAAACTAGAAGGGATGCTCAATGACTTAGCACATTTTCATGTTGCTATTTTTTTAAACGAGCTTATTTGTGTGAGTTTGAAAATAACTTTTAAATTTTATTTATAAAAAGTTTATTTTGAAAGATATCACGAAATCTTACCCTTGAGTGATTGAGCTACCCTTCTAGTTTCTAAAAAAAACACCTTCTAATCTCTTTTATTTTTGCACAAAATTCTAAAACACCTGATTTTCAAACTCTGGTTATTCCGAGTTGCGTGTGGACCGCCACATTTATCTCTACACTTGAACTAAATTCATTCAAGTTAAATGTGTTTAGTTGAATTATACCGGAATTCAGTTAAGGACCTGAACAAGACCAAATTAATTTTATTAATATCTGACAAAATTGAAATATTAAATCAATATATTCAGTTAAACTAACCCATTATATTGAAACACAAATTTAATACATTGATATTTAAATATTAACTCAACATAATGAGGTATTCAATGAATAAATTAAATTCGTTTATCCTTAACATGGCTTTGTAAAAACATGTTTAATATTTAAGTGCATTTAACTTTTTTATATGTCGAATGCAATTTATTCATTTAATATCTCAATATATAATTGAGTCAGCATAAATGACGGGAGCAAAATTCACAGGCAATTGTACGCATGCGCGTCGTTTTTCCTTTTTTTACTTCTTTCATTTCAATTTCAGTCACCCCTCCCACTTTTCTCTCTTCTACACTTTTCAAAGGAAGAGTTCAACATATAGTTGACCTTGAGAAAAAAAAAACGGTTCATTTATTCAAATTTATATAAATTCCGACGTGCTTCAATGGTTTTGTTACTACACACACACACACACACACACACACACACACACATACATACATACACAGACCTGGGATATTATATATATTATAATAATAATATTAAATTTGTATTTCAATATAATAGATTAAGTTTAACGAAATATTATATTAGTATTTTTCAATTTATTCAGATATTAAATAACGTCAATCTTGTTGATGTCCTTAACTATATTCCGTGTATATAATTAAACTAAACATATTTAACTTGAATGTATTTTAGTTCAAGTGAAAATAAAAGTATAAAAAGAAATTGAAAGTACCTTTAATAGCTAATTAGTCACTTTACAAACTGTCTAGAAATTATATAGACAGCCCTGACTACGAAAACGAAATTTACACCCTTGTTTGCAGTTAAACTCTTAAGGGCTGGTTACGAATACGACTAAAGTCATCGATGCTCCAAGAGTTTACGCCCCGAGGAAGTAAATCTTTTTACCCGTTCTCAACCTATTACGGCGCTGGTCAGTTTCGAGCCGCGTAGACCCATAAATGACCACCGTTGGCCGGAACTGGGCTCGGGTTGCCGACTCACTCTGCTGTATTCTAACCGACCAGAAATAGTCAGCGTTTTTCGACCTCAAAAAAGGCGGAATTTTACTTCGTTCTTTTCTGTTCAGTTTCCATTCCGTTCCTTCTGGTGGGGGGTCATGTTAGCATAAAAGGAACGAACAGAATGGATAGAACTTTGCCAAACTTTGCCTTGCAAAGCAAGCAATGCATTGAGATACACAACAAGTGTCTATAATGTCCTTTTGGCGCCGCGCTTATTCGTATTATATCCGTAACAAGGTTCTTTATAGCAATGCACTTACAACTCTTACGTCAAAAAAATGTACAACCTTTTAAAATTGAAACTTTAAATCTTATTTTCATGCGACAAACGCAATTTCCTTTTTTTTTCTTTCTTTACGAATTGCAATTTCACTTAGAGGATTTAAAATAAAATAAACTGCAACCAAAAAAAAATCCAACGGTAATAAAATTGTGGTTCTTTATTCGAAAAAAAAAAAAGAAAAGACACAAAAAAAAAACCTCTCCCGAATTTAAAGACTGTACCAAAATGTGCATTTCAAATACTATATAAAGAGATACATGTATTATGAATACAGGTAAGTATATATATAGGAGTCATAATAATAGAAGGAAGAAGTTCTAAGTAAAAAAAAAAACCACCCAAGATGATAGCGTTTTTTTTTGGAAAATCATAAAAAAAAACTCAAAAACCCAACACAATTTTAGTCTAAAGATGAAAATCCCTACAGGACCTTATCTATATATAAAAAATATAACAGTATCATTCTAAACTAGAAACTCTTAAAAGAAAGAAGAAACACAATTTCGTTTTCAGTTTTATGATTACGAGGAGTTTCAATGATCCATAAATACCACAAAAAAAATCTAAAATTGGGTTCCTTTGGGTATTTTTTTTTAAATATTTTTTTTTTGAAGAAGGAAAAAAAAAAAGCGCTGTTTCAATTTAAAATGTAAAAACAATTTAGAACCGAGTTTAACAAACATCGGAATCACTTCTCCTTCATTGTAATGCGATTTTTTTTATGAAAAGAAAAAACGTTTACGAAATTGTTCTTATATATTTTCTAACCACAAAAGTATAAGGGTTCCTTTCAGATTACTGGTGCTCATACTCGGGCTCGGTGACGTTTGCTTGTCAACAAGCCCGAGTATGGTGGACGGAGACTCGCAAGCAGCCACACAAGCAGCAAGAAGTAACGCAAGCCAGAGAGTCGTCTGGGGCACTGCTTAGTGTCGTTACATTAAAGAGGTGTTCATCAAGTCTTGCAAGGGTTAAGACTTGCAGGGGTATTCCTATTTGGAATTTACTCCGACAAAATGTAGTAGACTCCTCATCATTTGCTAGCTTCTATGTCAATGTACCGAACTTGTTGGCTGTGCGGATCGGGCTGAGAAGGAGAATTAATGACAATGAAATAATTTATTCTCACCTTTTTGTAAACTTCTATGTATTTCTGTGTTTTATCATGTGGTTAAAAAAAGCTTCAGATAACGAACAAATCCCTGTATGTGGCACTCGTGTGAGATCACGGATTTGTGGTCTACGCTTTACTTGCCACTTCTACTTTCCAACACTTGATTTCTTCTTCTTAATGTTTGCTCCTAAAACGCACAATATCAGTGAATCCGTCTAAAACCTGCCATAAGATTTCTAATTTCCAACAATGCATTTTGCATAACTTAAATAACTAAAAAACATAAAAAATGGAGCAAAGAATTTGTGCAAACTGTAGTTTGAATTGTAAAAACACAGCAACACTGCCCTTCTGTTGCGGATCTGTCAAACCAAATTAAAAGACCCGCACGCAAACATCACTTTTGTCTGATTCAATTCAGAATCCACAAAATGTAACTTCAGTAGTAAGAAGAATATTTTCCCCTTGGAAAATGTAATTTAAATGTCACCATTGCATTCTAAAAACGCAAAAAAAAAAGACAACTGTCAAATGCTGTTTTCGTTTTCATATTAACCTTCTTCAATTTGAAGTCTATTTGAAAACGAAAATTCATTGTGTCAGTTGTGAAATGGAAACCCATCAGAAAAACCTTTTTTTTAAAACTTCCTTTCTCTTTTCTATTATTCTTTCATCTTTCATTATTTTTTACTTCAAATAACTCCTTTCTTATCAAATTCTACCTCTTTTTTTTCTAACACAAGAGGAACTGACATATGCAAATGAAACAAATATTCATTTTTTTGAATAATACACATCACCTGGTTGGCACCATTGAAAGTAAGAAGAAAATTGAAATAAAATGAATGTTGATGATGTGACCATTGAGTAAAAAAAAAATGAGATATTCAATTCCAGAGATAGAAATATTTTCCTGAAACAGCAGACAAAATGAAAAATCAGTTATTTCAAACAATTGCTAGACCATCTACAAGTTAGGCAATGTACAGAATACCTAAATAACAAGCCACAGACAAGGTGGCTCGTTCAGTTCCTTATACCTTGTACACACTTTAGTTAAATGAATTCAAATTAAATGTGTTTAGGTGAATTCTACGGAATCCAGTTAAGGACATGAACACCAAATAAAAATTGACTTTATTATTAATATTTTAAATTGAAATACTAAATCAATATTTTGTCAATAGTTTATATAATTATACACTTTCAGTATTAATCTCAATATTTTCAGATTATTAACCGAATAAATTGAATTCGAAATATTGTTCGTTTGTCCTTCACAGGGCTCTGTAGAACACATTTATTATTTAAATGCATTTAAACTAGGTATTATGAGGCGCAGTTCACATTGAAATTTAATCAAATTATTAAAAACATTACAATTTGGTTTAAATTTGACATAAAACCTCACCACAAATATACTTTTTACCATCTAAAGGTTGGTGTGTTGCACAATGTACATTGTCTAGTCATTATGTAGAATGACTCCTTTTCAACTCAGACTGAAACATATGCGTGTAAAATTGGTGAAAACACCTTCGAGCCTGTCTATATCTTTAAGACAAAAAAAGCACACAAAAAAAAGGTCCTCTTCTACATATCGAAATGAAAACCTGAAGAAGAAAAAATCTATTCTCTTGAAAATTTATTATACATTCGTGACTCGAGTGAAATGATATTCTCAGTCAAGACTCAGAAAAACCTCGAGAGAGAGAGAGAGGGAGAGATGGAAAGAGTCAGAGAGAGAGAGGGAGAGATGGAAAGAGTCAGAAAGAGAGATAGAGAGAGAGAGAGGGAGAGATGGAAAGAGTCAGAGAGAGAGATAGAGAGAGAGAGAGGGAGAGATGGAAAGAGTCAGAGAGAGAGATAAAGAGAGAGATAGAGAGAGATGGAAAGAGTCAGAGAGAGAGATAGAGAGAGATGGAAAGAGTCAGAGAGAGAGATAAAGAGAGAGATAGAGAGAGAGAGGGAGAGATGGAAAGAGTCAGAGAGAGAGATAGAGAGAGATGGAAAGAGTCAGAGAGAGAGATAGAGAGAGATGGAAAGAGTCAGAGAGAGAGATAGAGAGAGATGGAAAGAGTCAGAGAGAAAGAGATGCAAAGACACAGAGAAAGAGACAGAGAGAGAGAGAGAGTAAGAGAGGCAGAAAGAGTGAGATTTTCTCATATTTTTTCTGCAAAATGCTCGGCAGAATTGAAAAAAGAGAAAAAGACGCAAAAAACTTGACAAACTCATAGATCTTTTTGATGTTCAACACACAAATTCGAATGTTGAAAAAATTCTAAAAGATTCAGTTTCGTTTTCTTGCCTTTTTTTTTTCTCCCATTCAATATTGAAATGTCTCCTCAAAACATCGATCGAATTCAAGTTTCTTTTATCAAACTTGATGCATTATGTCAATACTACCCTTATTTTGGTCAATATTTTACTTATAAATACATGTTCATATTGTTATAACAATTTATACAAATAATATACTATATAAAAAAAAAGTTCCGGAAATAAATCAATAGAAAATTATTTCGGAAATTTACTAAATGATATTTTGTAGTTGCATTCCAAACATTCTACTAATAATGATTAATTAGTGCCTGTGGGTAAAAACACCTAACTACCAGAAACAAGCAAATTACGACCTAGTTTGTACTGATCCAAATCGGCCATTTCCAAACAAAGCGTTGGGCCTCATTAAAGAAAGAAAAATAATACTGTCATATAACTTTAAATTGTCATATCTAAGCTCATAACCAGTCACAAAAGCAAATTACAAAAAATTATTCTGACAAAGATTGTCAATTAACTAACTGTCAATGACTGGTGTAAAGAATAATGACAAGTCATAAAAATAACAGCGTACAGTGACATCATGAAGTATGATTGTCACAATTTTATGCCTTTTTCTGTAATATGGCCCGTGGATCACTACTATTCATAAAAAATAAATCGGCATTTCCAAACAAAATCTGTGGCCTCAGAGTCATTAAAGAAAGAAAATAAATACTGCCATAATATGACTTTAAATTGTCATATCTAGCTCATAACCTTGTTGTCACAAAAGCAAATTACTAGTACATAAATCGTGATATCATACGGTATGACTGTCACAATTTTATAACTATTTCTTTTCTGTAATCTGGCCCCATTATCTACCAATTTTATTTCATTATTCTACTACTAAATTGTGATATGTTGTTAATAACCACAATATGCTTTATAATTTCTGAGATATTCAAATTTTAAACAATAGACTATATGCTAACCAATTATATTTTCAATAATAACAGGAGGCATTGAATTTCTGAGACACACATACGGAATTTTTTTTTTTCGGAAAATCTCCCCTGAAAAGAAAAAAAAACTAATATTCTTATCCGTCTTTATAATGGTGGCCACACATCAAAACAGAAATTAGCATTGGAAAAAGGGGTGACGTCATCCGTTTTGAGAAAGTGGTCCCACCACCCTCATCCTTTACAACTGTAAAAATGACCTTTTAGGCTTTAGGTCACAACCTTGCACCCCTCTCTTTATTAAAAAGTAAGTGGTTGATTTTATTAGGTGGTTTGAGCTGCTCTAATTGGTCAAAATATTAAAACAAGATTCTGTGCAAAGAAGAAGTGGAGCCAATCTCAACTTTTTTTTTTTCTTACCAGAAAATCGGCCAGAATTTGAAATTCTTTCGAAAATTCTTTTCTGGCCTGATATTCTTGGCTGATTTTCCGTATGTGTGTCCTCTGCTATACTGTAATATACCACAAATGTAATTTGCACCTCAAGATAGTCACTTTTTTGGGGGGGTTGAATTTTTTTTTTTCTAAATTACTACTGTAGTCTGTAGGCCACCATCATATTCTACTATTAAAGGTTGACAACTCATCTTCTCCACCCTCCTCACATCCACCCTTATTCAATGTTACAACGTTACCACCTTTATATACTGTATAAATATATATTATATTATTATATATGGTAGTAGCTTCAAAAATAGATAACAAGATCCCATTATATGATTAAGCAAAAGGAGAGGAGAATTGGAAAGGTAATGATGGAAAATCAATAACAAAACGAAGCTCAGTAAATCAGTTTATAGCCAAACAGAAGAAGATGTCAAAATTTCACTCTCTCATTCACTCATTCATTCATTCATGCGTACTGACAACTACAGAAAAACATTGTGACATTTGATGGATTCACAGAGAGAGTTCACAAGAACATCCCTCCACCCCACCATTCCCTCTTTCACCAATTTTCCATTGTCCACAAACGATTTTCTGTTTAAATTAAACATTAAACTTACATAAGAGGCCACAAAAATGCAAACCTCATTATAGAAACTAGAATTTAGCAAGTTGAAGACGCTTAAGTGTTTTTAAGCAGATACCTCAAACAATAAACCTTTTACTTTAGTTTGAAAATGATCAAAACATATATATGAACAGCAACGTGTCCTTTTCTAGTTTCTAACAAACTAATTTCTATTTCTTAAGCTGGTTTAAAAGTGGTTTAAAAGTGAGGTGGTTTCGGCATGTAACTATAGGAGTGGAGAGGATGAGCTGCTTAACAGGTGATGCATTTGGACCTGGTAGGTAAAAGGGGCAGAGGAAGGCCCAAACAAGCTTGGAATATGGTGGTAAAACGGGATATGCGGGACATGCGCGGTCTCTGGGAGTTTGGCACAAAATCGAAAGGAGTGGAGAGATAGAACCCATAAGGCCGACCCTGCATGCTGCGGGAAAAGGTGCAGGAAATGATGATGATGATGATGATGAAGCTCGTTTAAAAGCGGAAAAGGCGAGATCTCGAACTCTTTTTATTATTCTGTCTTCCTGAAACCAAATTAACCCTCATATATCCAAAAACGTTGCTTAAAATGAAGTTATGCTTAACCATGATGCAATACAGAGCTATAAAAAGTCTATGGAGAGTTTTTAAGTTTAGCTTTCTCTTCATGACCACAGCATGTGTGTCTGTACTGGACAGACTACGGACTACGGTTATGCACGACTTTTCATGAACACAAAATGGTTGAGAACAGATTTTCAAGATGGCGAAGCCCAGTGATGAGGTGTTTTCACAGACTGACGGTAGTCATACTCCACCACATATGTCTTCCACATTGCTTGTCTATATGATGGAGCGCCATAAACCTGACAATGCCGCTTTTTTTCTGCAGACCTAAAATCGTCAATGGGTTCAACCAAATGTGTCGACCACAAGTGCAGAAGAAGAAAAAAAACACGCCTTTGTTGGAAGACATACTTCGATACTTAATTAGTATCTTGTAACAACCGTCTTTGATTTATTTATTTTTAGAATTTGAAACATTGAAACAAGAAGAAAAAACAAAAACAAAGTGAAAACAAAATGTAACCAACTTCACTTTTTTTTCTGGCAGTGAAAAACCAAACAAACAATAAGAATGACAACGTTGATAATAAATAATACTCCTAGTTAGAAAGCTGCCCTAATATATCTTCCTTTTCCTTACAAAAGTTTAGTAACAAGTGAAGTAACAACCATCCCATGACATGTCTACAAAATACAAAGAGAAAGTCTGTCTCACTTAAGAATTGAAGTTCTCTCATTGTCATCAATCATATTCCTCATAACGTAGACACTACTTTATCCATATATACACTGTATATACATGTATTACACAGTAGGATGAAGTTTTATTTAGGTTTTTTCTACTTTTTTGTATTCCATCTATTTTATTCTAATTCCCCAAGAACAAATATTCTTTTAATCCCTAGTACACACACGGATACAAAGTCGCGCGACTGTAGTATCCGGCTTTGTTTAACAACTGTCTCAATATAGGATTTTCTACGCCCCACCCGCCCAGTATGAGTATAAGGGCTCATCTCACACCATACTCTCAAGCGAAACAAACACAATCAGGGAACGGCTGGGAAAACAGCCTGGACCCGCCCAGTTGCGAACCCCTAAGAAGACCCTGGTATTACGGGAAAAGCCATAGGCATAAAAACCCGTATCTATTTACTCATTTACATCGATATCTTTACAAAACTCCCTAAAATCTTCTATTAACGATGCACTGACCAGATACTAGGTCGCAATACAGTAGCTAGGTCTATCTAGAGACTTTGAGACAAAACTCCGGTATACACAGAAACGAAAAACTGAGGCCGAGAAGCACAGTTATCCGCGACCTTCAAAGTTTTCCTTCGATTTTACTGCCAGAACAGTGTTCGTGGAGTAGGATTTCGATGGATTCTGTAGAACTGACTGCAGAAAACGGCGCTGAAAACTGTATTTTTATGAGTGAGCAGTAGTGCCAATAATTCTCTATGCAGCTGAGGTTTTGAGTGAAAGGTAAATGGGCAAGAGGGCCACAAATCTGCTAAGACTCATAACAGAGGCCATACTTGCTGGCAATCTGCCGGGCATACCGTACAACAGCTACCCGAGCTCTTCAAGCAGCCTCGGGATGTTATCCACTAGCAGTGTTGGCACAAGGGCGGTGGTTGTTGCACATGAAGCGGACATTGACGGGGGCCAATCTTAACCTACCAATAGGAGAATGAGAAACAATGCACCCAAGGCAACGGGGAAAACTGTATTACGACACCCCTGAACACAGGCATTTAGAAATCGGGACGAACACAAGTTGGCTCCGCCATTTTTATGACGACCGGGAACTTCTAATTGGTTTGGGTGAAAAGGGTGGAGCATGTGACGTCAGACTACATAACCAACCAATTAGAAGTTGCGTTAATCATAAAAAGGGCGGAGCCAACTTGTGTTCGTCCCGATTTCTAAATGCCTGTCCCTGAACTGCAATGTTTCTTTTTACACAATTTTTGCTTGCGCAGGTAAAATGATGTACAAAACGTTGCGTGTGGACCGGGCCTTAAACTAAAGTGGGCTTTGAACGGGATTTCTGAGCTTTTCAAGTAGTCTTGAAGAAAGAAAGTACACCTGAAGCTTATTCAGTTCTAGCTACCAAGTCATCAAGATCAATCGAAGCTAAACGTTGAACTAAAGAGCTGAACACAGAACGACAAAAAAAAAAGCGCATTTCTTGTTCATTTTTATCTCCTATTCAATCCTACACATTATTTGGAAAGGGTTAGAAGAAGAAACTGAGCAAAAGATATAAATAAAAAGCACCAAAGGCTTTTTTTTTATCCACTTCACTACGTCTTTTTTGAACAGTTTTTATCTATCCTTTCTGTATGCAATAATATCACCAACCAACAGTTTTTCAAACTAGCTAACATACAATATATATATATATATCTACATGTATGTAATATATCAAGTGGCGCAGATAAAACGCATTCTGTTTAAAGATGAATATCTCGAAAAATAGAAAATAACATCCCCACAATTCAAATGTTACATGGTTGTTAACAACAGAACATTTAATTCGTATTAACTATAGGCCTAAGTTCCCCTAACATGTTCATTTTAAAAAATAGCCATTTTCAGAGCCTAATACTTTGTACACACATTAGTTAAATGAATTCAAATTAAACGCGTTTAGGTGAATTATACGGAATCCAGTTAAGGACATGAACACCAAATAAAAATTGACTTTTTATTAATATTTTAAATTGAAATACTAAATCAATATTTTGTGTCAATAGTTTATATAAATTATATTTAAGTATTAACTCAATATTTTCAGATTATTAACTGAATAAATTGAATTCGACGACATATTGTTTGTTTGCCCTTCACAGAGGGCTCTGTAGAACACGTTTATTATTTAAATGCATTTCAATTATCTGGTGTGTACTAGGTATAAGGCCTAGATCCCACATGTCAAGTTGCCCCCCCCCCAGAGTTAGAGGCCAATTTGACTGACCTGAAAATCACATACGCTGAATAATATCCCACTGAATTCAACTTTATAAAGAATTCACCAAAGGCGCCATATATATTATATATATCTTGAGTGTTTTAAGTGGAAAAGAGCACAGAATTTTTTTTTTATTTCTACATCAATTGTCTAGTGATTTTTCAGCATGTATGATTCTTCCCTTGTAATATTTTTCTGACAAGTCATTTACCTATTATCAATTAATTCTTTGAGGATCAAATTCAAGAAGAAAACTTAGCACTCAATTTGAAACATGACTTCAATATAGAAAAACCTTGTAAGCAACCAAAAGTAGCCAATACTTTTGAGTGTTGGCTACTTTTGGTCGCTAACAAGGGTTTTTTTCTAGAAGACAAAGACAGGTTAAAAATTCAATTAACTTTCTTAATTGTTTCAATTTCTGTACAAATAAATATACAGCATGTTGTTAATAACTATTGCAACACAGTGGTAATGAGTGGTTGAGTCCTTCCACAAGTGGTAACCACGGTCTATTTGTCAGAGATTGGCCATGCAAGATTATACTAATGACCCATACTGACAACGAGGGCCACATCAGCCTACATGAGGGCCCTGGGCTAATACATATATATATGGGGGCCCATTCCATAAATGACGTAAATCCTAATCTTATTGCATAAAAACATGCAATCCGGAGCACGAGTAGCAAAGACACATTATGCCATCATTGACCACTGATAATTTAGTCAATATTTTAGTTGAAGTGACAGCGGATTATTGTTTTTAAGTGTGGTAATCCCCGTGTGAAGCTGATCCCATATATTTTCCTGAAAATATGTTAATTCATCTTTCTCTACATGTGTGACACAGCCTACAGAACGCGTTTTACGTGAGCCATCTCATATTATATGCATCTCTCTTTCCCTCAATTTAATATATTACCTTGCTTACACAAGTGATGAAAATCAGTGTTTCTTTTTAAGAGAAGAAGACATTGATGCCAATGTTTAGAAACACTTTTCAAACATACACAATACACACAGAAGAAAAAAAAACACCTCTACATTTTACAGAATTGGTTGTAAGGAACGCAAGAGGAATGCTGAAAACACACACAAAAAAATATAAACAAAATCGATCGATGAACACACACAAAAAAAGAACAAGACTTGGAGAATGTGTAAATAATTTATATATGTGTGTGTGTTCAAGTAAAAGAAGAAATGTGTCTATGTATAGAGAAAAGATGGATCATATTATATTTTTTTTTCCTTCACCTTTTTTTTTTTTTTTTGCAAGTTTTTGCCATTTTCAAACTTGAAAGAATTTTGAAGAAAAGAAACTACCAAAAAAAAAAATATAGCAAAAAAAAAAAACACCCCTTTTCCCCTACCCTCGTACAGTGATTCATTCTAAAATGTTCACAGTGTTCAATATTTAAGGTTTCAATAGAGAAAAGGGGGGTTGAAATCGACCATAAATTGAAGTAATATGAACAAGAAAAAAACGAACTAAAACCAACTCATGCTTTACATTACAAGTATAAGGGTGTGGCAAGTTCACGTTGTTTCAGAGCTCAATCATATTGTCCTTTTGGCAGGTTTTACTGTCCCTGTAACTAATTTTGTTTACTTCTTGTTCCTGTACTGTGTTAATTTCTGCATTTGTACCTGTCATACAGTTGATTTCTGCGTTTGTCGCTGTTATATGCTTCTGTACCTACTATTCAGTTCAGTTCTTGTTCAGTTCGTAGACAGTTCATTTCTGCTTTCTATAGCTCTGAGAGAAGACGCAGACACACTGAAAAACCAGCAGAAAACAGAATTAGAAATTAAAAACCCAAATACAATAGTATTTCTATGGTCCTTTACACTGGCGCTTCTGTTAAATTCTTTAAAAAGTAAAATTCGGTGCTTTTTTTTTAGCATGTGTGGTTCTTCCCTTATTCAGGTTTAGTTATTCAGTTTTAATTAGGGGTTTCTGTATCTTATTACATTTATTAGTGGAATTTGTAGCTCTTTAATTACTTTGTGTGTTGGCTTTTGTTGCTGCTTTTCAGTTTAGTTCTTTTAGACTCTCGTTATCTTCATGCGGTTAAAACCACCGCATGCGGCATTACAGAATAGCGACATCAAAAAGACGTCACAGCCGGCGCCTTGTACTAAACTGCAATGCTTTACGTCATGCATTACGTCATGTATTTAAAAATATTGAAATTGTTGTTGGGTTTATATCAATGGGGTTTTATATTTTCTGGTTTTGACAATGCATTTTCTATGCTGCACTTGGACTCTTGTCCCTCTGCCATAGGCCTTTATGGCTGCTTGCAGAGTAATTTTTCAAATCATGCAATTATGTATTTTGATGTCACTATTCTGTAATGCCGCATGCGGTAGATTAACTGCATGAAATTAACGAAAGCTTACGTTCGTATATTGTTAATTTCTGCTTTTTGTAGCTTTTGTTCAATTTAGTTCTTCTTGTTCCTGTAACCTTAGACAATTTATTACCTTCCGGAAAGTAATAGTCGAAGCCAAGCATATCAAACTCGCGGCCCGCGGGCTGCATGCGGCTCACAACAAATATCTTTGTGGCCCAGCCAATATAACGGCATGGAACAAAAGTTTTAATAAAAATTTCGTAGATTCATTTTTAAACTACTTTTTCTCACCTTTGAAATATATATTCTAATTCTCATTTTGTGCTGCCGTTATTACATTTCTAAAGTAACAATCTATTGTCTTTGTTCTTTTTTTTTATACTGTACTTTTCGAAATAAACCTACGTTTCTATAAAAATTGAAGTTTTTTTTTTGCGGCCCACACATAAATTTAAGACCTTGTTTATTTGGCCCTTGAGTTTGACATGCTTGGTCTAAACTGTAACAATTATAAGAAAAAACGATGGGATAGAAGAAAAACAAAACGTTTTTTTTAACAATTTACTGCTTAACTTGAAGCACTAATTTAAATTTGACAACAGTATTAAAAACTAAAGAAGTTTTTTAATAATAATAATAATAATAATAAGAAAATAAACACTATAACGTTATTACTTCATAGACATTTTTTCAACCACACATAATGTCTAATTTTCAGAGCTCAAAAATATTTGCTTATAAAGTAATAATATAAAACAAGTTTTATGTTTTCTTATTATATTTAATTGCGAATTTACATCATGTAAATTTTTGCTCGCATATAATAATAATAATAAAAACCAAGAACAAGAGAGAAAGAAAAACTCAAAAAAAAAATGTAAAAGTGAAAATAAAAAAAAAATATAATTTACTCACAAAATGATGCAAAATTGAAAGTAAAACCACTTAAACCAACAACGTCATCGTCATTATTATATCTGGATAACACCGAATGAAATAAACACATTTTAAAATGCATTTTTTTGGGGGTCATGAATGATGGGTAATATTTTGGTTATTATCTCTTCTTCCACTTTTTGTTGAAGAGAGACTTTTTTTTCTCTCTGAAAAAAGGTGTTGTTTTTTGATGGCCAACAACAACAAACAACAAAAATATTCTTCAACCAAAAATGAAGTAATACATCAGAAACACATTTCTGAATAAGAAGATCATAACTTCAAAAAAAAAAAAGATGAAAAATCTCATCAAAAATAGATGAAAAGTAGAAGAAAAATTTGAGCACGATTTTGCACTTTTTTCCTATTCCCCTCCCCCTACATATATATTTCACTTATAATAGAAGATTTTATGGTCCACCACAACACACCGAGAGAGAGAGAGAGAGCGCAAGAAAGATGTCCAGTCCATTTCACAATCAATCAACAGAATATATATATATTTTTTTTTCTCATTTCAGTAAAAAAATTTCTTCTTCTTAAAAAGATAAAAGTTGAACATTGAAGTAATGTTTTCACACAAGGCAAGGTCAATTGCACATTTTTTTGTCTGTGCGAGGGCAATATAAGTTTAAAATGATGACGTCATTGCGAACCAGGATGCGAAACCAGAAAGAAAAAAAAAACATTACCAGAAAGAGAAGAAGAAAAAAATAACAAAAACTTTTAAAAACCTAATAATTAAAAATTATTGTTCTTCTTTTTCTCTTTTTTTTTTTGAGGAAATTATTATGAAATTATTGATTTTGTTAACCACAATCAAAAATCAATAAATTATTTTTCCGACTAAATATTACAAAAATAGCGAAAGAGAAAGAGAGAAAAATGTTGGCAATTTTGTTATAATATGTCTGCTTACAGCCTTGAAAAAGGACGTTGATTGCGGGTCTTGAGTGTATGTGTTAAATAAAACGACTATTTTATTATATATATAAAATAAAACAGTTCTGATTTGTTTTTAACAACTAAAAACCGGTCCGGACCACATTATAGATAAGAACAAACACACCAAAAAAAAAAAAGTTGAGGGCAGAACCCCATAGAAAATCCCCATTCTTGACCAAGAAAAAACTTGAGATACTTTTTCATTCATATTTTTTTTGAAAAAAAAAATGATTAACTTTGTTTACTTTCTATTGTAGATAATGGTATGTCACAGATATTCTGTAACTTATTTCAGCATAATATAAGCTCTGGTTAACTATGCACCGAGAGAGAGAAAGTAAAGCCTCATTTTCACGATGATAGTTGTCACGATAGTTGCTGTCATTAGAGCAGCAACTATCGCGAGAACTATCATCGTGCAGACCACATGATAGTGACTATCACACTGTTGCGATAGTACTATCACACTATCTCGTTTGACTAGATAGTTGGTGTGTTCCTTTTCGGTCGAAATTATTTCGGTCGACAAGCCTCAGGGATTGGATTGGAGGCTAACAGTGACGTCAATAAAAAGTAATAGGGAGCGGTGAGGAGCGAAATAGTTAAGAGCGGTTCGGTTTGGTTTGGTTTGGTTAGGATAGGGGTTAGGTTAGGGAGAAAGGGTTATATTTTTTTGCTAGCTCTTTCATTCACCGCTCCCTATTACTTTTTATTGACGTCACTGTTAGCCTCCAATCCAATCCCTGAGGCTTGTCGACCGAAATAATTTCGACCGAAAAGGATACCGCCAGATAGTTGATAGTACTGTCGCAATAGTAATAGTTGTTGAATGACCGGCGCTTGTAGGGAAATAGCCACTTTGTAGGGAAATTTGGCTTCTGGAGGGAGAGAGACAACACTGTTCTTGACTCAATGAAATCTGTGAAGTAGACGTCACACTTGTCATGTGACAGAACTATCATGTTTACTTCAAGATATGTAGACAAGTTGCTATCGTGAGAGAGTGAACTATCGCAACTTTCATGACAGCTACTCTCACGAAAAAACTATCGCCACCGTGAAAACGATGTTTTATTCACCTTCTTAAGGTGAAAAACGCACAGGCATCTCTGGCCAGCACTAACTTTTCTTTTGCGCCGCCCCTTTACGAGCGTCAGACTAAATATTAAAACCATTTAGAAATTGAAAAGGGCGGGACATGTGACATCAGACCAAGTAACTAACCAATTAGAAGTTTATGACGCTTATAAAAGGGCGAGGTAAATGATAAGTTAGTGCTGAGCAGAACTGCCTGTGAAAAACGCTTCCAGTTAATTAAAAAGTTGCTACTCTAGGATGGTGTTGTAACAAAAATTAAAACTAATCAAAAAAAAAAAATTACCAGCTAATCAAATTAATCTTAACTTGTGTTTGATCTTTTTTTTTCAAACTGATTAAAGTTTTTACACTTTAAAACCACCTCAAATCATATGCAATTTTTCTTCAAAAAACAAAAATGAGACCATTCCCTCCATGTTAATTTCCATAAACAAAAATATAGTTTTAACTTATTAAAAATAAACTTTTTAGAATTTTTT
Organism: Brachycybe producta; assembly: GCA_036925085.1. NCBI lineage: Eukaryota > Metazoa > Arthropoda > Diplopoda > Playtdesmida > Andrognathidae > Brachycybe > Brachycybe producta. Next base: position 7,741,753 of record JAUPFP010000002.1, on the reverse strand, counting down.
TTTTAAAAAAAGGCGTTCACTGTTTTCAATACAAAGATGTTAAGGTTGATTTTAAAATATTAATTATGAAATTTATCATTCTAATACCTAGTACACACACCTGATCATTTAAATAATAAACGTGTTCAACAGAGCCCTTTGTGAAGGGCAAACACACAATATATCGAATTCAATTTTCTCAGTTAATAATCTCAAAATATTGATTTAGTATTTCAATTTTAAAATATTAATAATAAAGTCAATTTTTTATTTGGTGTTCATGTCCTTAACTGGATTCCGTATAATTCACCTAAACACATTTAATTTGAATTCATTTAACTCATGTGTGTGTACAAGGTATAAACCCTTATTTACTCTTCTAGTTTCAAATATATCTTGAAATTTTCTCATAAGTCAAATCCGTATGCAGTAAGCTATGAAAACTTGTTTGCTTATACTTGACCAGAGCATTAAATAAATGTTTTTTATGGTAATTTCTCTCGCTTTTGTCGAATATCTGATCCATTTCGGTAAGTCCGACTTATCTGGTTGAAAATGTCTGAGCCTTTGAAGGTTTTTTGATGTCTTTTTTCTCCAGACATTTCAAGAATTTTTGGATTTTCAGCCTTCTTCATAAAAGAAATGCAAGAAAAACCATATTCTTTGGTCTTTCGTGGTATTTTTTTTTTGGACTTTTGACATCCCCCCCCCCCCCAACAACTTATGGATTTTTAGGACTTCTGAACACTTCTGAAGCTTTCACAAAGGTTTAATTCTTCGCAATTTCTTTTTTTTTTTTCAAAATAAATATCTTTGGACTTAAGAACTTTTATTGATTTTGTCTAAAATTTTTAGACCAACTGAAGATTATCTTAAAACTTCTACAGGATTAACGAGAGCCTGCCTTAGTAATATAAAAATTATATGAAAAGGTCGAAAAACCAGACAGATATTATTTTTCCAAGTGGGCTTTTATTGAAATTCGAGCCACACACGTTTCTAGTGACCAGTGGTCAGTCCAAATTAATTTCTGACCAAACACATTCAACTAAAATGAAATCGAAAACCCAACCCCATCCCCCCCTCTCTCTCTCTCCCTCCCTCCCTCTTTTTCTCTCTCTCTCTCATAAATTAAACTTAAGTTTCGTAATTTTGTATCATGATTCATATAAATGTAATTTTTTATAATGATGATGACTTTTGACAGTTTTTATTATTTAAATAAATTGGTTTTAATCATAAATGTGAAAGAAATTTTAAAAAAGAGAGAGAGAGGGAGTTTTGTATACGAGTCAATGGAGGTCGAAAATCGATTCCATCTGCCTAATTAAAGCTGTATGAAATTTATGACCACGTAAACTGAGTGGTCAAATTCTGTTTGCAAAAGGAGCAAACACACAACATATAGGGCCTTTAATAGGCCTACAGTAGAGACAGAAAAATTAAGCCCACCTCCCCCCCCCCCACCTCAGCCTACATTTTTCAAATAACATTGGTCAAGAGAGAGAGAGAGAAAACGACAAAGAACCAAAAATTGCAAAATCAATATCAAAGCATAGGAAGGGGTGGGGGGCCTAATGATTAAAATCATCAAATGACAAAAAAAAATGTTCATCGGTTCTTATTATTGTAAAAGTGCTTGTTTTAAAGTGTAAACCGCCCCCCCTTAAAATAACTATAGTTATTCTGTCTTTAAGGTGCAAAATGAAAATGTGAAAAAGTGTTTTAGAAACTAGAAGGGCAGCTCAATCATTTATTTATTTATTTTCATGTTGAGTATCTTGTAAAAATAAGCGTTTTGTACAAGTTTGAAAATGATCCAACTTTAAGCAGACGATATTTTTTTTTAAATTTGTGGTCTATAAAAAGTTTATTTTGAAAGATATATCAACATGAAAATACCCTTAAGTAAATGAGCTACCCTTCTAGTTTCTAAATCACTTTCTAGTTTCTTGGTTTTGCTCCTGAAAGACAGACTATAATGAAGCGTTCGAAAATCAACTGTTTTGAAATATATCAGCTTTAGATGGCGCCACTAGCCCTCCTCCCCATAGAAATGTACTGACACTCTTCAACTCTTGACTCACCTTCCCTTTTTCCACGTGGTAAACGTTTAATTGCGTCATCTCTATTTCTACACGTGCTCTCTCTACACTTATATTATGTTTCCCGGGTTAAGTTTAATGTCACGTGCTGATAATTAAGGCTGTTTTGGACGCATTTAGAGCTAAGGGTTGGTTTATACTCCCTTGCTAAGCGGCAAAGCAGCCTGCGAAGCTTCAAAAATGACGTCAGAGCTTCAGGTTTTTGCCTTTGCCAGAGTATGAAGCTAGCTTTGAAATTGTTCAACTTTTCAAAGCTTAGCAACTCAAAGCACCAATCAGGAAACGGATAGACAAAAGGGGTGAATAAGTCACACCTTTTTTCTTCCAGAAGGGGAAGGGTTCTATTGTTTTGTGTATCTGTTTTATAGGATATAAAGGTCATAAAATAGGGTAAACTTTGCAAGGCCACATGTATGTGTGAACAAGCTAAGCTTTGGGGAGCTAATTTTACAGAACTTCAAAGCTTGCAAAAATCTTAGCAAAGTTTGGAGTATAAACCTACCCTAAGCCCATGATAGTGAATGGGCAAGGGGCCATGTTTCTTCTGTTTTTCACCAGTTGAAATTTTCAAAAAGTTCAAATTTTCACCCCAGTCGAAACAAGACCTAAAAGGCATTCTATTTCAACTAATTGGCAAGTATAGTTTTGCCACCTATGAAGGTTGGCACCATCTACTTTGCATTTACACAAGTATTTTTCTATGAAGTCATTATTTTCTGCTTAAAGTGTTGCCCCTGAAACGCAAAATAACCAGAATTCGAAAATCAGCTCTTCATTAAACATCTTTAAAAATAATGAAAAAAAAAAACTTCTCTGTCAGTGACGTTTATTAGAAATGATATTATAATAATAAAAAAACCCTAATCGGATATGATGATTTATAATGTTATAAATTGCAATTTACCCTCCTCCTCCTCCTCTTTCTCAATGTAATTCTCTCTTTAATCCATCTTCTCCCTTATTCAACCTCCGCCCACTTACTCACCCTTAACCTCGGTAGTCCGGACTCAAAATGAGTAAAGATATCTATCACAAACTTTAATTAGACGGGGTCTTGGCTTTTATAATAAGCACTAGAATATACAGGGATAGAGAGACAGACCATCTACCCCCCCCCCCTCTCACTAACCTCCTCTTTACCCCCTCATTTAAAGAGAACTCATAAAAATGTAGCCTCATTTGCATATTATGTAGAGAAAAATAAAGGGACACTATCAACATTATTATCATGAACAACCATCTCATAAAACGACGGAAACGAGCTCACATTTTGACCGAAAAATGTTGGTCGGGGAACAAAAAAAAAATTGGCTGAGCTGTCATAACTAAAGAGACAGAAACAAAAAAAATCTCTTTTCTAGAAAACGTTCATATTGCAAAATATAAATAGTCGTATTAATTTATAGCTAATATTTTATTTAATTTAAATCGCATAATTTGGGATATAAATGTATAGAAAAATTAAGTTTGTATATTTTCTAAATAGCTAATTTTCTAACTTTCGTTATTCTGTGTTTCTAAAGGAGATTGTAATTGTAATCTGTAATTAAATCAATTAATTGTATTTTCACAATATCTTTCAAAATAAATATTTTTTAGACAAAATTTAAAGTCATTTACTAACTGCTATAAAAAGATATCCAAATTTAAAAAAATACCTTTAAGTGATTTAACTACCCTTCTAGTTTCTAAAACAATTAAGATTTCCTTAATTTTGCGCCTGAAAAGTAAATAACAAAAGTTCAACTATAAATTTAAGTTTTGTAGACAAATCTTTTTATAATAATCACTTTTAAAATATTTTCTTATTAAATTTTAATAATTCATTCTTGAATATTAAAACGACTAGTGGGGTAACCCGTCATAAATGACGGGAGCAAAATTCACAGGCAATTGTGCCCAGCATTAGAATTTCTTTTCCTCCGCCCTTTTATGACGTCAGACGAAGTAACAAACCAATTAGAAATTGATGACGTTCATAAAAGTGTTGAGCAAAAGAAATTCTAATGCTGGACACAATTGCCTGTGATAAACTGTAGTTTCATTTTGCTACTATTATCCCCTCCCCTTTTTATATTTGAAAGAGAAAATGAGCTTTTCATTTTCTCTGGTGTGCGCATGCGCGTCGTTTGTTTCTTTTTTTACTCCTTTCATTTCAATTTCAGTCACCCCCTCCCACTTTTTCTCCCTCCACGTTTCCCTCTCTCCCCTCCCCATCTACACTTTCCAACCTTGTCCCCCTCTCCAATTTAATATCATTGGGGTTTTTGGATGGAGAGTGTGCAACATATAGTTGACCTTGAGAAAAAAAGCGGTTCATTTATTCATTTAAATTTATATAAATTGTACAGCATTATTTAGAAAAATTAATTATCTAAATGAATTTTATATTTATTGCTAAATTTCCCCGTAAAATTTGAATGTTTCTAATTTTAATAACCTTATATTTGTTGTTCGTAGTTTTTGTGGTCCATTTTGCAAAATTTGCAACACCACAAAATGAAATTTTAAGTCTCACTAACATTTGACAAAAATGTACAACATAAAAAAAAGAGACTAAACTAATTTTAGAAGCAATTTTAATATTGCAAAATCGAAATGTTGCAATGATTTTTGATGATAATATTTAATTATAAACATTGTATGGCAGTTTTTTTTTCTCGCATCAGCATTTTGATTAAAATCATTTTCAAATTACCATAAATAATTTATTTTTAAAAATATCGTTATAAAAAACAGTGCTAATTCTTAATTTTTTTCTTCATAAAATTGCTACTTTTTAGTGAAAAATCATTAATGTGAAAATATTTTTTTTTATCAGAGTATTATTCTCTCAAGTTTAAATTCATGTCCAGTTTTGTTTATTAGCTCGAATGGACAATGGCCTCAATCAACCCGGATACAGAAAGTCAAGAGACTGAAAGTCTATTAAAGAACAAGTTACAAGTTCTGTAGCCTCCACCACCACCCTCTCTCTCTCCCTCCCTCACTTTTCCCTACCCACTAATGCAGTTTTCTTACTTTTTCTTTTCTTCTAGATGTCAGTTGTGTTTTCCCCCAAGAGAACAACTTCACTTTTGTCTTAAAATTCACTTAAAAAGAGAAAGAAGTTGCCAACCACAAACTGTTTCTGAAGATGAAACCAATTTCAGCTAGAAAAACACCCATGATGATCATCATCATTTCTACGAAGAGAAAAGTCTTCTTCTTCATACGGGTTTTTTTTAAAAGAGAAACTGAAAATTCACTGATTGACATCAATGAAAATTACTCAACCAAACTCACTCAAGTTCATTAAACTAGTTTAAAGTTTTTTTTATTTATTTATTTATTTAGAGATGAGAACCTCTCACTTGAGTTTTAAAGCTAAACTTCAACTAACACATTTGAGGCCATAGCCAATGTCAAAACTAGAGATTAATGAAGTTTTGAAAAAAATGGGATGAGATAGAAGAGAAAATTATTTCCATAAAACTGCTATTTACTGTAATTAAAGGTCAACATGCCTAAAGGTATTAGAGGCCAAGTCCGCCTAGTTAATGTAACTCTTGGCAGCATGTTGGTGGGTAGTTGCTTGCGTCATCCTTCTTATACTCATACGACTGATGCCGGCTGCTGTAAACAGGCACAATTCTTGCACAGCCCAACTCGCCATTTACTGGAACCATTTATGACGGATTACCCCACTAGTTATATATATAATATCCCAGGTCTGTGTGTGTGTGTAACGTCGGAATTTATATAAATTTGAATAAATGAACCGCTTTTTTCTCAAGGTCAACTATATGTTGAACTCTTCCCATCCAAGAACCCCATGATATTAAATTGGAGAGGGGAAAAGGTTGGAAAGTGTAGAAGGGGGGAAGAGAGAGAGAGAGAGAAAGTGGGAGGGGGTGAGGGGAAAAGTTTGGAAAGTATAGAAGGGGAGAGAGAAAAAGAAAAGTGGGAGGGGGTGACTGAAATTGAAATGAAAGGAGTAAAAAAAGGGAAAAAAAACGACGCGCATGCGCACAATTGCCTGTGAATTTTGCTCCCGTCATTTATGACGGATTACCCCACTAGTTATATATATATTAAGCCAATTCTGTGCGTGTGTGTGTGTAACATCGGAATTTAGATAAATTTGAATAAATGAACTGCTTTTTTTCTCAAGGTCAACTATATGTTGCACACTCCCTATCCAAGAACCTTATGATATTCAATTGGAGCGAGGGAAAAAGGTTGGAAAGTGTAGAAGGGAGAGAGAGAGAGAGAAACGTGGAGGGAAGAAAAAAGGGGGAAGGGGTGACTGAAATTGAAATGAAAGAAGTAAAAAAGAAGGAAAAATAAGGCGTATGCGCACAATTGCCTGTGAATTTTGCTCCCGACATTTATGATGGGTTACCCCACTAGTTATATTATATATTACCCCACTATATATATATATTAAAATTTAATAATATTAATATTAATATTAAATTTTATTATTTATTAAATAATAAATAATTATATTAAAATATAATATATAATGAAATTGAGTATGTTGTATTAAAACTTAATATTATTATTATTATTAACTTACTAATATATAATATTATACTATTATTATAATTTATAATATTAATATTATAACACACTGTATATAACAAAAAATGTCAATAGAAAACATATGTCTGTTGTGTTATATGTTAATAAAAAATATCGTAATAAATTATTGTTATAATAATACTTTATAATAGTTTAATAATTCTGTAATAAAAAACCAATAGAAAACATTTGATGTTTTTTCACAACTTAACACATTTCAAAACTGATTTTCAACGTACGTAACATTGACTGCATGTCATGAAATCACAGATCTGTTCCACGGGGCCTTTCCTATTGGCTGAAAATTATGATCACATCTTACTCTACAAACCTGGTCTCTTACGCATATTTTTATATTTTTGTAAAAATATGTGGCTCATGTGAATACCTCCATTTGAAATTATATGGTTAGCTGTTAGTGGCGCAACCAACAGTGGTCGCCACTTGAAAGAACAGGGGCGTTTTGGTCCGCCATTTTTCCTTTCTCTTTGCTTTAGTGATGTTTTGAGTCATACTCATATTATATTATCCAACTAATAAGAAATGTAACTTGCACATTTCTCCATAGTAAGCCGTTATTTTTCAAAAATAGTTGAATGTCTCATATAGTACAAATTTTCGCCCCAGTGGAAACAAGCCCTTACAGAAGAAAATAATAAAAATAAGTAAATGAGATAATTTTGCAATTAAAACTAGTTAGTTACAAGAAAGATTTTTTAAAAAAAATTTGCTATAACTTATGGAAAGTGACACATTCATTAGACACAATTTCGCTTGCATTTAAAGGGGGGAAAGATGAGAGAGGTTCTCGGAATTTATACATTTCCAAGGGGCCCTAGAAATGATTTTCTTTTTTGGCCCTTTTTCTCCCTAATCCACCTCTGCAGCAGCATCATCCAGGGGCGTAACTGAGGACCTGCAGCCCACACGACTGCGGGAGTGCATACAGTAAAATACTAGTTGCAACATTCAGTGCAGACAACACTACTGTAGATGTCCTTCATCAATAATGTGAACATTAGTTGAGAGATGGGTGACATATCGTCCTATTTCTCAGCTGGGAAAATGACATTCATACTAACATGTGTCTTATTTGGGAACATTTCTTTAGAGACAACCTGGGTGCCAGCCCGGCTACTTTTTGACTGATACTGGTTTGGTGGGTGTGCCCATGGGCATGGGTGACCTAAAGCCTAACGACAGGGGGGCCAAAGTCATATTTCACACACGACTACGGGAGCGTGCAGACAGTTTGGAGGGCGCATTTTGGGGGTTTAAGCTGCAGGGGGCACGACCCAGGGAGGCGCAACCAAACTTAGCTACGCCACTGCCATCATTGCCACTTTTGCCTCAAGAAACTAGCACGATTCACGAATATCCACCAGAAACACCAGAGATCACTGGCGTGAAGCCAACCTTAGTGAGCACTTGCCTACAGGTGCATTAAGTATTAAATATTTAATAGACACTTAGCTAAACATACATTGAGCATGCACTTAAGTGGACACTTAAATGTGTAAACTGAACGTTACACATGTATAAGTGGTCACTGTGAATGTAAATTCGCAATTTTGTTAGTACTGTTACTAACAAAATGGTCTGGTCACTAAATAAAAGCTGAAAACAAATACAGAGAGGGCTTTTTAGAAAAGAAAAAAAAACTTCCATCGAATAAAAAGCGTTGTTTAACTTTTTACTTCCTGACTTTGCAATAGGTCTCAGTTTTAAAGTCAATATTTTGATTTAATGTGAAAGAGAGCAGAAGAGAGAGAAAGAGAGAAAAAAAAAGTATAAATTCAACGATCACATTTACAGACTTGCCACACAAAAATAGGAGCAACAAAAAAAAACCCACTTTCGAAAAGCATCAATATGTGATTTTTACTCGAAACCAAAGAGAAACAAAGATGACACACATATAACAAGAAAAGATTAAAGAACTCAGAAAACCAAAGGGGACAAAATACTATATACTAGAAATGAAAGCAACAAACAACAAAAAAGAGGATTATCAATGAGGAATGCCAAGAAACAGAAACGAATTCCACTAATGAACAACCAAAAAAAGGAGGGAAAAAAACCCCAAAAAAAACAATATACAAGTCTGTATAAAAAAGCACGACCACAAAAAGGTTGGGTTCATGTAGGTTTTTTTTGTCTTTCTTATTTGTCCCCCTTCAATTTGATTTCTAAAGAAGTTAATACTTAAAGAAAAAGCAGAAGAAACAAGAAAACATATTGGAATCGAACTGTGTTTTTCCACCCCCTCTCCCTCCCTCCCTTCATCCTCCATAAAATGCAATTTGTGTCTTTTTCGTTTATTTCTAGAGAACACTCTTTTCAAAGTCCTACGATTTAAACGTCAAATACATCGTTGGAAGAAGAAGAAGGAAAAAAAACAAACAACCAAAGATGGTGAAAAGTCATTTGAAGTCTAAACGGATGGATCACACATGCAGATAAAAAAAATATTCTACTGAGAAATGAATTTATCTAAGTTGAATAATTCGATTCAGTTTATGTGACTGAATCATCATCATTTCCTGCTTCTTTTTCCCGTAATATGCAGCGTCACCCTCTGACTGAATGCAGAGCAGAAGAAGAAAAAGAACGGAAAAATTGTTTCTTTCAGCCAAACAAAATTACATGTTAGCAACTTATCAGTCAGGGTGGACTGATTTAAATTTTTAAATAAAAAACTGTCAACACCATCAAATCAAATCAAGTGATTTAAGTCATTTAACTTTTCCCCCATATTTTTTCATATTTTCTTTTTAGAAAATAGTGAATTTTTTTTTCACTATTTTATTCACTTATGAGCTGCTTCAAAGCTGGGTTAAAAGAAGTAGAGGAAGGCCCAAACAAGCTTGTAATGTGGTGGTAAAACGGGATATGGAGGCATCTCTGGGATTTTAGCACAAAATCGAAATCCGTGGAGAGATAGAACCCGTAAGGCCGACCCTGCACACTGCGGGAAAAGGTGCAGGAAATGATGATGATGGTGATGAGTGCATTTTTTCTCACTTTTATGTGATGGATTTCTTAAAAAAAAATGTGCTTGACAGGTGAATAAACAGACTGAACACTTACAAGCATAGTCATGAATGGATTTTCATCTTTTTAAAAAGCAATTTTATGAAATTTTAAATAAATAAAAATAATGATTTTTATCTACCCTGTTATCTGCCAAAATGAAGGCGCGTCCATCATAAGCTTCATTCTTTATGGGCTTCATATTCCTATTCTTTCTGGACACTTTTATAAAAAATCAACAATATCTTGAAGGGTTTTTATGGTAATTTATGCGAACCTTTTGACTGCAAAGAAAGCAGAATTGCAGCAGAAACTTTTTTTGGGATTTTTTTTTATTACATTTCTATTTTCTGCTTGTTTTTTTCTTACGAATTTGTGATCTGGCTTTTAGAAAAGAAAAAAAAAGATGAAAGAAGAAACCCACAACATAAACAAAATTATAAACATAAATAAAGTTTTACTTACATTTAAACGCAGTGATTCGCATGCAATTCAAAATTATTTAGGAGTTATTCAAAGTTAAAAGGTTATTTTTTGTGTGTCGTTATTTGACGTTTCCATAAATAAATTTCAAGAGAAACATCAACATTTTTTCAATCAAATTCAGAATTAAGGTGTTTTAGAAACCAAAAGAATAATATAGGAATACATCTTTTTCTTGATGTATTTTCTATTCCAAATGTGTGAAATTCTTGAATGCAAGAAGTAAAGCAGAAAGTTAGAAGAAATACAATTAATTGAATTTTTATTTCTCTTTTATATTTTCTGCTTTTTTTCTACGTAAGTGGGATCCAAGGTTTAGGAGATAAGAAAAAGAAAAAAAAAAATCCTCTGGCTTTAAAATGTAAAAAAAAAATGAACTTTGAATCTTTCTTATTAATTAATATCGTCGACGTTGCAATTAATATCGCGTACCAGAGACATATTTCTATTTTCAGCACATTTTTGCAATTTGCCAATGTCTCTTTTAAATTAATTTTAGCCTCACATTGTATGCGAGTGCTGTGTTTATAGATAGACAACAAAAACGATGGATGATCATCGTCGTCATCATCATCATCATCATCATCATCATGAACCAAAAGATAAAAACAGACTGGACAGAAAAATCGATAATAATGACATGAGAACTAAATGAATGTCAAGACTTGCTACAATATAAACTCACATTCTAGGGTCAAAGTATGTGTTTGTAAAGTACTACTAAAAATGTGTGTTTGTATGTATGGTACACACACAGAATCGTACAAGTTCGAAAACTAAGCTGCCACTTATACGCACACATGTACAAGTTTTGCACATTTGTACATAACAAGACAAGAAGATGGGGATCTTTCTTAAATCTCTTAAAGCCTCCCTTTTTTTTTCTACAACCATCCTTCAAAGGTGGTAAAGCATGTGTGTTTGTACAACAATAAGATGGAGAAATATTTACGAGAGAGAGAAAGAGAAAAGTGGGTTTCGTGTTGAAGATTTTTTTCCGGAGTTTACTCAAGATGTTGTAACGAATTTCGAGGTGTTTATGTCACCTTCGAAAGTGTGGATAGAGTGAAATAAAAACTTAAGTTAATCTAAATAATTACTTTTAATTCAGCAATTTAAAAAAAAAACCATCACCACCAACAATTCCAAGTAGTAAATCAGCAGAATTACTAACGTTTTCGGTTAATACCTACCTCGAAACAATCCGAAATTAGCGTGTTGTTTTCATAAGCAAGTCTGCGCTGCGCTGAACATTACTTAAAACAATATAAATCATGAGTTTTGACAGAATATCTAATTTTACTATTTGTGGTTATAAAACGTTTATACAAATCTCGTAGTGCAATATGTTAATGTGTGTGTGCGTTTTACACATATTTCATTGTTGTTTTAAGCTAAATTAAAAGTGTAAAACGTCCCTCGAGACTCTTGATTACCTCTGCCTTTCTAGGAGCAGCCATTATTTTTTTAAAAAGAAAAAGCTTGAAAGTGTTTTAGAAACCAGATTACCGGAATCACTAAAGCTTGGATTTCCTAAGATAGCAGGTACCGTAATATGACGGTAAATGACGTCACAAAAATCGTTTTCATAGATGTAAATGGACGTCATTTACCGTCAATTACGGTACCGCTATATTACGGCATAAAAACTGCTATACAAAGCTTATTTTAAAATATATCAATGTGAAAAGACACCTTCAGTAGCTGAGAGTAATTGTCCCTTCTAGCTTCTAAATCACATTCAAATTTCTCTTAATTCTTCTTCTGAAAGACAGAATAACCAGAATTAAAGGGTCGTTTACACTTTTAACCCACCTGAAAGTAAACAATTCACTTACAATTTCATTATTTTCATTGTTTTTTTGCAACAAAAAAAAATATGAAACAAAATTAACAGATAACTTGACAACAGATTCTAAAATTTAAGTTTTGCATTTAAAAAGTCTTCAATTCTAATTATTATTGTTAAAAATAATCTTAATTTCATTTTCACTTGTGATAAACGCGCCAAAAGCTTAAAATTTCATTTACTTCAAAAAAAAAAAAGTTAAAAGTATTAAACTCAATTAGCAACAACATTAATTGCTACAAAATTAAAACAAAAAGAAAGTTAGGATTATTCGTAAAAAAATGAAAAGACTAACCTTCATTGTAGAGTCCGATCCAATCCGAGGCACTGACCGGTTCCCTGACATCCCAGAACACTTGAAGTGGTTCCGATAATCCCAAAGTATACTCCTGCTTACTGACTGACAAACTGGAGCGACTTGGTACTTCGGGAGTGGCAAGATTTGGATCGCTATTGGCACGAGGTTGACTAATTCCCAAACGGGACAGTTCGGCAACACTACGGTGGACGGGATGATTGTGATGATGGTGATGATTATGATGATGATGATTATAAGCTGAACCGATTGATCCTAATTAAGATTTAACAACAAAAAAAAAGATTTTTTTTTTAAATTTCCGATTATCAGTTTAAAAAAAAAAACAATGGTAAAGTTTAAATTAATCACTAATATTATTTTGAGAAGAAAGCTTAAAAGGAAAAGAAGGCTAAAAAAACCGAGATGATGGTTGTTGTACCTGTGCCATCGTAGTAATCGCGGAAGAAATTGTGAGACTGAGCACTGGAGCTCCAAAGCATAGGAATCATGGTCCAAATAATATGAACAAAGTAAGTTCTTTTGGAGAACTCTCTCTCTCTCCCTCTTTCTTCCGCTTATGACATGGTTAAGGCGACTGAAAACACACACACAACAGAGAAAGGAAAGAGAGAGACGAGGAAAAATCTCTCTTTCCTTCCTCTCTCTCTCTTTTCTCTGTCACTTGTGTTCGAACTTGGAGCTCAAAAGAGAGAGAGAGAGAGTCAAGAGTGAATGGAACATACCCAACATCATAGGAGCAAAGAGAGAGAAAGTGAAAGCTTGCAATGTTGATGATCACAGCTGATCACGCAAAGTAAAAAGCCTACTGACACAAGTGACACTTGAATCACTGACAAAAGTGACATACGACACTTGAGTCACTGACACAAGTGACACACGACACTTGAATCAATGAAACACATCAGATATTCATTGATTCAAGTGTCGTGTGTCACTTGTGTCAGTGACACATCAGATATAGGCCTACACTAACAAAAAAACCGGCGATTGTTGCAATTTCGGTGGTTACCCGGATCACCAATACCAATCACCTTGTATCGACACCGAGTGCCACACTTTCTTTATTATTAATAATTTAATAATTAATGTTATTTCATTTATTTGTATCTTCTTAATGAATAATATAGGATTCTTACATGAGGGATTCGAGAACCTTTTAGGATTCGGATTCGAGAAAATTTAGGACTCGTCCCACCTCTAATTATTATATTTGTACTGGAAATTGCCTTCCATTTCCAGGTTACATATGTTTCCGGTGTATACAAGGTGTTTTACATGTTTTATCCAGGTTTTCCTGTGTTATGATTTCCATGCAAATTTTCAAATACACTTAGGGCCTTGGACATACAGGCGACTTTTGAAAGACCTTTTTTGACGACAAAATGAAGTCGAAGGTTGTTGTGCAGTTGTCGCAATGTATTCTTAATATTTTCTATTGAAGGACACCGGCAACTTTAACACACATTCTAACTTTTAACTGTATGCCAAGGTTAGCGTTTTTCCAGAAAAATTACATTGCGACGACAGTCCAGCGACTTTCGACTTCATTTTGTCGTTGAAAAGACTTTCAAAGTTCTCCTCCTGTGTGTCCAAAGCCCACAACTGACTTCAATTGGACTCAACTTGTCTCAGATTGACTCTGCAAAACAAGAATTTATGAGTAAATTTTTATCAATTAATATTTCGTGGAAATCTTTATTGTGACAAAAAAAGTACATATATTTTATTTAGATTTAGAACATCTTCATGTAAAAATTTGTCAATTTTGTCTTAATAATTTTTTTCGTTATCAATTAAAATTTTGTAATATTTTCAGGGTATTCTGAATTAATAAAAAAATTGTGAATACTTAAAATAAACTTTGTTAAGACAAAATGGACAAATATTTTGCATAAAATGTTCTAAAATATATGGACTTTTTTTTATTTCGCTAAAGATTTTTGTAAAATATTTACATAAATTCAATGAAAATTAGCTGTAACTTGGTTGCTATTATTTTCAATATATGTAATATGTGTTAACCCCTTTTAAATTATGCTAATTTACTCAACTCATGTTAAATGTCACTGACCTAAAAAAAAACCGTCCGTTTTGCTAACTAATTTTCGGTTCTTCAGGAACATCTTTCAGCTTTAAGAAAAGTTTTGTATATTTGTTTAATATGGTGTTCTTATAGTAACACTTTTTTTTAATAATGTATGGAATTGCCATTCGGTTGCTAGAACCAATTTGAGTCAGTTTGGAACCACCAAAATTGACCACGTCTCATGACAAGTGCAACTCTGAAGTGTCTATAGGCTCTTAAAAGCTATAAAAAGCACTGAAAATGCTGCCTTAGGAGGAGGAGGTGGACGACTCAATTGATCCACAAAAATGTTACACAAAAAAACAAACACAATCAACATGAACACCACTCAAGACACACCAACGTTTGCGCATGACACAAGCAAACGCATACAAACATAATGTAAGGGAGGGAGGGAGGGAGGGAGGGAGGGGGACACGAAACACAAGCAGAAAAAAACAACACATGAATGAATGAATCTTCTATCCATTTCAACAGTAAAATGTCTCATAAGTTTTAGTATTTGAAGCTTCTTCTGTCCACTCTTTATTTTCTTTCTTTCTCTCTCTCTCTATCATTCTCTCTCTCTCTCTACTCCATCTCTCTTCATATTTCTCTCTTACTCTAGCACTCTTTCTTTCTCTTCAGCTCCATCTCTCTCTCTTTTCATATTTCTCTCTTACTCTAGCACTCTACCACTCTTTCTCCATCTTTCTCTCTTACTTTAGCACTCCTTACTCTCTCTTCAGCTCACTGTCGTAGCTAGGCACCCGCAGGACCCGCAACTGCGGGGGGGGGGGGGGGGGGCGCAGCAGGTTTGGGGGCGCAAAAAACAAAATGAAAGTCGATTTATTTTCGAAAATAAATCGATTTTCATTTAATATTTACTTTTAAAAACTACATAGTTGCACTAGTAAATATTCATGGGAGGGGCGGGCAGTGGCGTAGCTAGGGACCCACCAGACCCGCAACTGCGGGGGGAGGGGGGGGGCGCAGGAAGTTTGGGGGCGCAAAAAAACAAAATGAAAGTCGATGTATTTTCAAAAATAATTGAATAAATTAAGCAAGTGATTCCGAATCACTCGCTTAATTTATTCAGTTATTTTCAAATATAAATCGATTTTCATTTCGTTTATTGTGCTTAGAAATTTTATAGGGGGGTACTATTTTGATGAACAGCGGAAAGGTCCGAACAGTCGGAAAAATAGTAGGAGCAGTCCGAAGGTTTGGTTTAGTAAAATTAAGTTGTTGCAGGGGGCGCAGACCCCGACTTTTTTTTTTAAAGAATTATTAAATCAAATTAGTCCATTGTTCCGACTGTTCTGTAATTTGTTCAGTGGGAGGAACGGTCGGAAAAATGGACAAATTTGATTTAATAACGCTAAAAAAATGGGGGGCTGCGCCCCCCAGGCCCCCTGCAACAAGCTTCATTTTAATAAACCTAACCTTCCGACTGTTCTTACTGATCCGCCGTTCATCAAAATAGCACCTCCCCCCAGTATGAGGCTAAGTGGAGGGGGACTTAAAGGGAGCGCAACGTTTTAAGCAGCCCAAGTGGGGCGCAAAGTTTTACGCGGCGGGGGGGGCGCAACCAAGCCTAGCTACGCCACTGCTTCAGCTCCATCTCTCTCTCTCTTTTCATATTTCTCTCTTACTCTCACTCTCTCTCTCTTACTCTAGCACTCTTTCTCTCTCTCTCCATTTTTCTCTCTTACTCTAGCACTCTTTCTCTCTCTCCAGCTCTATCTCTCTCTCTCTCATCATCTTTCTCTCTCTTACTCGATCTTTTTTCTCTTACTCTGTAACTCTCTTAACTATCTATCTTTCTCTCTCTCTCTAGCTCTCTCTCCATCTACATCCCTCTCTTTCTGTCTCATAAAATGAAAAGACAAAAAGTAAAGCTGAAATAGCAAACAGTCTTTTTTTTTAAAAAAAAAAAGCATAAAAGTAAAATAAAATATAAATTGCAGTTTAGTCAAAATTGCCAAACCTCCAAAAAAAAAAAAAAAAAAAAAAAGATTACACGAATCACAAAAAGCATCACTTTAATATCAGATTGTATAAAGATAATGGTAGCCATTCTCACCAATGAAAAACAGCTAAAAAAATGAGGATGTTAATTACGATCAATGAATGTAATTAAATTAAATTAAAAAAAACTCCGGAAATAATAGTAAGAAAATGTTTCGCCAGATGTCCTACCCTGTCTGGAGTGGGCAAGATGGGCAGGACTTCCTACATCAGGTGCTGCACTCAACCTGTGACTAGGATCTCTCCTGGGAAGAGACCTTCTTTCCGCAAGCATTTTTTTTAATAATATTATCTTCTCTATCTATCTATCTCTTCTCTGACCGTCGTCAATCTTTTTCGCTTACAAATTGAAGTGAATTCCATCTTGTAATCTAAAAATAGACAAGAGAAAAACAAAATTCATTAATATTAATTTAAAAAAAACGCACAATTGTCTATATATATGGATCACCGAATAATAATTAGAAATAAATAAGTTTACATCTGATGTGATCCAACACATGGATGAGTGAACGACGTTAAAAATAAATTCATAAACCGGATGTTTATGGCACTAAATCAAAGTGGGGTGGACTGGGTGGAGGGTATAATTTAAGGAATGCTACCAAGCCAACAAAACAAAACCATCCCACTCTCTCCATCCTCCCCCCCCCCAAAAAAAAATCTCATCTCAATCGTTACCATAGAAACCATAGGATGATGTTGCCATAGAAACGAAAAAACAACAGCATTTTTTTTGCTATTTTTATTTCGACAAAGGACAATAGCGCCATCTACCGGCATCAAAATAAAGCTACAAAAACGTGGACTTAGCGTGAAAATTGTTTTACAAACTTCATAAAATGTTTTAATAACTAGAAGAGTAACTGAATCATATACGGAAAAACTTCAAAACGAGTCAGTGAAAATGATAAGATTTTCAAACTATTATAAAATGTTTATTTTGAAAGATATCGTCATGAAACTACTTTTATAAAATTATGTTACCCTTCGAAACACTTTATAAACTTTCAATTTATTTTTCAAAGTTGCCTTTTAACCTGAGAAACTATAAAACTTAACAAACTATTATTTCAAAGCGCCTCCTAGTATTAACTTATAGAAGCTTTCAAAGTGCTAGTAAAATTAATGCATTTAACACCACCAGGTGGTGCACAAACGCAACAACACACCAGAAAAAAAAATATCAGATTATATAACAAAACAATTGAATCTATTGAATGATAAATAATAAGTGTTAACTAATAACTCTTTGTCTATTTTTTGTCAAAAATATCTGTACAACAAAATGATAAAACAAAATAACCACATGAAATAACAGCGCGCGAGAATAAAAATACAGTTGTATTATAATCGAAGCAACGTTGTGCGCATAGGGCGTACAAACATGTCGAGCTTTGTGCACATGCATATATATATAGCAACGACGCCATATTCTAACTCCCCTTTTACAATAATCCTACGGTACACTAAGCCCTGCTCTGTGCTTCAAACTTATATTGTATGAGGCTACGCTGATGCCCGCTTTGCAGTTCCCTCCATTTTCATATAATAATACAGCCCTCAATACGATTATTGAACGTTTAGAGATTAAATAACAGACAAGTTAACGTAAGAAAATGACATCTACAAATAAACCAAAGTACTTACTTGATTTGACGACGCCATAATCATTCAATCATAATTGTAATCTTAAGTTTCTAGCCAAATACGAGTCAAAAACACAACGAAAGACAGAACCAGTAGAATATAAACAGCGGCGACGGCGCCTCATAAAGGAAATGAGAAAATGACGTCATACAACCAGAAAAACATAATTAATATACCACTCATCGGTAAACAACCTTAGATAACTACACTTATAAAAATCACTATAAACACTTACAAATGTATATACGACATGCATTACGTTAATTTTTAACTTTTGACGCATTATATGAAAAATATCACATTAAAACGGCAATTTTATGTACCAAAGAATAACAGCTTATCACTTGCTTTAGCCTGGACACAATTTAGACCACAGCGCTTCATAGTAAAGTTGTATAAACGACAAAGTGACATGATCCGATATGTAACAGTTATGTTTGGAAGCTAAAATGTATACAAGTAAAAGGGTAAACTAACATGGCCTACAATAGCTAGAAACGTTAACAGACGCCATGTTATGTTAGGCATCCTATGATTTATGTCTAGCTTCACATTTCTACTGTCACGTACACTGCGTCGATTACCTAATATGCTGTCAATTATCACGAAACGTGCTTTTAAAAATGGCGGCCTCCATAGATACGCGTTACATTAGTGTAAGCTGCAATCGAGTTCCACATTGTTTAGATTGGGGACTAAACAATACAATTTGCTACGGATCTAGTAATTCCGTCGTGATAGTCGATCCACAGGTTACATATTTTGATCAATTTATTATTAATAACGTCACGGATTTGTTTAGAAATGTTCTGAAATATGTGGATGTTTGGCTAATGTGGCCTTTAATGCAAACTCAATGGCAGCTCCAATTTGTTGTTAACATGCATATCAATACTAGGGACCACATTAAATCTACCTCTTACGTATAACCTGAATTATATTAAAGTGGTTCTTGTTTTTAAGGATTCCAATGGAAGTGGTACAGTCGTCGAAACAGCTGCCATTCATAGGGATCGTGTAAATTCTGTTCGTTGGCTACAAAACGGTTTTCAAGGCTGGTTTTCATTAAATGTCTTAATACGTTTAAACTAATAAAACTAATAAGATTTATTTTTCATTAAAAAAAGATTCCGTCTCTGAACTAGTTTCATGTTCATCAGATAAAACTGCTATTCATTGGAAATTCAATAATGAAAATGCAGAAAAAGCAAGTTATTATTGTCTAAAGAATAGTTAAATTTCCAGACATTGCTTTTTTACCACTTTTTGCGTGGGTTTTTCAGCTTTCTCCAGTTGGTAAACTTGTAGGACACAGTGATGCTGTAAATGTCACCGATGGAATCTGTGTCGAGGAAGACGAATCTGAAATCTGGGCTAGTTTCGATCGGTTGTTCGCGACAGCATCATCTGATTCCAGCGTTAAGATATGGGGGAAAATCAGAGATGGTTTGGATGGTATTGATATACTTAAAAGTACATAGTTTTAAACGGTTGGATTTTTATTATTCTTATGGTTTCAGATGAAGGAATCAAATGTATTCAAAGCATAAATTTCAAGTCGGACTTTGTTTTGGATTTGAAATTTGGTTTTAATCCAAAAACAAATGGTAAAGTGTAAATAAAAATGCAAAAAAGCGTCTATAAGCAACAGTAATAACTATAAAGGGTTAAATATAAACAGACTTAAGTTTCTTTGACAAACTTTCAGGAGCAAAATTAAGAGAAACTTGAAGGTGTTTTAAAAACTAGAATTGTAGCTCAGTCATGGGTCTGAAAGTAGCAGAATTATTTCTAAATAGAACTATAACTTCAGTATATTTGTTCCCATTTTAATATTAACAGTTCCACTTCTACTACTGGGAGGAACAGATACAAAAGTCCACATTTACATCAAAGGAAAAACCGAAGTAAAACGAAAAGTTTTACATGAAAAAATTAAACCAAAAAACTGATAATTTGTGACTTTAAAAAATTTCGTTTCAGTTTGAAAAAGTATTATCATTATCCGGACATGAAGATTGGATCAGAACTATTGATATTGCATTAGAAAGTATACATTTGTTTTTAATGAAAAGAAAAAAATGCTTAGGTTTCATAATCAGAGTTTTAAAATGGTCAAATTTTAAAGATGAAAAAAATCTGCTGATTGCAAGTGCTGCACAGGATTGTTTGATACGAATATGGCGACTGTCTCTCGAAGAAAAGGAAGAGGATTCGAAATCAAAAGACGAACTCAAGCTCAAAGATAACGCATACACCATTGCAGAACGGGGTGAGAAATTTGAAAGTGTTTCTTAAATAAATAATATTGACAGTATCGGATAAAAAATAACTGAAGATTCTCGAATAACAGACATAATCTGAATACTGAAGAAGAACAGATTCGAAATTTGTTAGAAACGAGATGAGGAAAGGATAAGTTCATATAAATAAAAATAAATTTTTGAAAGAAGTTTAAATTATGGCCAACGAAAAACATTTAATTTGAAATATCTTTTCCCAAATTTAAGAATGAAAGTTCACGCTAAAGATTGAAAATTGTAACAAATTTTGGTCTCATTCCATCAAGACTTCATCCCAACCCTTAGGTCCCATCAGTCCCACTGAAACTGAATTTCCAGTTACTTTATTTGTGAAGTTACTGCTAATGTCATTCCAAGAAATAATCGAGCCCGTAACTATACTAAAATAGTCAATTTGTTAAGAGGGTACGACGAAATCATTCATAGTTAGACTGGATGCCATAATGGCAGGACACGAAAATTGGATTTATGGACTCCATTGGTGTCCTCAAAGAAACATAGGTACAACAACATATTCAACGATATAAATCCTTTATGTATTAAATATTTTATATTAAATTAAATATCCGAACGTTAAATCAGGTGTTGCACAACTTCAACCATTAAAACTACTTTCTGCTTCGATGGACAAAACTATGATAATCTGGGAATGTGATCAAAATCTCGGGGTTTGGCTCGAAAAAGTAATTACATTTTCGTATATCAACCAATAGTAGATTGAAAACAAAACTCAAATCGCCTTTTTTATATTTGAAAAAGGTACGAGTCGGGGAAGTTGGAGGAAATACGTTAGGATTCTATGGAAACCGATTCAGCCCCGATGGCCGATTTATTATTGCTCACGGATACCAAGGAGCATTTCATCTATGGCATAACGAAACAGTAAATTTCTAATTTTGTAACAACTGCACGAATAACTTAACAAGAAATTGTTTCTGAATTAGGAAAATGGACAATGGAAATCGAGTGTCACAGTTAGTGGACATTTCAGAGATGTACGTGACATCGACTGGGATCCAGAAGGAGAATTTCTAATGAGCGTATCGGCCGATCAAACGACACGATTGCATGCTCCGTGGAATAAGCATGAAGGAACCACGGTTCGACCTAAGAGGACCATTCTTTTAGAATACCATTTGACAGTCTACATTTACTTTCCAGCGAGCCTCTTGGTATGAACTTGCAAGGCCACAAGTGCACGGCTACGACTTGACTTGCATTACAATGTTGGGACGTCTCATGTTTGCATCGGGAGCTGATGAAAAGGTTTTACGCGCCTTCGAAGCGCCGAAAAATTTTGTGGAAAATTTCGCTCGTCTTTCTAGTCGCAACATTGAGGCATTAAACTGCGACGTAAGCCAACAGATGTTAAGATGTAACCAGAGGAATTTTGCTTAAAATTAATTTTTAAACAGCTCATAATATAATCAAACTCTGTATATTCTACATTTTAGAAACAAAATTAAAAGAAACTTCAAAAAACTACAAGGGTAATTACTTCACCACTTAATAGTAATTTCATGTTATCTTTTAAAATAAGTTTTTTTTATGGCAGATTTATTAGTTTCAAATAATTCAGCTACCCTTCTAGTTTAAAAACACATGTTTTATTGCTATTGCTTCTGAAAGACTAAAAATCTAGATTAACAGAAAATAAAATTTACTCTGGTTACACCTTAAACACAACGTCTGCAGTTAATTAACTTCGGTTAATATCTAATGTTAATACTCGTTTCGAATGATTCTCCTTAAGAGAGTCGCACCTGAAGGAGCAAGTGTTCCTGCTTTAGGTTTATCAAACAAGGCCGTGTTTGAAAAGAGCCCAGTTCAAACCAACGAACCAAAACATCCGAAAGACATTTATCCTGAGTCGTATTTCATATCTACAACGCTTAACGAACCTCCGACCGAGGAAATGTTACTTCAGAATACTCTGTGGCCTGAAGTTCATAAGCTTTATGGTCACGGTTACGAAGTATTCTGTGTTGCGAGCAACCCTGATGGAACTATTCTCGCTTCAGCTTGTAAAGTTAGACTCATGTTTTTTTCCCCCCCTCTCAACACCATTCGACAACAATGTTTTAAGACTAACGTTATTAAAACTTTCTTAGGCGTCTAAACAAGAGCATGCAGCTGTGTTCCTTTGGAACACAACTACGTGGAAAAACACGACTCAGCTTATCGGACACAGTCTCACGGTTACACAGTTGGCATTTTCTCCGTGTGGAAAGCGCCTGCTTTCAGTGTCTCGCGATCGTACCTGGTGCCTTTACAGTGCTCGAGAAACAGACCAGAATTGGCATCGAGAGGCTTATTCCGATAAAACCAACTCCATACATTCCAGGATAATCTGGACTTGCACTTGGTCTCACGATAGTAGATATTTCGCAACTGGATCGAGGGACAAAAAAGTAAAATGCTCAGATTGCAGTTGACGATTTGTGTGTACAAATCTCTCGAACTCCAGTTATTCTGTGTTTCAGAACCAACATTAAGATGGTTTTTACGAGAAACGTGTTTTAGAAACTACAACAGTATCTGAATCAATTAACACTATTTGCCTTGTTGGTATCATTTTTTTTTTTAGATATTTTTAAATGATACAAACATGAAATTCGACTAGTTTCATTCATTTACTGTTGTTCTAGTTTCTAAAACACTAAAAAAATTTTTTTTTCACATTGCTCCCGTGAAACGCAGAATAACCAGCAAAAACCAGCCCATGGAAACATCTTAAACGACAACAGAATTCAAGATATTCTTACACTGTTTCTGTCCTATAGGCGATAGTATGGAAAGAACAGTGTTCAAACGATAACACATCGAGTCTTGGAAATTGGGCTGCTGCGACACCTGCTTTAAACCTTGAAGATTCGGTCACTGCAGTTGATTTTGCACCTTGGTTACTAGCCAATCAGAGGTAGCTGATTTAAACCATCTTTTCAAACTATAAAAACCTGACCCAATGTTGTACTTTTCAGCTATTTGTTAGCCGTTGGCTTAGACAACGGTACCATCCATATATACAAGTGGAAAGTAGATGAGAACCAATGCATTTGGACTCTTGGTGGCACATTAAACAACATGTATCCTTAAACAAACGTCAATTTCATGTTATTTATCCGCACTATTTATGCATGGTTCGCACGTCAAGACGCTAATGTTTTGCATATTATAAATTTACAAACTTAACTGTGAATTAAGATACCATCATCACCTTACTGTGACTCGTCTGCGCTTCAACCCGAAACGAAACATTAGCTACGAAGGAAAAGACGCTTATCAGCTCGCTACCTGTGGAGCCGATTGTTCCGTTCGCATCTACGATATCTATTTGTAAAATTACGATCTCTAGAAATTGTTTGTTTTTTCAAAATAAAAGTTTATATTCGATTGGAAAACGACTGTTTATTTGTCTCAATCTTTCACACACGCAGTTTCCGGTTGAGTTTCTATCATATGAATTGTTATAACCTTGCTTTACATTTTATGAATCGCTACTACGTACAGAAAAACCGAACATAAAACATCTTGATTTGACTTCAGAATTTATCTAACTAGGGTGTTGGAGAGAGAGAGAGAGAGCGAAAAAAGAAATAGCTAAAATACAATAACCGTTGTCACCTTATGAGTGTTCTTCGGCAAGCCTTTCAGCCTTTGCAACGACCTCTTCGATCGGACCGACCATGTAGAAAGCAATTTCCGGAAGATGGTCAAGTTCTCCTGTAAAGATAAAATTAATTTGGTTCAGACAGGTATGATGTGGGTAATATATAGGATTCAACGTGGTGTTTTGCTTACCAGATAGAATCTTCTTGAAGCCAGAAATGGTTTCTTTTAGAGGTACGAGTTTGCCGGGATGACCAGTAAACACTTCGGCCATTTGGAAAGGTTGCGACAAGAAACGCTGGATCTTACGTGCACGAGAAACGGTCAGTTTATCTTCTTCGGACAACTCGTCCATACCCAGGATGGCAATGATATCTTGCAATGATTTGTAGTCCTACGGAACACAAGATTAGGTAAAAATAAGAGGATTGTCTAACGAGAGCTTTTCTTTTGATGGGATCCATGTATAAACGTGCTTTTAAAGAACACTCGTATTGTGTTCAACACCAAAAATGCATTTATCAAAAGCGACAATTGACAATATTCTAAAAATACGTAATCTTTAAAAGTACCTGCAAGATCTTTTGAACACTACGTGCGACATCGTAATGCTCGTTTCCAACGACATTCGGATCCATAATACGAGAAGTAGAATCTAGAGGATCGACGGCCGGATAGATACCCAGTTCGGCAATACCACGAGATAAGACAGTCGTAGCGTCCAAATGAGCGAAAGCCGTGGCAGGAGCGGGATCGGTCAAATCGTCGGCTGGAACGTAAATGGCCTACAATTTTAAAGATTCGAACAAATGAAATACTTTTATATACGCTGTTTCAAAAACGCATTGACGTTGTTCTTCTGATCCAAACAAACCTGAACGGATGTGATGGAACCCTTCTTCGTAGTCGTAATTCTCTCCTGCATAGTACCCATGTCGGTAGCCAACGTCGGCTGATAACCGACAGCTGAAGGAATACGACCCAAAAGAGCGGACACCTAGTTAAGGTAAGAATAAACGTTGAAAACAAAACGTTACGGCGTTCAAAACGTTTCCATTCGCCATACCTCCGAACCGGCTTGAGTGAATCTGAAAATGTTATCGATGAAAAGAAGCACATCTTGACCTTCCTCGTCACGGAAATATTCGGCTACGGTTAATCCGGTGAGAGCAACACGAGCTCTAGCGCCAGGAGGTTCGTTCATTTGACCGTAGACGAGAGCGACCTTCGAAGTATCGTCTTTAAGACTGATGACACCAGTCGTTATCATGTCGTGATACAGATCATTTCCTTCACGAGTACGTTCGCCGACTCCCGCGAACACAGAGTAACCACCGTGAGCTTTAGCAACGTTGTTAATCAGTTCCATGATTAATACGGTCTTACCCACTCCGGCACCACCAAAAAGACCTGAAAACAGACGACGGTTCTAGTTATCTAACTGTTTACCAAGTTCTAAACAGCTGATAATAAAACTTAGGTTTTTTTGAGTTTCGTAAAAACAAAACATAAAAGAAATCGAATGTGTTTTTAAAAACTAGAAGAGTAGCCTCAATCACTTAAGTTTATTTTCATGTTATCTTTAAAAATAAGCTTTTTACGTCAATTCGAAATTGACTCACCTTTAAACAGACATTTTTTTTTATTTTTGTCTGTAAAAAGTTTATTTTGAAAGATTATAAACTTGAAAACACTATTAAGTGATTACCGTTCTAGTTTCTAACACTTTCTGTTTTTAAATATGTCAGGCTGTAAATACTATTAAGTGATTCAGCTACCCTTCTAGTTTCTAACACACTTTCCATTTCTTTTTTTATTTTATTTTAGCTCTAGAAGAGCAGAAACAACCAGTTAAAACATCATGATTTAAAAATTTACCAATCTTTCCACCCCTTGCGTACGGAGCCAAAAGATCTACGACTTTAATTCCAGTTTCGAGAATCTCTTGCGTTACACTCATGTCTACGAATTCAGGAGCGTCCTGGTGGATTGCAGCGAACCTAAAAAAAAACGATAAAAAGATAAGTTCGTATGTAAAGACTTCTGATCTGAACAACGTTACAAAAACTATACTTCGTCGATTTTATCGGTCCCCTTTCATCAATCGGTTCTCCAATCACGTTCATGATACGTCCCAATGTTTCGGGACCAACTGGAATCCTAATCGGAGATCCAACATCCAAACAGACTTGTCCACGTACAAGACCTTCCGTTCCGTCCATGGCAATTGTTCTCACGGTGTTCTCACCTAAAAACAAAAGGAAAAAAATCATTCAAAAACGTTTGTTTTCCTTTTGAGATTTCGAATAATCTCAAGTCCGTGGCACCTAAATGCTGTGCAACTTCAAGAACAAGCCTCGGTGTTCGTCCTTGAACCTCTAGAGCGTTCAAAATCGGTGGTAAATTGTCATCAAACTGAACGTCGACGACGGCTCCAATTACGGCTACGATTCTGCCTGGTGAGCCAGCCGCTTTCGCTTGCGGCTGTGTTGCGTACCTGCATCGCTCTGAAGAAGAAAAAAACAGTAAGAAAAAAAAAAAAAAAACGATGCCGTAAAAATTGTTTCTAGGAAGAATTTCGACAAAAATTCTTAAATTGATAAAAATGTTTCCCAAATTGCACCAAAAACGTTGCTTCAGGATTTATTTTCGAGCAAATCTTGAAATAAATCGCCGAAATACGGCTCAAAACACGATAAAATGTTAATTCTGTTAAATTGTCTTCTACCATTTTAATAAAAAATGAACAAAATTTTAATAAAAACAGCAATCACAAGTTGCATGAAAATTTGTTTCTAAAAAAAATCTCGATAGAAGTTGCAAATACGTGGTTCGAAATGAAACAAAATCGATGTTTTCGATTATTTATTTCAGTCAATTTTATTAGAAATAAATAAAAGCCGGTTAAAACAGCAACTTCACTATTTTAAGGGGCCATTACGAAAGAAAACGTTGCTTTGAGGCTTATTTTCAGCAAATTATGATTGAAATATTCCAAATGTTACTTAAAAGTTAAAACACAAAAAACGTTGCTTTTTCGTTACATTTTCGAGAAATAAAAATTATTAGAATGAACAAAAAAATCCTGATAAACAGCATATTAACGTTATTTTAAGATCCATTAGGCCCCTACTGCCGAATCTCAATATAAATTGTTGAAATGTGATTTTAAACGCAACGAAATGCTGCTTTTGAACTTGGTATTTTAGCAAATTTTGATAGAAATTGTCGAAAAAAGAGTTTTAAACGCAAGAAAGTGTTGCCTTATCTTTTAGAATTTACAAAAATATTGATAAAAATGCACAAAATTCTAAGGAAAACGCAACGAAATGCTGTTTTAGGATTTCTTGCCGAATCTCTCTCAACTAAGAATCGTAGAAAAGTGCGCAACATTACAAAAAACCGGCTTGTTTCGAAGAGTAATAATCTCAGCAAATCTTCTCTAAAAAGAACAGAAATGTGGTTGTGAAGGGCAAACGAGTTCACCTTTAATTGCATAATTAGCAATAATTAAATGCCTAATATTTTAGGCTCCTATTGCATAGGATTCTATAAAGATTCTAACACAAAAAGAAAAAGAAAAAACGAAAAGCACAATAGCTTAAAACAAAAATAAAAGCTACTAAAATGAAAAATTTTACAAAAATAAAAAATTTATTAGAAAAATTCAGCGTGGGTGTTAGCATGACGTAATCATTTAGAAGCTGCTAACCGATACAAATTGAGTACCAAGACGGCAGCTTCAACATTAAAACATATTAGTCGACGCCATATTAGTTCAACCGTATCAAACATAACAAAAGCAGTAAACGCATGCAAAGCTCCGTGCATCATAACTTCACTAAATAAAAGGTTATCGCATGTCCTTTAGCTGCGACTTGCCTAGAAAATGTGGCAAAAATGATCCGCCATTTTGTCCCCCCTAAATGCCCTTTAACAAGGTCAAACGTTTTTCTCTTTTTCTTATTACAAGAGATTTTTGCAAATATTATTCGATACATACGTGTAGAAACTGTCGGAATCAATCTTGATGAAGAATCTTGAAGTAACTGAAGAGATAGTTGAGGTTTTGCAACCCGAACAACTCCGGAAAAAGCTTTGCTTAGACTCGAAAACATGGCTATGTTCTTCGTAGAAACGCCGGCGAAACAGAGCTCCAAGCGGAAACGAGAATAACTCACAACTCTCGATCGACGACTGAAGAATTGCAAGCAATGACTCTCTCTGATTGGTTCACAATACTTTGATAACAAAATAAAAAAAAAATCTCAAGGCCGTACTATAATTGAAGCCATCTTTCCTTCCTTACTGGTGAACTAATATGACGTATTTTTCATATAAATATCAAAAGAAAGAAACGCCATTTTGGATTACTCTCTAAGCGTGTATCGTCTGTGTTGTAAGCCACGCCTCATGCTTCTGAATATAACATAGAGGTCGATCATTCATGCCTTTTTGAGATTTTAAATGAACGTTGCTTGTGCTGTGGCGACATCTAGTGACAATAACAATATTGTTATACTATCGATATTTACAAATCGATATAAAATGAGTTATCGATTTAACTCGATATGATTAATATTACTTTAATGCAAAAACGCTCTTTTTTCAATATTTATGGCTATAAATTTCATTTTATCTTAAATGAGAAAATTTAATGATGACATTAAATTTTGAGTATTTGAATGTGTACATTTTTTTAATATCGCAATTTATGAAAAGAAAATATTTTATATATGGACTGTATATAAATATATGTATATATTATATTGGAACCAATAAAACTTTCCATCTAATTTTTTTTTCCAAATCTTTTATCATAAATCAAAAAATTAAAAAAAATATAGAACTAAATAAAAATTTGTTACAAAATTACAATTAATGAGAAGTACATTAATTAACTGCGTATACATATGATTTATGAATATATTCAATATGTGTGTAGATTAAGAATCTTTTAAATATAATTTATAATGAAATTCACTTCTCTACACCATTTTCACAATAAAAAAGTACTACTCTATTAATCTTGAATCCACAAAATAAAACTATATAAAAAATGTATGATCTTTGCAAGCAAGAGGTTCTCTTAAAGTGGCTCACGTGCCACTAAACGGCTCTTGTTGGCACGCGAGCCATTTCTTGAGAACTAGCTTACAAACAAAAGAGATTGAAAATTTTACTTTCTCTACTTATAACAAACATTCTCAATTTTTATGATCATTTATAATATTTATCCAAAACGTTTATCACGTAACAGGGGCCATCAGAAAATTGGCCACGATATATATATATATATATATATATATATATATATATATCGTGGCCAATTATATTTATATATATATATTTATATATATATATATATATATTTATATATATATATATATATATATATATATATATATATATATATATATATATATATATATATATCAAAGACCAACTTTAGAATAAATACTAAATGATAATGACTACAGCCTGTATCAGATCCAAAGGTGCAAAAAAAGTAGAAAAGCAACTTCTTGACTTTTTTTTTTCTTTTAAACTTGTCTTACAATTGTTGTTCTATATGTATATAATAAATTTACATAATTTATATGAACTTATTTCAGAAGCATTCAACAGAAGCATTCAAAATCAGTATTTCTTATAAACTAGATAAGGTGATGATGCGAAAAGTGTTTTTATAAAGATGTCTTTAAAAACAAACATTTTATGAAAATATGAAAATAATTAAGATTAAAATTTTTTTTGTACATGTATATTTGTGTTGCCAAAATATCAATTAATTACGACTTATAAATCATAAAAATTGATTTTAAAAATATAATGTATATACATGTATGTTCCTGTGTTATTATAGTTTCTAATAATAAAAACTTTCAATTTTTTTTAGGTGCAAATGAAGAAAAATTCGAATGTTTGTTAGAAACAAGTTTAAGTAATTTAACTAATCACTTAAAGCGTATTTTAGTGTTGATATATTTCAAATTAAGCTTTTTATATGATTTTGAAAATAACCCATTTTTAAGCAGACGATATTTTTTTTTAATTTTTGTTTATTTTGAAATGTATCAACATGAAAATAACATTAAGTGATTGAGCCACCCTTCTAGTTTCTAAAACACATTCTAATTTTATCTTAATTTTGCCTCTGAAAAACAGAATAAGGAGCCTCGTTACATAAAGAAGAAAAAAATCACAAAATTGTGGCAGTTATACTTTATTATGTCACTCCTAATTCGCTATTATTTTATGACGGTCATTTTAAGCTGTCATATGACAGTCTTATTTTCATTCTGTAATGAGACCACAAAGTTCGAAAATTAGCTTTTCATAAACGATCTTACCTGAATGTTGCTCCTGAAAAAGATTACATAATAAAATATGTAAATTTCTGAACTAACTATGTGAGCGGATTTTTTATTTGAAAATCAAAAATCTAATAAAATAATTGAAACCTCCATAAAATAACTGAAACCTCCAAAAATTAATTGGATGGACCTTTGGTATATCTCTCGCAATCAAAAACAAACATTAAACAGTCTTATAAAATCTTTCACATTATATCAATAGAAAATATAAATATTTTCGACCTCTAGGCCTACATGAATTCAATATTAATTGAAAACTTATTTTTTTTTTCATTGATACACATCATTATAAATATATCTAGAAATTATATTTAAAAAACCCGATCTCAATGAATAGAAAAGAAAAAAAAAAATCAGAGTGCACATTGGGTGCCATTACAACCAAATTTATCTTTGTGATCCACTCGATTTTCACCATGTTGTGTTACAGTTAGTGTTGTAGTGACCATTTCTCTATTGGGAGGCCACAATGTGTTCCCATTATATCTCCTGTTGTCACTGTATGATCTATGGTGTGACACATGAACACCAGTGTCCATTCCTACTGATCCTGATCCTCCATGGTCACCACCAGATACACGAAATGACTCCAGAGTCACATTTTCCGAATGTGTATGAAAAGTATTATTTCCAGAATGATTGAGACGTTTGTTGCAATTTGTATCTTTGCCACTGAAAAATTTGAGCCACCAAAGACTAGTAGAATTAAAACCGAGAAATACAAATGGATTGGTGGACGAATTTGAAACGGCCAATGCGCCCAAAATGGCCCAAGTGGCTGGTGCAATATATTGACCACCATAGACACGATAAATGTCACATATGAAATAAGGTGTGCTGCACAATAGAAATAACATCACAATGACAATGGTCATCTTGAATGTCTTTGCTTTTGCTTTAGGAAGTGTTGAAGAAGGTGTTGCTTGAAGGTGGATCTAAATTAGTAGAATAGTAAAAAGAAAAAAGAAATTGTTACAATAAAGTACTTTTTTCATCTAAAAATATCAATAAAGTATGTTGATACATGCAATCATTTTAGGAAATGGATGTAAAGTTTATCTTCCTCATTCTTCGCATTTGAAACCTTTTTTTAAACGAAAAAATGCTTTAGAGACTAGAAGAGTAAATGAATTAGATAAATATTTGATAAACTTTTAATTAAGCCAGTTAAAAAAACATCTTTGAAATGAAAATCGTCTTAATTCATTTACTACTTTGCTTTTAAAAGACTTTGAATTTCTTCTATTTCTATTTTTTTACCTGTTTTTATCCACTTTGTAAGTATTTGAATTTGAATTTGAAAAATTACTCTGCAAGCAGCCATAAAGGCCTATGGCAGAGGGACACGAGTCCAAGTGCAGCATAGAAAATGCATTGTCAAAACCAGAAAATATAAAACCCTAATGATATAAACCCAACAACAATTTCAATATTTTTAATGCTGCAAATATATGCATTTTCAAAACAAAACAAAATTATGACTCCCATAAAATACGTTTTTCCTGCACAAAATCCCCAGCAAGCGAGTTTTATTGTCGAATCGCCCTCGGGACAAATGACCAGTAATAAGTACATGTATTACTTATATTTAGACTAAGCATATGTTAGCTTACATTAAAATTAATCAACAAAATTAAAAATTAACGCAAATTAGATGGCTTTTCATTAATTACGTTAACATAGTATTAGTTGAAGACAAAATATACTATTGTCCCTTTAAATAGGCAATCACTGCAAGCAGTACAGTGACGCAAAGTCCTCATACTGCTTGCAGTGATTGCCATAAAACAAGGAGCAACATATTCAATACTAATGTATTATTACAAAAAAAAAAACCAGAAAAGTAGCATTCGAAAACAACGTATGAGTTGGACGTCTGCAAAAAAAACGTGTCCGGGAACAATGCTAGGTTCACCTATGCTTCTCAAGATGGCATGCTTGCTGCATGGCCTCCTCAAATGAGGTTTTCCATGGCCTCATAATTGAGAAGAAAATGGCAAATGCAAGCAGATTCGGAAAAAATATTTTTAAAAATTGTTTAGAAAATGGATTGATTGTGACCAATAAATATATTGAAAATAATGGGGCAAATATAATACCAAACCTAGGCAATATAATTTGTAACTTGAAACCTCAAAAACAATAAAACAGGGTTTTTCTATGATGAACATAGAAAAAACCCTGTTTTAATGAGCACCTCTTCCCCTTCTTCCGAGAGTTGAAGTGTTAAGTTTTCTTCTTAAATTTAACTTTAAAGCTGACTTCACACAAACCATTTTATGGTGAAACAAAAAGTGGTCGAATTTAGCAGACCACTGATTTGCCTATAAGATGTTTACACAAGACACTGCCCAAAGTTCTCTCTTTTGCACCACAGTGGCAGAGAGAGTGGTACAGACCTGTCACAGGTGGCAACCACCGCCCTTGTTGTGGTTGTGATCAATGTCATACCAGTGGCCCGTACTGATAGGCATGGAATACTTGTAAATGGCTTTCTTCACACAAACCACTTTGTGGCGTCCACTGACTGGTTCGTGTGTAGCCAGCCTAAAATAGCCTATGTTGCCTCATCTCAAGATCTTAAAAAAACCATCTCTCTTAGACTCTCAATTATTTTTGATATAAGAAAAAAAACTATACAAAATGTAGGCCCTACTATTAACAATTCTTTTGATGGGTTTCAGATTGTTTGAGAATCTGTTTATGACCCCATAAAAATATGATGCGTCAAAAACAAAACACACAAAAACACATAGTTGCAAGTATTCAATTTTTATGTTACTGCTTATAACTAAGGGCCTATATGTATGAGATGGCCCTTAAAACACACAATACACATATACATACATATGAACATCATAAAGATTTTTCGACCATCTGTGACTCACGACACATTTGTTTTTTCTTCAAAAAAAAAGTTACATATAATATAAATTGTTACATTTTGGTCAATTTGGTCTGACCTTCTAAGAAAACACAAAAGTACACACTACAATAATAATAAATGGATGACCACTGAGGATAAGAAATATGATATCAGTAAATCATAAGATCTCTAACAAGAAAAAAGCAAATACAAACTTTAAAAATGTTTACATGACAAAACTTATGTTTTTCTATTCTTATGCAAAAGCTTTAAATTATTGCTTTTTCTTATAAAAAGGTCAAGTTTTTATATGTAAGGCAACATATGAATGTTCAAGATTTTAGCTTTTTACCATGATGACAGCTATTAGGGATCGTATTTGTATGCAATATCAAGCAAATGTTTCACAATTTGTGGCCCCAAATGCAGATTTTTTAAGTAATCATCATTGGTTAGAGAGTAACTGCAATTATGCTTTTTCTAATCAAAAATACTGGTTAAAGGCTAGATGTCTGTTTGCTACCAGTTGTCAATACTACAGTTCTAGCCTCTAACCAGTGTTTTTGGTTGAAAAAAACACAACATAATTGTTGGTTGATCTAAACGGGATTTTTCACAATTGGTCCTTGGGCCACATATTGAGTAACATTTGCTTGATATTGCATACCAATAAAAAAGCCCTTGATGATAATTAATACAGTATACACAGGTGAATCGAAAGTGTTGCCGCACTTTTTATAAGTAAACCAAAAACTTAAAAAATAATTAAAAAAAATTCCACTACAAGTTTTGACAATGCATTTTCTATGCTGCACTTGGACTCTTGTCCCTCTGCCATAGGCCTTTATGGCTGCTTGCAGAGTAATTTTTCAAATTCAAATTCAAAAATCAGCCAATAGGAAAACGCCTTTTAGTAGCATTTATTAATCGATTTTTATATATTTTTATATCTTTTATAAATTCAACTATTTTCTTGAAATATTTTTGTTGTAATGGTGAGAGAAGCCTTTAATACGAAGAAACAAACATAGAACAGACACTTTAACTTATTTGTATCTTTATTTCCTGCATGTGTCCCTACATCCCTACATTTCAATTTAGAAACTGTAGCACAGAAACTTAGCACTTAAATTTCAACTTTAATTCTTGGGCTCCAACATAGAAAAAAACTCAGGGTTAAATAACTTCCCAGGAAATTAAGGTAGAAAACGTATCTAGCTAATTAAAAGTTTGCTAGTAGACCGTCTTGTAACAAAATTACAATCAATGAAAAAGTTGTATAGTAATTTAATTAGTCTGAACTTGACTTGTGTTTTTATTTTCATTAAAAACTTTATATTTATCGGAGAGAAAAAAATAAACGAAGGTGTACAGTTTATTTTTTCTTAATTATTTTGAATCAATTCAATTTGATTTGTTAATTAAAAAACCCGCAACCGTTACAAATCAGTTTCTTGAATATGTCAGCAATGTCTAGTTGAGAATGGACGACATTCTGAGATGATGCAATCAAATTAAACATAAAACATGCAATGCTGTTATACCTAATCTTTATAGTAACATTTACTCTTAATTATATAATTATTAAATTTTATTTAAAAAAAAAAATAAACGTGGCAGTTAGTAACAACCAATGTATGTATATATTTTTTTTGGAAACATACTGTATATTGTTACATTATTTATATACTTAAAATAATATTAAGAGGAAAAACCTTTCAAAATAAATTGATACAGACGTTGTGTGTCCATGTATCAAAGGAAAAAATAAAACCACTCAAAATATAACATATATTTCGAATAATATATTTATTTGATCTCTTATTTGTGCAACAAATGATCTGAGAATATTTGTAAGTCGTCGTCAATAGTAAATTCTCTATAGCCTATCCCTCTAGTCTAAGAATAACATTGAAGTACACCACTAAGGAAATAAAAACATAGTCTATGTTTATTTAGATAAACATAGACTTTATATAAAAAATATTCGTATAGAAAAAGCAATAAGAAAAAAAAAACAGAACAAAATCTGACAGCAAGTTTTTTCTTAGTACAATTTTAAACTAGTACAATTTATTAATGTATTTATTGCCTTCCTGTACAATATAAAAGTGGTCAGTGGTCAAGTATAAAACCTCCCAAAGGCAATGAACCAACCAGCACATACTTGTACATTATTATTAGATGTCTATATTTGAACTTCCATTATACTCTCTCTCTCTTTCTTTCTGTCACTAAATAAAAGAAAATTGCTTTAGGCTCAACTTGTGATCGATTTTGAAACTTCAAATGTCCATTTACTACTTTTTTTTCTTCTTAAAAAAAAGGAAAAGGTTTTTTTCTTCTTTTCAATTCACATTAATTGAACTTCTTCATGTTCAGTGAGGACCTAAGTTAAAATTATATATATATTAAGCCAGGTCTGTGTGTGAGTGTGTGTGTGTGTGTGTGGTTAACGCTGTACAATTTATATAAATTTAAATGAATAAATGAACCGCTTTTTTCACAAGGTCAACTATATGTTGCACACTCCCACTCCAAGAACCCCATTGATATTAAATTAGAGAGGGAAAAAGGTTGGAAAGTGCAGAAGGGGGGACAGAGAAACGTGGAGGTGAAAAAAGTGGGAGGGGGTGACTGAAATTGAAATGAAAGGAGTAAAAAAGGAACAAACGACGCGCATGCGCACACCAGTGAAAATGAAAAACTCATTTTCTCTTTCAAATATAAAAAGGGCCCTCCCCTTTAGGTAGCAGCAAAATTAAACTACAGTTTATCACAGGCAATTGTGCCCAGCATTAGAATTTCTTCTGCTCAGCCCTTTTATGAACGTCATCAATTTCTAAATGGTTTGTTACTTGGTCTGACGTCATAAAAGGGCAGAGAAAAAGAAATTCTAATTCTGGGCACAATTGCCTGTGAATTTTGCTCCCGTCATTTATGACGGGTTACCCCACTAGTTTAATTAAAAAACGTCATTGTGTCTATGTGTGTGTGACAATAATAAATTAACGGAACTATATAATTTTTTTTGTAATATTTATCATAATACAATCTCGCTTGGAGATGATGTTTTATGAACATATGATTTTCGATTTCATTGATTATTCTGTGTTTTTAAGAGCAACAGTAAGAAAACAAAAATGAAAGCTTGTAAGAAAGTAGAATCGAAGATGAAACACTTTACAGTAATTTCATGTTGGATATATTTTAAAATTTAAACTTCTTATGTCTGCTTAAAGGCGAGTGATTTTCAAACCGACATAAAAGCTTATTTTTTTTTAAAAATAACAACATTAAACTACCTTGAGTTACCTTTCTATTTTCTAAGTGTTTTCAAATTTACCTTAATTTCGCTCTTGATTGACAAAATAATTAAAGTTCTAGAGGCGTTTACACTTTAAAACTGTCTTAAACATCAGTTAGTTAGTTTTAATTGTTACATTTCTCGAGAAAAAAAATTTATGAGTTTTCAATTTTTTTTGATTAATTTAACTTTTTTAATTAATTTAACTTTTTTAATTAATTTAACTTTTTTAATTAATTTAATTTTTTTAATTAATTTTTTTTTTCAAATTTTAATAACATAAAAACTAGCTAGAAAAAAGCTAGTAGATACAAGAAAACCAATAGTTGCATTTTTCATAAGTGACATCAATTTTAAAAATTAAGATTTCAGATAATATGAAAAACATTTTACTGCAAATATTGAAAAAAATTTGATGTAAAAAATTTTACCAAAAAAAAGTAAAAAAAAATTTTAAGTAAAAAACGCAAATAAACGGGAAAAAATAGAAAACTTATTTATCCTGTAATACCGCTATTTCATGCTAAAATTTAACAAGGAAACAACATTGACTTGAACCCTTTGACCAGGGTTTAAACATAGTAAAATCTCGTTTAAGACAACAACAACTCAATAAAAGATTTTAATATGCTTAAAAATCAATTCTAATGGCTTCAAAGTCCTGTAAATTAAAATAAATTAATAAAATATTTTAATAACCATATTTATCAATCATTTTTTTATGAATGTACAAAAAAAAGAAATTAATTGCACGTTTTAGTTATATTTTTCAATGAAACAAAAACACTTTTTAAAGCTGTTTCACCTCCTTTTTTATCATCATCATCATCATCATCATCATGAAATAATTAATCACTTGTGAGTAATTAATGAGTCTTTATGTATAGAGGGGAAAATGTCTAGAAAGGAAAATGGAAAGAAAAATTAAGAAGAAAATGTTTGGGGGGGGGGAATGGGAGAGAAAATCAAGGAGAACTGGGATATAGGGAAGGGTTAGTGAAGAGGTAATTATGTTTGTTTTCAAACAAACTCAATGTAGAAGATACACACTTATGACAGTAGGGGGTAAATTAAGTGATGTGTTTCTTCTTCCACCCCTTTTAAAAACACAATCCTTCTCTGTCCAAAACCTTAGAAGAAAACATATTTTTACAAAGACCTTGTTAAGGACTAGAAAAAGCAAGAAGCATCTTTTGCTTTTAATTCTTAATTATTTCTTTGCACCATCTTCACAATAAATTCTGTCAAATGAAAAAGCTTAGAAAAAAAAAAGGAAGATGTCCTCCTCCTTTTCTTAATATTGAAGCTTATCTCTTAACAGAATTTATATTTTTAATTTCAAAATAGTATCATCATTAGTTGTTTCTTATTTTTCTTTCTACACTTTTTACTTTTTTATTCTTCTTCTTCTTATTATTATTCTTCTTCTTACAAAAAAAAATCTTTCCACACAGATGTTGTGTGGCTTAAAAAAAACTTACGAATAATTTCATTGTCATTAGATTTTTTTTTAGAAAACAAGAAGAAGAAAATAATAATTTCTGAAAAATAAAAATGAATTTACATTTCAATGATTTATGCACACCAACAGATGTTAATTTTTTTTTGTTAATCTCAAAATAACTTTTTCATAATGAAGATAAAAAAAGAAATCCACTCAGAAATTCATTTATTTTGATGCAAAAAAAAGCAGAAATAAACATTAAGCAGAGATTAATTTTTTATTATTTTTTTCTTTCAAGAAAAGAAATAATTTCTAACCTACATACTTAATAATTAATAACTAAGGTCCGAATTCAAGAAAAAGAAATTCAGTACGAAGAATGTTTTATGATTAGTGAATTTGTAGTTATTTGATTTAACTAATTTGTCTAATTAACCATTTTAGGTTACTAAAAGTTTAGTCGTAAAACCTAAGCACATATCCATTCATTGATAAGTGCAGATAAAAAGTATTGTTTAGTTGTTTGTTATAGTTTTAGTTATAGTTTTTTTAGTCAACTCTAATGTTTAGTCAACTCTAATGTTTAGTCAACTCTAATGTTTAGTCAACTCTAATGTTTAGTCAACTCTAATGTTTAGTCAACTCTAATGTTTAGTCAACTCTAATGTTTAGTCAACTCTAATGTTTAGTCAACTCTAATGTTTAGTCAACTCTAATGTTTAGTCAACTCTAATGTTTAGTCAACTCTAATGTTTAGTCAACTCTAATGTTTAGTCAACTCTAATGTTTAGTCAACTCTAATGTTTAGTCAACTCTAATGTTTAGTCAACTCTAATGTTTAGTCAACTCTAATGTTTAGTCAACTCTAATGTTTAGTCAACTCTAATGTTTAGTCAACTCTAATGTTTAGTCAACTCTAATGTTTAGTCAACTCTAATGTTTAGTCAACTCTAATGTTTAGTCAATTCTAATGTTTAGTCAACGCTAATGTTTAGTCAACGCTAATGTTTAGTCAACGCTAATGTTTAGTCAACGCTAATGTTTAGTCAACGCTAATGTTTAGTCAACGCTAATGTTTAGTCAACGCTAATGTTTAGTCAACGCTAATGTTTAGTCAACGCTAATGTTTAGTCAACGCTAATGTTTAGTCAACGCTAATGTTTAGTCAACGCTAATGTTTAGTCAACGCTAATGTTTAGTCAACGCTAATGTTTAGTCAACTCTAATGTTTAGTCAACTCTAATGTTTAGTCAACTCTAATGTTTAGTCGACTAAATTTTTTAGTCGACTAAAATATAAAATTAGTCGACTAAATTAAAAATCACCTTTTAGTTTTAATTATGGCTTATATGTTAGTCTTAAGAGAAATGT
This sequence comes from Brachycybe producta, assembly GCA_036925085.1. NCBI lineage: Eukaryota > Metazoa > Arthropoda > Diplopoda > Playtdesmida > Andrognathidae > Brachycybe > Brachycybe producta. Next base: position 7,702,396 of record JAUPFP010000002.1, on the reverse strand, counting down.
TCTATGGTTAGTAAATTAGAAGTTATTTGCGTTGACTACGAGCCGTAATTCGACTAATTAGTCATTTTAATTTACTAAAAATTTTAGTTGTACAGCTGTAATTCATTCAGTAGCTTAGAAATATCATGAAAACCCTTTCTCTTAACACGAAAAAATATTCCCATCCCTTTCCATTTCGTGTTAAATGGTTTCCATTGTTATTTGTGTCTACAAATAAGAATGCTTGCAGTGATTGCCTACATTCAGGAGTTCAACAAGTTTAATAAGGTTTCCAGAAAAGTTCTCTCTTCCTTCCTGAATTTATGCCTTATAATTTTCATCTTATTTTACAAAATAAGACCTCTTCTTCACACCAACAATACATTAAAAAAATCTAAAAAAAAACATTATGTTTGAAATCGGTAATTTGAAAATATAGCAACATCAAATAACCATTTATTTGAGTGATATACAAAAAAACTATTTTGTAACTTAATAAAGGTCAATATATTTAGATTTATCATAGGTACAACATATATTCTTCTTCCCAATACATTGCTAAAGTTGACAAATTTGAACTATTCAATGTTTAACAAAAGAATCTAACGAACAAGAATTTTCTTCCCAAACATAAGATGACAAGAAAATCTACTTCAGTATATTCCGTGTTTGAATATGTGAAATTGTATCTCGTAGAAAACATAATAATATTGTTTATTTGATGCAGAAAAAAATTGTTCAATCAATCAATTTCTCTTAAAAGTTCTCAATAGTTCTCATTGTAATCCAACCCTTCTCTAAACTACTATCAAGTTAGCTTAAAAAGTCATAAACTAACAATTTCTACTTGATTAAAGTCAACCCACTCAAACTTTTTTTTAGAAACAACTATAAAAATAAACAAGTTTACTAGAAACAGTATTAAGTAAGGTGAACGTCCTAAAAGTATTTTCACTATAATATTGTTTAAAATAAACTTTTTCTAGCACTTTGAATAATATAACAATTTGCATTTTTTGCTTTTCATTAACATTTAAGCTGAAATCCCACAAGCAGTAGAAAATGCGACTGAATGAGAAGTTTATTTATTTTGAATAATTTTGCTTTATTTTATTTGGCAGAAAATATACGGAATTGCATGTTATCAATAAAAATACGTCTTCCTGTTTTTCCTTTCTTCTTTTTAAATAAACTCACACATTGCTTTAAAGCAAAGACAAGTGTAACGTGTGAGAACTGTTGAACGCGAAAGAAAGCGGAAATATAGCTGAAATTTTTTTTTCTTTTTTATTTATGTCTTTTCTGCTCTTTTCACGCATGTGGGATCCAGGTTTTAGTTAGTTTGAATTTTTTTTAAGAATATTTAATCTAGAAGAACTGCGGCAGAACAGAAAAATTTGAAAAAGTTTCAGCTTTATTTGAATTAGTCAAATTTTATTTTCAGTCCCTTATTCAGTCGGCCTTTTCTGCATGAAGGATCTTGGCTGAAGTCAAATAAAAAAAAAGACTTTCCACTTACTTTTCCCGGTTTGATACTAGATCGTTTTGATTTCTGACTTTCTGATGTTTTGTCCGAAATCTTTTGAAAGATCCTTGCGTAAGTGTAGCCTATGATGAATAAGGGTAAGATGACCACAAAAACAGCAATGGCAGTAATGTAAGCCTGCATGTAAACTTCAGGATGATCGTACAACATATTTCTACAATAAACTGCTCCATGAATTTCTTTTGTCTCATAAAGAACAAAATTGGCAACATTGAAAATTATGGCCAAAATCCAGGCTGAGCCAGCTAAATACAATACCTAAAAAATGAAAAGAAATTAAAATATTTAATAACATACTTAACTAAATGGCAAGTATTGCAACTTTTGTATCATTGAAACCAATGAATGACAGACCAAATTATAGACATGTTTCTGTTTGAATAAGCAGTGAAACTGCAATTATATTTATATATTTATATTCATATTTATATTCATAATGAGTATAGTGAATAAATTAGATCTTTTAAAGGCATTTTGATGTGCTTCTGACTATGATATTGTTTGCATATGCGAAACTTGGCTTCTGAATGAAGTTCCAGACAGCCTGTTCTGTCCAACAGAGTTTTCAGTTGTTCGTGGAGACAGACATAATGGTAGAGGTGGAGGTGCGTGTATTATATATAATTCATTAAACGTGCATCCAAAAGTTGTTTTATATAATGGGTGTGAATGTGCCTGTGTTGAATTTCGTGGCAAGAACTGTATCAAAGCTCTGCAAGTGTAAATTAATTAAAGTACAAATTGATTTTAATAATAAAACTAAATAATACCAGAAAAAAATGTAAAAAAAAGTGCATTTTAGTGAAAATTTCATAAGAATTCAAAAAAATTAAAAAATGCATTTGGAGTGAAAATTACAAAACGATGCAATAATGCATTTATAGTGAAGATTTAAAAAAATAATGCAAAACAATTGTAAATAAAATCCTGTAATTTTCTGAGGTTGTGAAATACATTACATTTTATAACTTCATCTAGAGGACCCTAAAGTCATAGACTAACACTGAATGCTAAACTCCTAAAATTCTGTGCAGAAAGAACTTCTATAAAATTTCTATAAAAATTTTATTGTAGGTGTTTAAAGCCATGTTAAGTAAAGTATTTCTTAAAGATATTCTTAACATCAAATATTTATCCTTACTACTGAGTATAAATGGAAACCATATTAAAAATCGTGAATCGTCACGTTTTTCGCATAAAACTTTCAGTACTTAAGGGCCCCTTAGTTGTGCTAGATAATTGCAATGTGCTAACACATCACTCAAGTGTTAGAAAATATCTTCATATGAGCTCTTAAATAGTGAAGAGGTCTTTTTATACAGATGTCCACACTTTTTTTTTGAAATTCTATGGAGCCTATGGCCCTTTATAATAGCATCTCATGAAATAGTGGGTGCACTCAGTTCTAGTGTTTAATGGCCTGTGTCCAATAGTCATAAAACACAAGACTTAAAATGACCTCGCAAATAAATAATGATGGTTAAAGAGTTCCGGAGTCCAAATAGGTCATTCAACCTTTAAAAGTGTAACATCAGCACAATTTCCTATATTTTGAGTTGGATTTATTAATAATTAGCAGGCATTTTTCTAATTAACTATTGCTATAGTGGCTAATCAGTCATTTTAAAGTATTTTTCTTAAAATGTTTTATGAGCACCACATTTTTTAAGCTCTGGTTATTTTTTGTTTCAGAAGAAACACTAGTATTCTTATGTTGATATTAGGCTTGCCACCTGTATAGGACAGTCCTGAATTCGGAAGAACTGTCCTTCGGCCAGGACGACCATCCTCCACGAACGTATTTAAGTTTTTATACAATTTATTGTTTGGAGGACTTGTTTGCCATCGTGGAGGACGGTCCTGGTCGGAGGACATTTCCTCCGAATGGAGGACTGTCCTCCACAATAACCTTTTTATAAACAAAAATCAAATAATATCGAATGTTAAGCATCGTCTGCTTAACGTCGGGTCATTTTCAAACTGATATAAAAAGCTTATTTTAAAAGATATCAACATGGAAATACCCTTAAGTTATTGTCACTTATTGAGCTAACTAACCCTCCTAGTTTTTAAAACACAAGTTTCACTTAATTTTTCTCTTGAAAGACAAAATATAACCAAAGTTTGAAGAGTTTAAAACCCAACATAAAAGAAGAAATTAAAAATATGTAATTAACTAGATTTCATAATGATATCTCCAAAATTAAACTTTTAATGAAGGTTTGAAAATAATTGAATATTAATTATTTTTGCCTTTCGTGAATATCAAGTTCAAATTATCATAAAAAACCATTTCTAAAAATATTGCCAACTATCCTAGTTAATCGATTTTGTAATCTCTACAAAATCTAAAATCTAAAATTCAATTTTATTGGTCATAATGTACATTTTTTTTGGCGTTTTTCTATAATTTAATTAATTTACATATAAAAATTAATTTCAACCATTGAATGAAATGCATAAGCTGTACTAAACATCTGTTGATTTTAATGTAAAAAAACGGTCTAGTGACCTCCAAAAAAACTGATGGAGATAACGTTTGGTATTTCTATTAGTATTTTAGTTGTAAAGCAGATTGTCGAATAATAAAAGAACTGTCAATCAGCCTACATAAATAATAAAAAATATTCATAAAATAAAATATGGAAATTTAAAAGGGCTTTTCTATAATAAGCCTTGTATTCACTAAATATAATATCAAAAGTTTGCAAACAGATAATATGATATTCCTATTTTAATCTTGTTTAAGGCACAAATTCAACAAACAAACTTCGTGCTTCAAATAAAAACCTAAAAAAAAAAAGAAAGTTGAAAACTAATTTAAAATAATTGCATTCTTCATTAAAAAATAATTATATTTACAAATTACAATTTTTTTTAATTTAATGTGCTGAATTACTAATTACCTGAAAAAGCAATTTAATTAGAGGGATTCATTACTTTTGGTAAATGATTTACAAACAACTGCATTTTGAATTTTTCTCATAACTATCTTAAAATTCAAACGTTTAAGCTTTTAAGGTAGTTTTCTTAATACTTTTTAAGTCAAAGCAAGGGCTAAACTCATCAACATTTACATGAAATTTTATATCAAAAGTTTACGACTTTAACAATCATTAAGAATTTTACCCATCTAGTTTCTGAGATATTCATTCAACTTTAAAAGAACAGACTCCGAAAACCAAGAATACATTAAAAATAGACTGGAACGTTGGTTCTGAGCCATACTGTATACAAGTATAAGGCAATCAATTGAATATAAAACGATAAGAAAATAAAAACGCCAATAGTAAGTGGACCAAAAATAAATAAAGATAGCAAATAAAAAAAAGCCCAAAGAAACAAATACAGACAACTAAACACACAAAAGATAACTTAGATATCATTATTATAAGAGACAATAAGAACACAAAACTTGCTATAATAAAGAAACCGCCAAATAAAAGTTTTCATTGTTGGTATTCTTATGAGAAATCAAGAGAAAGAACTAATAACAAACAGATTAATTAATAAAGTTATTGCTATATAAATATTATAATATTTAAGGCCCACACAAGGGCTAATATTTATGCAATATTAAGCAAATGTTTCTCATTCTGTGGCCCAAGAGCCAATTGTGAAGTAACAATCCCCCCATTTAGATCAACCAACAATTATGTTTTTTTTTCAATCAAAAAACCACTGTATAGAGGCTAGAACTCTAGTTGACAGCTGATAATAACTAGGCATCTAGCCTCTAACTAGCTTTTTTTATTATAAAAAAAGCATAATTGCAGTTGCTCTAATAATGATGATTACTTCGCAATTGGCACTTTGGCCACAAATTGAGAAACGTTTGCTTCATATTGGATAAATATCCGAGCCCTAGTAATCACATAAGCTCCATATGTTCTTCTTGTTTTATTTACACACCTTATTTTCTGAAATGCACTAAAATAAGAAAATAAATTTGCTTTAGCCAACTCTTTAAATAACATTTCAGAACATTGCAGTTCAATTATATTATGTAAAAGAAAGAGTGACATCAAATTTAGAATTTTAATGACTTTTTTTGGCCAGCCCATTAATATTTGAGCCACACACTTATTTTGCATAATATCATTAACTGCAATGTTCTGAAATGTAGACTAATCAAATTTATTGTCCCCTTTTTTAATGCATTTTAAAAATAAAAGTATGTAAGCCAAAAAAACAAAACTTTTTCTTTAACTTATTTTGTATTTTTGTTTATTAGTCTTAAATTTTGTATTTTATTAGTCGATCCGATGACCCTAATATAGTGGGTTTGAAATCAGTATGTTGAGGATTCGTCAAAATTTAAGATGTAAAATAAATTAGGGCCATGTGCAAAATTTCAGCTTTCTGGGGTATGGATATAAAGATATGAAGGGCACCAAGATTAAAAAAGTGCCAACACACAGACGATGAAGTTAAATAAAATAATAATAATAATAATAATAATAATAATAATAATAATAATAATAATAATAATAATAATAATAATAATAATAATAGCAATAATAATAATAATAACAATAATAATAATAATAGCAATAATAATAATAATAACATTAATAATAATAATAACATTAATAATAATAATAACATTAATAATAATAATAACAACAATAACAATAACAATAATAATAATAACAATAATTAATAATAATAATAATAATAATAACAATAATTAATAATAATAAAAATAATAACAATAATAATAATAATAAAAGTAATAATAGTAATAGTAATAACAATGTTAGATGAAAGTGTGTAATGTACTAATAAACACCTCAACGATTGTTAGACAATAGACATATAGTTTATCATGTTAACAAAATTATCATAATTTAAATCTTTAAAAATAATCTTTTTATGATAAGTTGAAAATAATTAAATTTTTATCGTTTGTAGGCATCAACGTTTTGTGATAAATAATTTCTAATTAATATAAAAGGTTATTTTGAACGATTTCGTCAAGTAAAAACGTTTAGCATGTACGAGCTCCTCTATACATCTATTACTTTAGTTTCTAATAAAGTTAATTATTTTTTTTTAAAAATATTCCTTCATCAAAATTATATGTGTAAATATTTGACTAAACTGCATGTATTTAATAATTTTAAGCCTACTTTGAATTCAAAACTTTTAAAATGTTGCGTTATCTAAAATAAGATTCAGAAACCATAAATCATCTAAAGCTGAGATTTTTAATGCAATATCAAGCAAATTTTTCTCACTGAGTGGCCCAAGGGCCAATTTTAAAGCCACCATTCCGTTTAGATCAATTGACAATAATTTTTCTTTCAATAAAAAAACACTGGTTAGAGGCTACAACTGCAGAGTTAACAACTAGTAGTAACCAGACGTCTAAATACTAACTAGCCTTTTTGATTAGAATAAGTATAATTGCAGTTGCTTAGCAGTTGTTTGCAGTATAATGATCAAGATTGCTTCACAATAATTGGCACTTGGGCCACAAATTGTGAAGCATTTGATTAATATTGCATAAAAATCCGAGCAGTAATCATATGCTATCACAAGTGTGATCCACTTATTATAGTTGATTTTGTGATGTCCTTTTTTTCCCTCCCAATAATTAATTTTATCAGCAGATAACTTTAAGACCATACTTCACTCAAGAGGTGAAATGATAATTAACTTTAGGGCATAAATATTATAGAATTTAATTGATTTTTATACAGAAAAAATAAATCCCTCATCCAATCAACTGACGCCTTCTTACAGTATAATTTTTTTCCTTCACCTAATTAAATGTAATTAGTAGTTTGTGTTCAAAGTTAAATCCAATATTTAGCCAATGTAGTGACACCATATATTTGTCCATTGGGGCCAACCTTTGAGAAACCAATCAATTATACATTAGGCCTAAATATAGACTTAAGGATCTATCTCTAACAAAGTCCTATCAAGAATTACTAGGTTTTATCTTAAACCCAAGCTACTTTTTTTTTTTTTTTCGTTGCTTATGTGTACCGGAAAAAAGTCATATCCACAGATTGCACACCATCAATTAAAAGTTAGACATTCTGGTATTAGAGACTAACTTGTGGTGGCTGATAAACAAAAAAAATCTAGAGGGCTAAGAGTTAGCCCTAAAGAATGTCATTATACAGAGTGCCTGTGTGTGGTGTCTGTTTTCACCAATAGAAAAAGGGACTTTCTGTTATGAAAACAGAAATTTGGCACCTGGCAACAAACGTGTGGGGAAATCTTGAAAAAACGTGTCAGGCAACTATGCAAGATGTGCGCGGGCCTACGTTTCTCGAGAAAGCCAGCTAGAAAATATATTTTGTCAAATTTAAGCAATTCCATTCTATTTATTTTGACAGAAAATAGGCAGAAAATAGAAAATTGTTTCAACTTTTGTCTATTCTGCCACACACAAAAATGGCATCATATCAAATTTTATGACTTCTCATCTCACTCTATAAACTCAAAAATGTCCTTGAAGTGTTTTTATTGTGATTGTGTGAAAACCATTAAATACAAAGGAAAGCAGAAATATAGAACAGACTTTTTCTAATTTTTTTACTTCTATAGTTTTTTTTCCTGCTTTTTCAAGCAAACACTGAATAACTGTCACATTTTTTTGGCGGTTATTCAATTTTGCAGTTGCTTCATTTGACACTTATTCAATTTGGTGCTTAATTAGCGCCCACTTTTTTAAGCTTGTGGCATCCAAACGTTATGCTTTCTTAAAAATTCAATGTAAGAAGTCCGGATATAATTAATACCCTTCCTTGATCACGATCACTTTGGCTGTATTTCGCTACTCAATAGATTACTTCACCTGACAAATCCTAAACGTTACTGAAAAAAAACTATGGCTGGAAACGCTTAGTTCTGTCATTTTTCTACCTTCTTATACAATGATGCTTTTTTCTATGGCCTCCTGAGGCAAGAATAAAATGACTGAACCAAGCTTATCTAGCAAAAACTGTTTATTTTTCAGAAACATCTCGGTGGTGGAGCAATCTACTGGACTGCCAAATTTACCAGTTTAGGGCCACTCTGTACATCCTTTATATATACTACTGTACTCGTAAAAAAACTAAATGAAAGGAAATGACTGAAATGAAATGCTTATTAACTTGTAGACTAATCTAGAGAGAGATATCAATGAAACACAAGTTGTAGATTTGTGGAGAAATGAATGAGTGAGCATGGTAGGGAATGGGCAATTAATAATTGTTGTTCAACTTTTATCAAGGGGGAAAAAACGGCCAAAAAGCAACTAAATTGCAAACTCAACCATTTCATATCAGTATCATCATCATGTTCATTTTGACCATCATAGGGGCAAATTCACATTTACTCATGATAGATTTTACGTGTAGTTTAACTTTTATTCTAGTTGAACCACCAGAATGTAAACAAGATGAATAACCTTTTTAAAGAAATAAAAACAAGGATAAAAAATTTAAATGTAACCATAAAAAAATATACAAATATACAGGGTTACTAAAAAGTAACACAATTTTGGCAATTTTCAAAGATATCTTTTTTTTTTCCGCTGATATTTCGTAAGGTATAAAACAAAATATATGGAGTTTTAAAATAGTATTGAAATTTTATTATCAATTCTGGTTTAAGATAGGTTTAAAGGGTAAACACGCCTCTTGAACACTGATTATTCTGTCTTTCAGACGGAAAATGAACAGAAAATTGAAAGTGTTTTAGAAACTAGAAAGATAGCTCTGTCACTTAAGGATATTTTCATTGTTGACAACTTTTACAAAATAAGCTTTCTTTATGTGAGTTTGACAACTTTAGGCAGACGACTTTTAATTGGTGTCTATAAAATGTTTATTTTGAAAGATTACAACATGAAAATATCCCTTAAGTGATTGAGCTATTCTTCAAATTTCTAAAACATTTTAGTTTTTCTAAATTTATTGCGCCTGAAATACAGAATAACAAAGTCAGTACAATTAAAAAAACAGACAATATGAATAGAATAATGAGAAAAAACAATAAAAACATTGTAAAATCTAATTAAATTTTCTAGACTGTTGTTAAGCAGTTAATTAAAAAAACAATGAGCCTTTTTTGTAATAAATGATAGAAAAAAAAATTTTTTTTTCTGCAATAATGTCATACTTTATCAATACTAATTACATATTTTTCGATTATATATTTCAACTAATTAACAGGCTGGCTTATATTTTTGTTTCACTACATTTTTAATTTCTATACTAAGACCTAGTTCCCACATGCTTAAAAACATGATGAAAAAAAAAATCAGAAAAATATTTCCGATATATAGTCTATTTCTGCTTTCTGCCGCGGTTCAAACTGTTGTCACGCACTACAACTAAAAATACTTCAAGATTGTTTATTAGTTTATAGAAGACGTGAAAAATAATAGTGAGAGGAGGAGCAATAAGGAATAATGCCGTCTGAAAGACGTCTTCCTATTTGGCACATAATTCCGCGTGACAGCTAAGCGCCAGATATCTTCAGTGCAAACAACCAAATATTCTGATTTTTTTATTTCTATTTCTGTTTTCTGGTGTGTTTTATTTTAAGTGTATGTGATTATTCCCTAAGAAATAATTTAGGAATAGATCACGCATGCTGAAAAAAAAAAAAAAATCACACTGAATCCTCACCAGAAGCGCCATATATCTTTGAGTGCAATGGAATACTATAATATAACTGAAAAATTATTTTAATTCAATCTTCTGGTGGTTTTTCATTTTTTTTTTCTTTTGCCAAATAAATAGAAGAACTTATTCAAATTAGATGAAATCCTTCTTCAGTTGAATTTTTTTTACAGCATGTGTAATCTTTCCCAAACAAAACCCATCGTTTTCTTTCATATGGGTTTAATTTCACTGTATCATCCTGTAGATGGCAACTTTCCCCCCCCCCCTCACAGCAACCAAATAAAAACAACTGAACTATAAAATTAAAACCGAATTGAAAAAAAAATGCTAAAAAAAACATTGCGGTCTACCAAGTTATTTTTATAATGAAAATGCATTATCATGGATAGATGCATTTATTTTTTGCAAAATCTAAAAATATGTTCGTATTTTAAACAAATATCGTACAAAAATAGATATATGACTCCTTTAGTTTTGTACTCTAGGTATAAATATAACAAGGTAAATTTTGCAGAAAAAAAATTAAAACTACAAAAGGTAGGATTTTTTTTAATTTAGAAAAAAAAAAAAAAAGTATAAAATATTAAAAAAAAAAGTTGAACAAAGATTTAATAATCTTCAAATTTCTATTGTATTTTTTATTGGGTTTCATGTTTGGGCGAGCACAGACGAAAGACAATCGGTGACAGACTGAATTGTAGTAGGGCAAGCGACACATGACCGACAGTCTTGTCAGATGTCTGAGGCCGACAAGACGCAAGCGTACACGACCGTCAGTTTATTTGTGGATGTGCGTGGATGGCTGCCATCACGCGCGCACACCGTCCAGAAACTAAGTAAAAACTATAAACTGCTCGTCTGATTAATTAGTAGTTGGTGTGCGCGTCCATGGTCGAGTACAGAATCTCCATCCCACCGCTGACAATCGCGTCGGTGAAAAAAATGAAACCATGTCCCCATATTTTTTTGTTGGTCCGGTCTATTTAGTTGGTCGCGTGCGTTGCCCTGTAAGAAACCATACTGTTGATTCTTACCGACCTAACCATCTGGCATTGTCTGCCACCGATTGTCCGTCGTCTGATCTCAAAATTTTGACCATTTTGACCAATTTTTCCTTAAATTTTCTTTTTAAAATTGAAATAAATATTTAAATAATCGAAAATATGGCAAACATGTATCAATTTAAAAATAGTTTCATAAAAATACTGTTGACCGTAGGTCACTTTTTGTTAGTGTTCACCTATTTTTGTCATGTAATTAACGAAGAATGAAATAAAAAAAAGTAGACACACACATACCGGAAATGCTTTCTTGAGTGGCCGTCTTATGGCACAGTAGCGGTCAATAGCCAGTACAACCACCATATAATTAGACACAGAAATAGCCACTGTTTGAAGGAACTTAAATAGGCGACACATTGTGTCTCCCATTTCCCAAGAACGTTGAGCATATTCCCAGGCCAACTGAGGACAAATGGCCCAGGCAATGACCAAAATATCGGCCACTGTCAAATGTAGAATGAGCAGATTTATACGAGAACGTCGATTTCGATTTGCGAACAGCCACAACAAAACCAAAATGTTTCCTAGAAAATAGAAAAAAAAGATCATTTTTATTAAAAATATTTATGTGGAAAAACTGAATAAAAAATTTGAAATATCTTGAAATGTAAACAAAAATTAAGTCTGCCGATTTCACATACTTGACAAAAAGCAGAACATAGAAGAATTTTAAAAATCTGCTTTTCTTAGCGTACAAAGGGTTTACACACATTGCACTAGAAAACACTAAGGATATTTGTTTGTTTATAGAAAAGAGGTGAGGAAGACTAAGATAAGTCATAAGGAATGATGTGTCTGTCTGAAGGATGAACTCTTATTGGCTGTTAACATGCAGGGGCTGGATTACATAAGCAGAGAGAGAAAAAACAATTGAAAAAAGAATATGCAGAAAAAACGTTTTGCCACATGGAAGTACGTTTTATTAGCCAATAGGAAGGTTTTCTTTAGTAACATTATTCTTTATTGCATTATTATTACAAAGCATCAGAAGACTTGGAACATATTTAGTCTGCACATGTGCAGTTAGTTTAGGTTAGGACGGCGCTGCTAATACTTTAGTAAGATTATTTCAAGTCCTCATGATGCTAGTTTATTATTATGATTGGAGAATAATCACACATGCTGAGAAACCACCAGTAAATAGAAATAGAAATAAAACTACAAAGTGAAATTCAGTGTGATTTTTTTCAGCATGTCTGATTCTTTCCTTATTCTTTCTTCCTCTTCTATAAACTGGACAATGTCATTAAAATGTTTCTGCTGTAACATGTGAGAACCCTGGAACTTGAAAGAACGCAGAATTGTAGAGCTCTTAAACTTTCTGCTTTTTTAAAATTTAATTTATTTTCTGGTCTGTTTTTCTGCATGCGTGATTCAGCTATGATTTCATCTGGCAAAAAGAAACAATTTTTTGGGTATTTAGATTTGTCACAAACACAAATAATTGTATATACGTTTTTCATATATATATATATATATATATATATATATATATATATATATATATATATATATATATATATATATATATATATATATATATATATATATATATATATATATATATATATATATATATATATATATATATATATATATATATATATATATATATATATATATATATATATATATATATATATATATATTCAAAAATTATCTCTGGGGTATTCAAAGCTCAGTTTTACCAGCATTTTTTTGCACACAGAAATAATAAATTCAAATAAATCCCCAATATGAAAATAATAATAAAAAAACATATTCTGAAAATAAAATATTAATAGATTAAATTCTAGATTTTTTAACATCAGTTGCAAATGTCAAAACTTCTTTAGAATTTTTCTTTATATGATCTTTAAAAAAAATCGATTTCTTCCAAGTGTGAGCAACATTACAATATAAATTACAAATGAGAAAACAATGATCCAAGTTTGCGGGATTTTTTTTGTTTGTTGGAAACTTTGTATTGATTTCTTCAACTAATCATGCATCATTGGCACAATTCTATAATCCCCATTTGAGATGCATAAAAAATCTCTACAGAAAAAAAAAAATAAAAGTTCTATTTTCAATTTAAACTTAGTTAATATACATTGAAACATAAGGGTTACAAAATTAATACAATTTCAAATTTTTACGCTTCAAGTGTGTTTGTTCTTTTATCGTATAATTGCAGAAAACTTTTAAAACATGAATAAAATTCATAATGTACTCATAGCACACCATTAAACATATAAGGGGCTAATGTAAATAATAAAATCATTATAAATATAAGTTGTTGACAGTTTATTATGAGGTGTACAAAAATCACGTATAAGCTTATTTTTTTCAGTAGCAACATTAAGAAAAATAATTAAAAAGATTACTATAATTAAGAAACTAGTGTATGGGGCCTACTATTAGATATAACAGACTAATCGTAGGTTACTAGGTGACCTACACTTTCAGATGGCTACTTGGAGAAGAACTGTGGGTCACTCAGTCATCTACACTTTTACATTTCTGGGAGGCTGTGTGTCCCTCAGACCCCCTCTACAACAAGCTTAATTTAATATAACTCCACCTAATCACCGATATAAAAAAGTTCGAAAGTGTAGGTCACTGAATGACCTACATGTACAGTTCTGAAGTGTAGGTCACCTAGTGACCTACAATTAGTATGTCCCCTATTAGATAAATTAAAAGCACTGTTGAGACAAATTAATTCTTTAAGTAACTCATTACAATTACTAGGCCTCGGATTTTTATGCAATATTAAAAAAAATGTTTCTCAATTTGTGGCCCGAGTGCCAATTGTGAATTAATCATTATCATCATTAGAGCAATTGCAATTATAAATAAGAAATTTAATAACGTAAAACGATGTATATGCAACTATGTAAAAGATAACGAGTAAATAGTTCTATCTACCTCAAATTGTGTGTAATGTGTTGTGTATCGTGTTGAGTTCCCAAAAGAAGGAAAAGTGGAACTTCCAACAGAGGTGCTCGGACCCTATCTGAGTCCCTCTGATTGGAGCCTCCAGTCAACTCATCAGGACAGAGCGAGCGCCATCGCAGTCGTCACGCCCTGTATGCAATATTCCCTAAAAGAAAGTCTTTTTGTGGGCTTTACGAGCGATTGAACTGATCGTGGAAGGACTGTATCTACAGAAATGTCGCGACCGGTAAAATCGGTGGCTGGACCGCAGCCCGCACCACCCCAAACGGGCGGTGCTAGAGAGCCAGGCGCGTCACAGAAATCATACACAGAAAACATTTCTCCAACCAACAAATAAGAAATTATCATCTTCAAACTTGAAAATGACTAAATTTACTTAAAATGAAAAAAAAAAACGTTTTGCAAAGTTGATTCAAAAATGATTTCAACCTTTTTGCAACATCATCATCATCATCATCATCATCATCAACAACAACAACAACAACCACCACCACCCCCCAAGACAATTGAAAATGTTTAATAATTTCATCCTTGTTCGCGCTTTAAACCTAAAATGAAAATAAACTTCTTATGTAATATTAATCTTAAGTATGAAACAAGTTTGCAATTTTCATGCTTCAATTAGTGTATACCAAGTTGAACGAATTAACTAAAAGCTGGTTTATGAATCTATTGAGGCCAACATTTTAAATACTCAACAATAACTCGTCTACACATGACATACAGTGTAGTTTGCCTATATGTAGGCCCTATAGTAGATTGTTTGACAACCATGAAGGCCTAATAGGCCTACATGTTGTTTACGTCCTATAATGTAATTAAGAGAAACAGCTGGTCCAATGGGTATTGGTTTTACTCGAAATTGCTTTTTATATATATATATATATATATATATATATATATATATATATATATATATATATATATATGGATGGATATCGTTACAAATAGTGTAACTTTACACAGCTAAAGATTGTACAATTTGTGTTAACTCTTGGCGTTTTAATAAATAACCAATTTAAAAAGTGTTTTAAATACAATAAAAAAAATAAGCATTAATTCATTGATTCGTTATTTTTAATCTAGATCAAGATTTATATTTGGAACCTGTGTTTTGAATGTCTTAAATTAAAATAATCAGAATTTATCAGATGAGATTTTTAAAACATAAATTGCAATTCTAAATGACATGTTTGTGTTTATTTAACCTTTAATGTTCATTTAAAAGTGTCATTTAAAGTCAATACGTTTGATTGAATATTTGCATTGGTGCATATTGGGTGGCACAGTCTGTTTAAAATTGAATATCTCATAAATGATAAAAGTTGAAAATTTAAAACTTAACGAGGTTGTTAACAACGTATTAAAAAATTTAATTCGATTGGCAGAAAATTCCTAAAGTTATTGACTTAAGGAAAAAAAACAAGGCTAAATAATTCATATTTAGATTCCATCTACTAAATTTCAATAACTATTGAAATTATTTGCAAATTTCTTTCATTTTTTTTTTGCTTAACTAAATTATGACATATTGCTTACATTTAACTGAAGTTTAAAATGTGCAGCATTTATATTTTTAGAAAATATTCCATTTTAAACGATTTTAGCTGTTTAATACCTTTGCTAATAAATTTGAACATTGGTTCTGATTCTATGAGAAGTCAAAAAGTTTAGGTAAAGTTTATAAGGTGATCAAAAGCTATAAGAATAGCCTCAATATGATTTTCGATCTTTATATGCATTTGATTATTTTAATTTATTAAATAGTTAATTAAAAACATTAAATAAAAGTATTTAAAGTTAATTACAAAGCAATTGAGATGAAAAAGGTAAGAGCACAAACAACAAAAAAGGTCTACCTATTAAATAATATTCAATAGATAATATCTAGTAGATGTAAGTAAAAAATTAATAAAGATTTCGGACGAAAAAAATATTCCCTATCTTCCGTAAATAACTGGAGTAACGTCATTGATGTGGAGAAACCGTAGATAAGATTACCAATAATCAAATAAATGTTGGATATTCTCAAAGGAGTTAGGTTATCTATTTTTTTTAACAAATAATTTAATAAGAAAATCAACAAAAACATGTAATACGACCATGTCAATATCAAGCAAAAACAAGCAATTGATAATTCTGTATGTGGATATTATCTACAAAAGTGACCAATGACCATAGTCCATTGTAACAATACAATTTGAAAATATGTGATCAAATTTGTAGTCCAACATCTTCTGAATAAATCTCTATAGATCTAACATTTCAGACTGATATTGAAAAGCCATTTCTTTCACAAACCATCAAAATATGTCCTTTTTTTATAAAGGAAGCAAAGAAGAAAAAAAAAACATGTTGTCACGACAAATAGCCAGTGGTCACTATTTTACATTTGTTGTTGGACGCCAAAATCTAATCGCCACTGCAAATATAAATTTTGTCCATCACCAGAGAGAGAGAGAGAGGTTCAGAAATCGATAAACTTTAAAGCCATGTCTACACTTAAAACAAATGTTTGCCAACTAATTGGCAAATGTTCGAAAATGGTGCAGGCGAAATTTCTACATATGCATGAAAAAACAGAAAATAAAAATATAAGACTTTTCTTGCACATTTCTGCTTTTCTTCGCGTTCAAGGGCTCTCACATATTCCAATAAAAATACTTCAAGATTTTTAAGTTTATATAAAAAATAGAAGAAAGTATAATGAATTTAAAATACTCCATCTTATTTGGTTGATGGAAAGTAGATCTAATTTTCTGCTGGGCAGAATAGAAAAAACTGAAACACTTTTACTTTTAAACACTTTTTCCCCGGGGTGGACACGTCACACATGCTTGAAAAAAAAAGGAAATGGAAATGAAAAATGTTTCTGCTACATTTCTGCTCTCCTTCGCGTTCTAGGATTCTCACAACAGAAAATACTCCAAGGACATTCTCGAGTTTACAGAAGGAGGAGGAATAAATTGTGAAGCACTCGAAAACCAATTTCAGCTTTTTTTTTTTGCTTACTTTCTGCCACTTAACTGGCATAATTTTTTTTAAAAATTAAACCAATTTTATTTTATTCATATTATACGGAACGTCACCATCACGTCACCAACGTGAAGTCCTTTTCAAGGATGTCTACCGTCATGTTGACTTTTTCGTGACGTTGCCCGTAAATCCGAACGATACCATAGAAAATACACAGTATGTACCGTGACGTGACGGTAATATGGCACGTTGGCTTACCATTTTTAGGTTTTTCTTAAGAAATTTAGATTAAAAAAATATCGTCCAAATCAAAGCAGAAAACGTTCAGAAAATTATTGAAATTTTAGTGGGCTTTTTCAGACTAATGTTAATGAAAAAATTCATAGAAACAAATTTGAGAAATGCAGTGTGGACGCGCCTCACAAGATGTCAATTGAAGGACAAAACATGTTTTTCAAAAAACGAAAAAAGAGTCTATTGTGGTCCTTTGTGACTTTCAATAAGAAAAAAAAATCACTATGTTGCAATATTATATCCCATATTCAAAGATAAGTTTTTAGATTACTGATATTCTTGAGATGGACAATTTTTCTTTTGAAAGTAACAAAAAAAAAACCTCCTTAAACACAAGTTACTACTTACTCATAAGTAATAAAAAAAATGTTTTCAACCCCTAAATCTTTCAAATATCATTGAGGCAATACTTTTGTTGCTTGAAAATGATAAAAGTAAGCTTAAAGTTGCCCTCGATCTTCACTTCCGATCCTTTTTTTAAATTATGTTCAAAAGGGAAAAACGAAGTAACAAAAAAAGATATTGGTAACCAAAGTTTCTATATAAAAAATGATATTTATATTAAAGTTTGCTTCATTTTTTTTAATGGAAACTTTTAAGACAGGAAAATGGAGATTTTGAATTGCAAAAAAAAAAAAAAAAAAGAATTTATTATTTATGGTTTTTTTTATTATATAAGAAAAAAGACCATTATGAAAATGTTATAGTAAATGTTCCTCAAAGCTACATTTTTTTTTTGCATAAGTTTTTTTAATCAAAAATATTTGCAAAGATTTTTTTTAGAAAAGAATGCGTTGATGAAATGCTGGGCACAAAAAAATTCTAAAACTAACTTGAAAATATTATTCAAACATCCTGAAGTCAATACAAAATTTTCTTTTTCAAGGTATTTTCCCCCTCAATTAGAAAACGCAGTGCATTTACCGTTAATTATAAAAAGGAAATAAATAGAAAACAAGAAAAAAAGTTTGTTCTACATTTCTGCTTTACTTCGTGTTAAAAAAATACTTCGCCCATTATAATAGAAAATACTTCAAAGACATTTTTTGTTTTTGTAGAAGAGGGCAGAAGAAAACCAGAATAGATATAAAGAATGATGCACCTAAAAGATGCTTTTCTTATTGGTTAATAATCCGAATTCCACATCCGTGAGAAAAGCAGAAAAAAAGGCATACAAAAAAAATCAGAAAATTAATTTCTATACATTTCTGCCTTCTTTTGCGTTTAAAGGTACTTTTTCTTTACAACAGAAAATACTTCAAGTACATTTTTGAATTTATATAAAAGATTAGAAGAAGAAAAAATGAGCTATAAAGAATGATGAGTCTGAATGACGGTTTTCTATTGGCTGATAAAATGTAATTCCGCATGGCAGAATAAAGTTTGAAACAATTTCATCTTTTTTTTTTCTCTATCCCAAATAACTAGAATAAAAGTTGTATTATCAACTATTTTTTATTGAATTTATGCCTTGTAAAGCCTGGTTCACACCGTGACATGCTGCAGAAGCAATGCAAAGCCTACTGCGCACGTGCATATTGCAACCACGGAAGTATGAACAATATGCACGCTCAGCAATCCGACCTTTCTTATCTTAACCTACATTAACCTCATGGGTCTGAACTCACTCCTCCTTAACTTTATATTTTCATTGTTTTACTAAATAAAGCTATCGCAGGTGTTAAAGTATTCCAAATTCCATCCAATCATTATTCGGCAATTTTTTTTAGAAGTGCAAAACGAATCTCTCGAGACATGGCCCGAAAAACAACTTCAACTAAAAATAACCGAAAATTCCACATCTTCTTAAAAACTGCAGTGGAAAAATAAATTTAAAAAAAAATGTCAAGCATTGAACAAACAGCATTGTCGATACATACATTACAGTAGATACGCAAAACACAAACACAAATGCATACATACCATGACAACCTAACACCTCCACATACAACAAGCTTCAAAATACACAAAACACAAACAAAATCACAGAAAACAATTAAATACTTCACATGGCAGCTATTTTAAAATATGCAATTGAACTGAGAACAATAGAAATCGATAAAGTTCTCTTTTTATTCTGAAAATAAAATTAATTGGATCACTTTTTATGGCAGTTTTAATTTCATAAAAAGCATAAAATGGCAACATTTTAAAAAAGTTGTAAAAAGTTGTAAAATTAATTGAAATCCATGGAAATAAAACAAGATAACTGCATCAGTTTACATTAACTTTATATATTAATGGTATATATGATTATTTCTCCCATAATGTGACTAATGATTATAGAATAATTAGTCATAATGTTTGAACATTCCATTTATCCCAAAAATGATTAAAGAAAATTAAACAAATTCCAAAAACTTTGAATAAAAAATTGACACCAATGGTAAAATTAAACGGATTTAAAATATTCCTATGAACCAATTACAATCACCATTTTTTTCTCTAGAAAAAGGCTTTTTTTAAATAAATATCACATTTTTTGAAATATTTCAAACTCATCTCATGTGAAATATTTCAATGGCACATCACTACTAATGTAAAATGTGATTCAGATGAGGTTCTAGTTTCTACAAAAATTCGATTATCCGTTGTTGATAAAACATCTAAATAATTCTAATCAAACACATTCCGTTATTCATCGATTTCTTCAGCAATGTGATGTTACCGTCCATAAAACTTTTATATGATGTGACGCCACACTACAGAATAAATCGATGAATAATAACAGAATAAAACAATGTCAAATAATAATTTAGTTTTAACTCACCAACAACTCCAAGAACTGCAATTGTCCAAAGAACAGCAACTCTGAATTGAATGTTGATTGGTTGATGAAATAATTGATTAAAAAGAGACGATGAATTTGCAGCATGTTCAATAATATCCGATATGCCAATTAAACTTTCATTTGAAACTAAACTATAATTAAACTTATTGGTTGATTCATCCGCAATATAAAAAGCAGTGTCCTCATTATTATTATTAGTATTACTATTCAATGTAAAAGTCACAATAGAAGCACTACTGAGTAGATGTCTGTCTGGTTCACTATTCATGGTTTTAATTTTTGTACTAATTTTAAAACTTTTAATGATGACTTCTTTTACTTGTGATGATATTGATGTCGCATTTAAAATAAAAATCCATTTGTTTAAAAACATAAAAAAAAACTTTTGTTTTGTTATTTTTCTGGTTGATAAAAAGGCCCTTTGCCTTAAGTTCTCAACAGAAAATACTTTTTTTTTGTTTGTCTTCTATTTTTTTAAGCAAGAAAAATCACTGTTGTTGAAGATTTCAAAGTCTGTTGTATGAATAAAATTTTCATGAAACAACTGAGGTTGTCATAGAAGTTATTTTTTTGCATCTTTCAAAAAAATACACATACATACATGAGATATACACACAAAGAAGAAATAACTTGACAACATAATCCTTTATGAGAGAGAGAGAGAGAGACAGAAATCCATTCTTTCTGAATACATGCATATGATTATTATTATATGTGCTGTATATACAGTATATATGTATGTGTGATCCAATTTACAGATCTACATAAATTGCGTATTCATTTTCCTTATATGTATATCCCTTATATGTATATATGCCCTTTGATGTCGTCATCTAATGTGCAAAAAAATAAAAATCACATAATGACTCTCCTCCTACATTTTTGAAAAAAATTTTTGGTCATTATCTATTGTAATATTGGATCAAAAAAAGTCTAACCTTTTTTACACACATCAGAAGAAGAAAAAAATGATATCCGTGCTGCAAATAAAGAAATATACTTTTTTTTCCAAAAATATTTGAATTTTCTGTAGATATATTTACCAATTATAGAGAGTTAAAAGAAAAATTACAGAATAAGACGACTTAAAAAAAAGTTGAGATTCCAATTGAGAAAAGAATAAAATTTGACCTAAATATGTTCTAAATAATTTTTTTCAAAGTTAATAAATCTTCTTATATTAGATTAAATAGTAATTTAGTTTGATTTTTCTAAAACACCATTGAAGACAATGTGAAATGAAAATTCATATAACGAAATTTGTGACTGATAACGTCATTATGAAAAAAAAATCAAAATGGCGGCCATGTTTGCAAAAAAAATATGGCGCTCACATTTCTCATTATATTTGAGAAGAAGGAGAGAAAAAAAAAATGTAGACAGCCAATCACAACTGTGATGCAAAAAAAAAAGTTAAAAACAATTGTGACATTTGAATATCCAAATCAAAGTTGACATTCTGAAACGAAATAAAGAGAAAAAAATAAATTTTAATACATAATTAATATATCTTTCAATTTGTTTTGCTCTACAAAAAAAAACCTGAATTCCTTTTTCTATTTGAAATTTTTTCTTTCATTAAATAATAATTTCTTTCTTCCACCCCACTTCAACCTTAATATCATTTCTATTGTCAATAAGATAAATGTTGTATATACAAAATAAAGAATGCATTAAAATATTTTCTCTAAGTCAAAGTATTGATTTACAGAAAGTATTACATCACAAATTTTTCTTTAAATCGATTCCTTCCATGTTTCAAAAGTTGACCTTAAAAAAGTTTGTATTTTAGAAAAAACATTTTCTTGGTATTTAGAAAATTATTATTCAAAAATGTATTCTTTTCAATGTCAAAGTAGTTTTAACCTTTAACTCTGGTTATTCTGTCTTTTCATGAGCAAAAATCAAGTTAAAGTTGAAGGTGTTTTAGAAACTAGAAGGGTAACTCAATAATTCAAGGGTGTGAGCTCTCCGTTAAAATTCCAAAAGTCCCATTCTACCTATTAATGCATATTGCATATGTTACTGTCAATCTGCAGATTGTCAATGCAAATTTGCAAAACAACCAATCTGCTAATGAATCTGCAAAATTCAATACATTTTAAGGTGTTAAATTTTGCAGATTCACTAGCAGGTTGGTTGTTTTGCAAACTAGTTTAGGCAATGTGCAGATTGACTGATTCCGCACATTCAACAACGCTTGCTTTTGAGGTTCTCACAGACAAGTGTTACAACAAATCTTATTTTAATATTATACTTAACATAAAAATATAATTTTGATTTCTGAGTGTCACTAAAATTAGAAGACTTATCAGTGGCGCATTTAGTTGTAGGCGCATACCTATGCACCAATGCCTAAATGCGCCATTGAGTTTAAATGTTGTCTATTATTAGAAGCCCTCCACTTTTAAATTCCTATCTTCAGTGAGAAACGGGTTAATTAATTTACGAAGTTGTTCAACAAAAGAAAAATATTTTCTCTGATCAAAAAACACAATGAAATAAGAACCTACTTAACTTTTTAAAACTCTCCCTTTCTCTATCTTTTCAAGCAGCTTTTATAAGCTTTTAAACGATCCGATAAAACGTTTGTTAAATTACGAAACATTAACGACAATTCGAGTTAAGTCACACAATTCTTTCAATCTGTGTATTTTTTTTTTTGAAAAAATGGCAAACATATGTTTTATGTTTTGAAAACACTGTCAAAACGTTTAAGTTACTGAAACGGAAACTTTAAGATTAAGAACTTATATATTTGAAGTATCTTTTTCTTCTAATAACATTATGAAAAAATTTTAAAATGTTTTAGAAACTAGAAAAGTAAAATAACAGCCTTAAGCTGGGTGTAGAATGTCAATTCTGAATTGTCAGTTCTGTGATATTATTATATTAGACTATACATATTTGTTTACATCCTAATGCTTTGTAATGATCAGTAATTATCAGTAATTAGTAAAAAAAATAATAGGAGCTGCCTATATAAAATTTTTAAGATCAAAAAAATTGACAAGCCAAAATTAATCGTGTGTACCAGGTCTTAGGATTCAATCCCACATGCATGGAAAAAGCAGAAAACAGAAGGGGGTTAGTAAGTAGAAGATTAGGAGCCATTACAGAATGACGCAGATGAAGCATTATTAGCTGATAAAATGTAATTCCGCTTGGCAGAATAAAAAAGAAATTGAAACATTTTTGGAACACATGCTGAAAAAAAATCTCATTTTGTACAACTTTACCAGAAGCGCCAAATCTCTAGTGGTTTTTAAGCACGTGTGACCTTTCCCTTTGTCTACTTTTTCTGCCAAACAAAATAAAATAAAATTATTATTAATTTAACTTGGACAACTTCTATTTCCAGTCACATTTTCAGTTGGCTTTTTTTTTCTGCATGCGTGACCTTGGTCTGAATAGATAGTGTCATGTTGATATTTTTAAAACATAAATAATATTTTATAGCAGTTTGAAAAGCTCAAAAGTTGACGTTATGTATGTTTTTAATTAATGGCTTTACGCCATTTTAACTTTGTTACAACAACATTTATTGTAAAACTAAAATGAAAAATGTCAATTTTGACATAAAGTTTGGTTTGTGGAAGGAGAATGCCATTTCCGGCTGTATAAATTTTCAAAAAGTTACATAAAAAGTCATCATTAAACGGAAGCTATACTAACGTTTTTCACAGTAAAAAAACACAACTTTTATAATTAAAAGAAGCAGCTTTTGTTAAAGTTGTTGCTAGGAAGCAAAAAATTCCGAATAAAAATCAAAATGAAAAATAACAGAAATTTTCATACAGCGATACAATGATTACTTTTAAACATATCAATAATGATTTGCTCTTCTAATTTCTAATGCCTTACAAAATAAGTTACTTCTAAAATTGGGTTTACATTAGGCAACATATAATTGTAATGTAGTTACGCGTTGTCCAAATATGTGTTGTTTAATGTAAGTTTACAATGTGGTGTTCAACACATAGGGTTGAATTCTTAATGATTGTGCTAAGCGCAAAATTATTGCCTAAACTCAGACTTTTAATAGAAAGTTTCAAGTTTCAATGAAACAATGCAGCAGCAATGTAAGACCCCCCCTCTCTAATGCGCATGTGTACAATGCAGTAACCAAAATATTTATCAAGTTTGGTTGATGCATTTGAAAACTACACATGCAATGAAGAAAGTGATCTTGCATTGTTGCTGCATTACTTCATGAACTGAACCAGTCCTTATATTACAGTGGGCTTTTCAAAGTTGAAAAAGGTGCTAATCAAACAATAAATACAGCAGAAATAACTAAACTGAACTAAAATTTAAACTGGAAAATAGATAAAAATGACAAACACACACACACACACACACACACAAAGGGTTTTTAGCCAAAGTGGCAAACCTTTAGAATTACCAAAACTATTTCATGTTCTGAAGGGCCTAAAGTATGGAATTACAATGGAGATCTCTTTCATCTATATTACATTACAGCATTCCATTCCCCCCCCAAAAAAAAATCTCCCTACAGATTGAAATCCTTCTAACACCCCCTCTATCATATACAACGATGCTTTATTAACAATTTCAGCACGTTGAAACGAAGGATAATTTGTCTCTGTCGTTTAAGGTTAAAGTTATGGGTACACTACACACACACATATACAGTACATGTATATATTGTACAACCACCCTTCCCACCAATAGTATGCTAAGAAAGGTAATAGAGAGACAATGATGACAGAATAAAAACTGCCTACAGATCTTGAAATGGCAAATGCATCCAAAAATGATTCTTCATAGAGCAAAAAAAAAAAATCTAAGTTAGAAAGCGTATGATTGAAATGTGCACGGATGGATAAGATAAGCTGCACTTGCCTTCCTACTGTAAAACATTGCATAATATACAATGGAAAGAAAAAAGGGGTAAAAAAACTACATCAAGTCTGTTTGTCACATAGCTCTGAAAGACCGTTGATGGAGTCATACCAAAAACAATACATGGTTTTTCCATTTTCCTTTTATTGTTTTTGTTTGTTTTGTTTTTTGCAAAAAAACTAGAAAGGTAGCATAGGAAAAAAACAATCTCTCTTATAGAGAGATCCTACTAGGTTCTATTACCATTTATATTATAAAAAATTCTTATGTATAATATTCAGCATCAATTATTATAAAGCTTTATTCCAAAATTATGTACGTTCGCCCGTGTTTATTATGCCTGCCAATGTCGTGCATGCCTATGTTCGACATTCATATGTCTACAGTATGTTTGCTCTGAAAGTGACGCGCGTTTGCTTTGTGTGTGTATGTTTGCTTTGTTTGCGGTCTTATTTTTTATAGCGAGCGCGCAGACGTCAAACAATCTGTGGCAGACAACGCCAGACAGTTGAGTCAGTCAGAATGAACAGTAAGGCTTCTTTCAGGGTAACGCACACTGCCAACACTGGTGACAGTATGGACGGTACAGACAGGAGCAACAACAGCACCACTAGCAGATTTGGTACAGATGGCTAGTGTCCACCAACCAGACTGCCAGGCATTCTTCATTGATCTACATTTTCCACTTAGTCTGACACTTGCCCTCGGGCACCCTAGTATGTATTGTATTGTTTTCCCATTGTGCATGTAACAAAGACTGTTGTATGCCCTCGGGCATGAGTGACCTGAAGCCAACTGGCAGGTGGGCTGTGATAGTAATTTGCCGACTAAATAGACGGGCCGACAAAAAAGATGCGACATGTTCCATTTTTTCCTCCACCGGGTGACCCGATTGTCGGTGGTGGGATGGAGAACCCTTACTCGGCAGTGGACGCGCACATGAACTACTAATTAGTCGGGTAGTTTAAAGTGTTTACATAGTTTTGTGGATGGTGCACGCACATGATGGAAGTCATCCATGCACAAGCACAACCACTGAGAAACTGACGGTCGTGTGCGCTTGCGTTTTGTTGGCCTCAGACATCCAGGGGATTAGCTAGAGTTTATGCCACCCTGGGCGGTTCTTGAGTTTGCCTCCTTTCCCTCATGAAAAAAACACAATACACATCAGTGGCGCAACCTGGGTTCTGGTCTGCGAGGGGCTAATCGATATTATTGATACCCAGTGATTGAAATGGTTTTTAGAATGTTATATTAATTATGAAATTATTAAATAAACCAGTTCCCGATAGTAATTATTTATTAAAAATCAATGATCAACTTTCCAGAGTTAAGAAATAGTGCTGGATTGCAGAATACATTCTGCGAGCACCGCGAGTGAGAAAAATTTCATAATTTCTTCTAGGGTTTCCGTTTATTTTTATTTTTTGCGTTTTAGGCAGGCCCTTCTACAATCTCGACAGAAAAGAAATACTTTTGTTTTCGTTGGTGCTGCCTCCAAAAATTATAAGGTATGACTGTCACAATTTTATGACTTTTTTTCTGTAATGAGACCTCGTGGTTTATAATAAGCACAATATACGATATATATATGGATGGTGTGTCCCCTTCTCTTTGTGACAGTGGTGGCTGATGTGACCTGAATTTTTGCTTACGACACAAATCATTCCTTATATGTGTACTCCAGGGATTAGTTTCAAGAAATGTACTTACAAGACTAACTAGAAAATGTCAATCTTTTTTACAGACCCTTTCCACCATCAATGCGTTCATGTGCGCATTGTGTTGCACCAAGCAAACCTTCAGTAAAAACCCCATAAGCCCCATTCTACTTTCTTTAATTTCTTTAGCCTATCTAAAAATAAGTAGAATGATGAGAAGAAACTGGGACTCAGACTCATTCATTCATTGTTCGATTTTTTTTTTGTTGAGAAGTTTCTTGAGTCAGAAAAAAAATTTTCAAACCCATTGTGTCCGAGAACTTTAGGTTATTTCCTTATGCCTTTTTTTTGTCTATAATAAGTTTTGATAAGAATATTTGAATACAGATAAACATGAACCAATTATAAACTAAACCCTCATAAACAAGTAAACAAAACACTAAAGTGGGTTTTATGTTTTTTTAGAAGAAACACAAGTAAAAGTTTAAAAAAAAATGTTTTAGAAACTATTGAAACAACTGAAACGATTAAGATGGTTACTACAGTAGGAATAGATAGCTAAATCGAGCTCATGATTATTCTGTTTTTAATGAGCAAAATTTAGAGAAATTAGAAACTAGATGAGTAGCTTAGTCACTTAAGGGTATTTTCATGTTTATATATATATACTAGTGGGGTAACCCATCATAAATGACGGGAGCAAAATTCACAGGCAATTGTGCGCATGCGCGTCGTTTTTTCCTTTTTTTACTCCTTTCATTTCAATCTCAGTCACCCCCTCCCACTTTTCTCTCTCGCCCCCCTTTTTCTATACTTTCCAAACTTTTCCTCCCACCCCTTCACTCCCCTCTCCAATTTAATATCATGGGGTTCTTGGATGGGAAGAGTTCAACATATAGTTGACCTTGAGAAAAAAACGGTTCATTTATTCAAATTTATATAAATTCCGACGTTACACACACACACAGACCTGGAATATTATATATATAATTTTTTAAAAAACAATCTTTTTAAATTAAAAAAAATATTGTCTTCAAAGTTTTATAGTCATATTGTTTTCAAAGTCTATTAAAGCTTATTTTGAAAGAAATCAGCATGAAAATACCCTGAAATGATTGAGATTACTCAGCTACCATTCTAGTTTCTAAAACACATTCAAGTTTTTCTTCTCCACATTTTAAAACCAGCTTAAAGCTACTTTTATATTCACATCTTTAAAAATAAACTTTTTATAAACCAAATATAAATCAAATTACAGTGTTATCATTTTTAACGGCCATTAAAACGTTTATTTTGAAGTATATTTATTAATCATGGTAATTTCCTCACATGATTTATTCCCAGGACGAGTTTATAATACGAGCTCGTAATATTATTAATGCTAAATTCATCAACTTTTACATGCAACTTCTTATCAAAAGGGCTTTAGTCGTTAATAATACGACCATAATACCCAGTTTCCACTACAAAAATTAACGGCAGTTACATAAACATGGTTTTAGTTAACTAGAGAGAAATTAGAAATGGTCCTTTTGTATGTGTTTCCATTTTCAAAACACTAAACACAATGATTTTGTGACACTTCCTGTTTGTTTTCACTCCCAGTTTTGCATTTTATGAAATTTTCTATTCTTCATACAGTCAAAAATTGAGTGCTCTCCACTAATGCCTAGTTCTCACAACCTTCTTGTAGCTCGGGATAAAATAGCCTTGGCTAAATGACTGTGTTCACATGTGAGCAGCTACATATGGGCTTTGTGACCTGCCTAAAGGGGACGCTCACTACAGCACATTTATTTCATTTTTACAAATTTGGCACGGGCCATTATGCGTGGACATTGTGCTGTGTATAGCCTGCATAATGTATACATAATTGGAGGGAAAATGGCTGATATTGTCCATACTAACAAAACTGAATTGCATGAGTCTTCATTGAGCACACTAAATGCAACATATTTTAATATTGTAGGTATGTTGATGATTTAGAGTTTATGGAAATAAGTAATTATTAAATAAAGATCAATTGATAATTTTAAATTATTTTAATAAATTAACAAATAGACTGAAACATCTAACAATGGAAATAGAAAATGAATGACGCCATTTTCTATTCAGATTTATGACCACCAGGTGGCGTATGATCAAGTTAACTTTTTCTTGCATTCACACTAAATAATGTGTAGGCTACATATGGGTAACCAAGGCTACCTAACCCTAGCTAACATTTGACATTGACCACCATCTAGTGTGTGTTCTCACAACCCTTATACATAGGCTAAGTCCTTAACCTGAGCTACATGAAGGTTGTGAGAACTAGGCATAACCGCCATGTTCTTTGTAGGCTAAATTTGTTTGCTTACAGGAAATGAAGTATTTAATCATTCAATAATGTGGTTAACCACATTGTGTGAATGCAGTTGAGTTAACTCCACAATTCCATTGTTCATAAATTTAACCATGGTTACTGTAATCAGATTTGTTTCCACTAGAAAATGAACTGTGGTTAACTTTTTAACTGCACTTCATTTTTTGTGGTGGAACGAGATATAAAAAAAAAAATCAAATTAAAAACAAAAACTAACTTTGAACTTTTAACTTGAACCCTGAAAACAAGGTTTCCATGAAAAAAAAAATAATAAAACTGAAAACCCAAATGAAATAGTTGAAAATTAAACAATAGTTATTATGTAGATTTTTGGTGGTAATATTAGCACAACAATGTATCATCAAATACTCTCCCTTTTAACATTATTACAAACTTAATTCTCTCATCTGGAAAAAAGAAGACCATTAACGAATCTATTAATTCAAACCCAGTGTAAATGTGTGTGTGATGATCTGAGTATAAACATGCCGTTTTAACACGCTTTGTTAGACATTGCTTGCGTTTGCAACTTAAGAAAATAGACACCCATAAAAACGAAACTTAACAAAAGATATTACCTTAACAATAGTATACAGTATGTTCCGGAACCCAACGCCATCATCTACTACACAATACACTAAAGTATTAAAAGTGGCTATAGTTAAATCGTTTAAAATTGAATATCTCAGATTTTAAAAAATACTACACATTTAAAACTTTATTATGTTGTTAGAAAAATATCAATATGAAATATCTTACAAAAACAAAAATTGAACAAATTAGTAAAGAATTAGAAAATAAAAAGGTTTTTAAATCGCAATATTTTTCTAAAAAAACCATTCAATAACTTTTTTTTTTAATTATTTACTAATTTATTTAATTTTTTTTAAAAATAACTGCATTTTGATATGTTTTTGACAACCACGTTAAATTTCAAATGAGTTGCTTTTATAGTTTCTGAGATATTCAATTTTAAACAATAACAGTACAACCCAAGTATACTTAGATAATAAGTGGGGCTCGGATTTTTATGCAATATCAAGCAAATGTTTCTCAATTGTGAAGAAATCTATAATCATTAGAGCAACTGCAATTATGCTTTGTCTAATCAAAATAACTGGTTAAAGGTTAGATGTCTGGTTACTATAAGTTGTCCACTAGACTTCTAGCCTCTAAAAAAACTTTTTTTTTGTTTGTTTAAACATCATTGTTACTTCACAATTGACTCTTGGGTCACAGATTGCGAAACACATTTGGTTGGTATTGCATAAAAATTCGAACCCCTAATAATAAGACTGGGGCAGTTGGTTCTGGGACATACTGTATATACCAATACAAAAGATGTTTTACTTGAACACCAGAAATGGTTTTTTTTTTGTGGTAGTAAGAATTCTTTCTTACACTTTTTTTTTTTTCAAAGTGAGTCTACTAAGTGGGTGCTGCGGGTGGCCATGTATACCAAAACAATAAATCGCAACAAATTGCCCCACAGGAGTGATATAAGAACAAAGCAAAAAGACATTCTTCCTGCCACATATGTTCGCTTAAGATTTTCTTCAAAAAAAAACGAAGAAAGAAGAAAGGACCAACTTCCACCCAAAAAAAAAACAAAAGGAAAATATTCTTTTGGAAACGAAATGCATAAAGAAAAAAAGGAAGCAAACAGGACCCTATATTACAGAAATAAAAGAAAATGAAGTAATTTTAGCTGCATAAAGTGATAAAAAGTTTCCAAAAGTCATTTCAAGATAAATTCAAAATTTGTTGTAAAATTGAATAATCCTTCAAAGTATTTTCATAATGAAACATTTATAAAATTAAACTTTTTATTGGTACTTTTTTAAAATAATCAAATTTTAATTTTATTATATAGCAAAGTTTAACTTAAACATAATTTTGAAATTGCAGTGAAGAAACAAAGTGGAAAACACCCATAACTAGAAACCAAGCTTGCACAATTCGGTTGAGGTTGAGGATGAGAGCCATATTACCCAGCCATGTTACATGTCTAAAGGTGATTTAATTAAGAAGTAATTAAAAACTAGTGGGATAACCCGTCATAAATGACGGGAGCCAAATTCGCAGGCAATTGTGCCCAGCATTAGAATTTCTTTCAGCCGCCCTTTTATGACGTCAGACCAAGTAACAAACCATGATGACGTTCATAAGAGGGCGGAGCAAAAAAAATTCTAATGCTGGGCACAATTGCCTGTGATAAATTCTAGTTTAATTTTGGTACTATTATCCCCCTCCTCTTTTTATATTTGAAAGAGAAAATGAGTTTTTCATTTTCTCTGGTGTGCGCATGCGCGTCGTTTGTTCCTTTTTTACTTCTTTCATTTCAATTTCAGTCAACCCCTCCCACTTTTTCCCCCTCCACGTTTCTTTCTCTTCCCCCCCCCCCTACACTTTTCAACCTTTTCCCCCTCTCCAATTTAATATCATGGGGTTCTTAGATGGGGATTGTGCAACATATAGTTGACCTTGAGAAAAAAAGCGGTTCATTTATTCATTTAAATTTATATAAATTCCGACATGCTTTAAGGTTTGTACAGCATTAAACACACACACACATACACAGACCTGGCTTAATATATATATATATATATATATATATATATATATATATATATATATATATATATATATATACATAATAATTTACCTATTTTTTATTTCATAGACGCTGGCGAGTGATGAAGGCGAGCGCAGCGGACAAGAAATTTGTTTAAAAAGTAAATTTGTTTTACAAACCCTGGCGAGCGCAGCGAGGAAATCACATTTTTCTATAATGTCTTTGATTTATAAAAAAAAGCGAGCAAAACGAGATATAAAAATTAACTGCATTTTATAATAGCACGTTGATGTTAATATTAATCAAGTAAATTTTTAGTCAGAATTGCTCTTGCAGAATTTACTTTTGTAAGCCCACTTTAAATAAGCAACAGAAAATACTCGTAGTATTTTGCTTTAGCAAATAGTTATGTGAGACATTTATAGATACTTTGATCCGCCAAATGGCAAATGCTATTTGCTTTTTTTATATATACAGTATTATATATAAAGCAAACTAGGTAAATGACATGTCATTTTAAAGTATGATTACCAAAAGTTTCCATTGCGCAAACAAGTCAACATCAAACGCTTAAATAGCTTAGCTTACAACAGTTACAAAAAAAAAAAAATACTTGGAGCTTTATGTTCTTACAAAATATAACTATTTCTTTCTTGCTTGTCATCATAATAAGCTTCAAAGATATTTTTTTAAAGCACAACGAGAAGAAGAAAAATTGCCATCTCATATACGAATAGACATTGAATATTAGAATTGACATCGAGTTATTTTGACCATTTCATATAGAAATGCAAGGGACTTTAACAAAATAAAAATTCCCCACACAAAAAATCTAAAATAGGTCAAAAATGTCACTTTGAATTTCATCTAACTAGTAGAAAACTATCCAAAAAAAATATGTCAGCAGTTTTTCTTCCTTTTCTTTTTATGATGGTCTTAAAATAGCACACACAAAAAACAAGAATGCGACTGTAATAAATATAAAAATAGAATCAATTGCTATTGTTTGCAAGGGCAGAAAAATCAGTGATCACTGAAAAGGAAACCCATAATTTGCAAATAAGTATGTAAAATTATGTAGTAAAGCGGAATTTTGCTGTCCTTGAATTAGTTGAAACTGCCAATGTGATAACATACTCTTGCAATACTTAAATTGGTTTCTTGCACACCGTCTTACAGAAAACGCTCATCTTCGTTTTTTTGCAAGAAAATGTGCAAGATTCACAGCAATATCTGACACTTCTTGCACGGAATCTTGCGTGAAAAATAGCCAGTGTGAACGCCGCTTTATGTAAAATTACTATAGCACATAATAAAGACTCATATGCAAACCCCCCCACTGAAGATGGTTTACGAACAGCTTATTCGAAGATACCCTTAAGTGATTGAGCTACCATTCTAGTTTTTAAAACACATTCAAGTTTGTCTCCATTTTACAACTGAACGACAATAATCAAGAGTTCGAGAGGCGTTTTGCAATTTAAAACCACCTTAAAAAGAAATTTAACCAATTTAAATAATTGTAATCTATTTACTTGGCAGATAAAAAAAAACTGATATTGTTTCAACTTTTTTTTATTCTGCCACGCGGAATATCATCTGAATACATCTTTCTATTGGTTAATAAATCAATAGGAAGGTGTCTTTAAATGCATTATTTTTTATGGCTGCTCCTCTTTTTCCTATTACCTATATTTTCATCTGTAAAACATAAAAAGTCATAGATCTACCTATCGCAATGTGTGAAAAACCTTGAACGCAAACTAAAGCAAAAATATGTAGCTGAAATTATTATATGTTCTTTTATTTAGATTTTCTACTTTTTTCGTACATGTGGGATCGAGGCCAAAGGGAAGAATCACACACACTGAATTTCACTTTGTAAGACATTTATAAGAAGTGCAACATTCTGCGTGAAAATGACAAAAAGTTTATTTCTAATTCTAATTTATTTTTATTTTTTAAATTAATAAAATGTTTTTCAGAAGAAAAAATAATAATTTAATTATAAAACAGTTCTTTTAATATACATTACTTGTTTTGAGATGTTTATTTTTCATTATAAATGTAATTTGCTGTTGCTTAGGCCTCAGACAAAAATAACTTATTTTTGAAACGTCCTTTTGCAAAATGTAATAATTTTGTGAATTTTTTTTTGTTGCAAATGTTTTTTTTATTATACTTAGAAGTAATTTTATTTTAAGAAGTTTTTTTTTAAATGACACTCTACCTTCAATATTTTGAAAGAAGAATGTAATAAAAATTTCATTTTGTTCTCTTTAGATTAAAAAATAACTGTACACAAATGTCAGTCTTAATTCTATTTGTTATTTCAATTTTGTATGTTGATATAATGACACAATAATAATGATATTCCAATTTTTATGTTAATAACAAAAGAGAAAGAGAAGACAATTTTAATATTTAATATGACATGCGCACAATTTAAGAAGAAGACATCGATTTAAAAACAATTTTTGAGACAGTATTAGTGCAGACAGTGATTGCCACACTTCAGGCGTTATTTTTTTTTTGTCTTTATGTATGTACAGTAGTTCCGCTTTTTAGACAAGTTAATGTTAACGCCAAAGTGGAAAATAAGTTATTCTGAACATTCACTAGTTAATTTAATATAGGCCAACACTAATTGAAACATATATATTCACATTGACTAGCATCTTATACCTAGTACACACCTGATCATTTAAATGCATTTAAATAATAAATGTGTTCTACAGAGCCCTGTGAAGAGCAAACAAACAATAAGTCGAACTCAATTTATTCAGTTAATAATCTGAAAATATTGAGTTCATATTTAAATAAAATTCTATAAACTATTGAAAAAATATTAATTATTTCAATTTAAAATATTAATAATAAAGTCAATTTTTATTTGGTGTTTATGTCCTTAACTGGATTCCGTATAATTTAACTTAACACATTTAATTTGAATTCATTTAACTCATCTGTGTGTGTACAAGGTATTAGGCAATTTAAAGAATACCTGTATCAGAAAGCCAAACTAATTAATTTTTGTAACGACAGTTAAAAGATTCGCTTGTTGTTTTAGGTATTTGGCAAATTTACTGAAATTCTGATAAATGTACACATCTAGTTATAAATTAATAATTTTGAAAATTGACTAGTGTTTTTAAAAAAAATGACTGATTTTTCTCATTGATGATAACATGTATTAAAAAAAGTCCTTAAAATATTATCTTCAAATTATTCAAGTAATTGTTTAGACTATTAATTAGCATTTATTAACATGTCTCAAAGTCTATTTTACATAATTAGCATTAATTAATTATTAGCATAACACATTTTGCGATGTGGCTAGTCTTATTAAGCATGTCAACATTTTTGTTAGTACCTAGGTAGCATAATTTCATTTTGTATTATGGTATTAAAGCTTTTTTTTTTGTGGTTGTAACATAATGCCATCAAAATTATTATTCAAACCACAAAAATATCAAGTGGGGGATACATTTAATTAAGTTTTACGAATCACAAGTACACAACGTTTTAACTTCGGTATATGTTAAAAACACATAAGTAGAAAACTAGTTATACCAAACAATAACCAGTAACCACAAAACCGCCAATTCGGTAATAAATCCACACAATTAAGGCCAGTGTCGTAGCTAGGTCTTTGGCACCGGGAACAAAAATCTTCACTGCACCCCCCATTTTTTTTTAAATAAAAATTCATGTGTTTTTTTTTTTCAATATCAGAATCTTGTTAGAGGCTAGAATTCAGAGATGAAACTATAGCCTTTCTAGCGTAGCCTTGTCAAGACTCAAATGAAGTTATTTTCTTATACTAAAAGTACATTTTTTTTCTGGTTGTCGTACTAATTAATCTAAAATAATTCATTATTAATCAGGAAACTGAGACATAAAATTTTAAAAATTATAATGAGATTCACAGCCGCCCTTTTAAAGACTGGCGTCGGGAGAAAACTGTTCCCATTACTTCCCATAGCTACTACGCCACTTATTAAGACAATGTGCAAAATGTCTAAAACATCATGCCAATTTAGATAATTACCTTTATAACGTAGATTGGCTTATTTTAAGACAAAGGACCTACATGCAGATAAAACCAACTGAAAATTTGATTAAAAATGAATTTTTTTTTAAATTTAGGGAATTCAGGCATATCACTCTATATGGCTTCCTCCTCCTCATGCTTTCTCATCTTTTCTATAAATGCAAGAATCTCTTTGAATTTATTAATGATGGATCACACAAGCGGAAAAAGCACCAGAAAATAGAAATTCATCTTGTGTTACTTGCTTTGCACTAAAAGATATAGGGCACTTTTAGTAAATGCCTTACAAAGTGGGACTCAGTTGGATTTTTTTTTCAGCATGTATGATCTATCCCTTATTGTTTTTGAATGCGAATAAAAGCAGAAATGTCGCAGAAACATTTTTTTCCGCTTTAGTCTACAGCCTACAATGCTATTAATTAGGCAGATGTACTTGATATATCTCCATATTGATTATTAATTTTGTAAAATTATACTTTGGCTGTAACCTCGACACTTATAATTACTATATGTGAACAAAAATGATGGCATTCTACATTTTAAAAACTTCTTATAAAAATATGAAATATTTTAGAAACTAGAAGAGTAAATTTTTAAACATTATAAAATTTTCATGCTGATTACTCAAATATCAATATATATGGCATTGTAAATATTGCCAAATTTTAAGTTTTTTTAAGGTTTTAAATTACCATAAAACTATTCGTTTTTTTTAATACAAATCCCCCAAGACTTTTTTACTTTCTATTATGGAAACTTTTAATTTTTTTCTTAACATTTCTCGTGCACAAAAAAAAGTGAATTCTGTGGATGAATTTACTTAAAAAACTAATTTATTGGTTGACAAATCTATTTAATGTTTAATTATTTATCACAGATGGTAAATAAAAGTTATTTTATATGTCAACAAAAATCAAGAACTTTTAATACTAGAAAGAAAAAAGTCATTGAGAGCATTGGACATCCTCCTTATACAATAGAACAACA
Organism: Brachycybe producta; assembly: GCA_036925085.1. NCBI lineage: Eukaryota > Metazoa > Arthropoda > Diplopoda > Playtdesmida > Andrognathidae > Brachycybe > Brachycybe producta. The sequence goes on along the minus strand of JAUPFP010000002.1, from coordinate 7,665,668 downwards.
TAAGGTTCTTGGAAGATGTTTAAAATTGATAAAAAAAACTCAGTTCATTTCATATGATGATGAGTTAATGACAAATTCATTTGCATTTTGTCTAGAAAAATAAACAAATTAAAGCAAGAACAAAAAAAAAACAGAATAAAAGACAAAAAAAGAAGTTTGCAAACGATGATAAACTTATTTGTGACTGTTAATATATGAATAAGAAATGATTAAATTAGAATTAAATGCAATTCAATGACTCCCCCCCCCCACTGTGAGTGGCGCCATGAATAGACAAAAAAAGAAAACAAAAAATATAAAAACAAACTTCATTAAATGAGTTTGTGTGTTTTCTCTTATCAAAATCAAATAAAACATTAAGTATCTAAATATAACTACATTATTTTACATAATAGAGATGGGTGTTCGTAGGTTTTCTGTTTATTTTAGCAAATGAGAACGATTGTAAATTTTGATTAAGATGACATGCCCCTCGAACTCTGATTATACTGTTTTTCAGATTCAAAATGAAAAGAAACTTGAATTTGTCTTAGAAACTAGAAGGGTAGCTCAAGCCGTTAAAGGTATTTTTCTGATGATATATTTCTAAATAAGCTTTTTATGTGACTTTGAAAATTATTCAATTTTAAGCAGACCATGCTTAACAGACAATATATTTTTTTGAATTTTTGTCTATAAAAAGTTTATTTAGAAAGATAACAACATGAAAATATCCTCAAGTGATTGAGCTACCCTTCTAGTTTCTAAAACACTTTCTAGTTTGTCTTAACTGATAGACAGAATAATCAGTTTGAAAATCTGCTATTCATAAACCATCTTAAGATAATTTAAAACGCGCCTTAACTGGTTATCCTACCTTTTAGAAACAACATGATAAAAACTTGAAGGTGTTTAAAACAAGGGATTCAAGGAACCCTATAGACCTCCATTGCTTTAATATATGCTTTCATATATCAAATAACCAACTTTTTTTTCATTGTTACATGTGTGCGCATGAGTACGCACATGAACACACGTGCGCGCATGAGTACGCACATGTACACACGTGTGCGCATGTGTACGCACATGTACACACGTGTGCGCATGTGTACGCACATGTACACACTTGTGCGCATGTGTACGCACATGTACACACTTGTGCGCATGTGTACGCACATGTACACACTTGTGCGCATGTGTACGCACATGTACACACTTGTGCGCATGTGTACGCACATGTATAGACGTGTGCGCATGTGTATATAGATAAACACATGTATGTATTCAAGTACATGACATAGTTACATGTGATGCGCATGCGTCATTCATTTGTAATAATATGGTTTAGAATGAATATACGTCACATGTATTCTAATATACAAAAATAATAACAGAACATAGAAAGGAACACCCCTCCTAAATAATAGAAAAGTCCCCCTTTCGAATGCTACAACTGGAAAGAGGAAGAATCGAGATTTTTTTTTAAAAAAATTACGTTTTTAAAAAATCGAAATTTTATATATCGAATCGCTCTAAAATTCCAATTTTTTTCCAGTTTCATCGTCAGAATGTTTACATCATTTTAGGTCTGATGACATTTTATTGTACGTGGCCCCATTTTCGAGTTGTTCGACCCACTAAAAATTATGACCAAAAACTCAAAATTTGTTTCTAAAAAATTCTTAAAAAAATAACCCCTGGGTAAAATGTTCTAATTTTTTGTCAGGAGCTTCATATTGACCCACGGAATCAAATAAAAAATACTGCATGTCTTTATCTCATTCCGTTCTTGAGTTGTTCGAGGAACTAAATCGGGTTCCGGACACACACACACAGACAGACACACAGACATCCTTTTTTTCCCCTTTTCTTGCATGATCCTATATACCTCCATTGCTCTTTAGAGCAATGGAGGTCAAAAATCACTTATGTTTTAAATTAAGCATTTTTATAGCAGTTTAAAACAACCCAATTTAAGCATACAATTATTAATTTTTGTTACCTATAATATTTATTTTAAAAGATGTCAACGTAATACACTATTAAGTGATTCAGTTACCATTCTAGTTTTTAACATACCTGTACTTTCAATTTCTTTTTAGTGTTGCTATTGAACGCGGAATAACTAGAGTTCGAAAATCACATGTTCATAAAACACCTTAAGCAAAATTAACAAATTTAATGTTTTAGAAACTAGATGAGTAACTGAATTATTTAAGGGTATTTTTCATAGAAATTTTATATCTGTAAAAATAAACGTTTTATTGGCCAACGTATTTATAGCCAATTTTTTTTTTCATAACAAAGTTTATTTTAAAAGACATGATTATGAAAATCTCTTGATTTGATTCGTTGATTCTTATTACACGACACTACTTAATTCCGATAGAAATATCGCCATCATACCCTCCTACGCAGGCTCCACTACTAATGCATATGGGATCTCACATCACAAGACAATTGAAAATAAGGGGTATTAGAGACAGCTTAGGATGACATAATATATATCGACACATAAGTAGTGCCGTGTAATAAGCCTCAATGAATCACCTCAGGAGATTTTCATGATCATATCTTTTTTTGCAATTTCTCATAAAAGCTGTGACTTATAAAAGCTAAGAAAATGAATCTCTGAAACTATGACAAAGCAAAAATTTTGAGAATTTACATCTTCATTATTACACAAAATTTGACCTGAAGAATTAATCAATAATCAAGAAACTATTTTAAGAGATAAACACTACCATAAAACTAAAATATCTTGTGGGAAGATAAAATATAAACAAACATTAATGATTAAAATAATTTTATTTGTTCCACTTAGGAAGTTAACATTCAAAACGTTAACAAATTTGTTTTAAAAAATTATAAACTAGTTAAAACTTGTCAATTATCAATTAAGTCAAAACTAGTTTTGTGCTTTTAGTAAAATCACTAGTCTGACTTGAGAGAGAAATTTACTGAGTATTGAACTGAACAAGTGTGCATCTCGCATTGAAAAAAAGTACAGTGTGTAGGAGTCTATTTGTGTAGCAACATGTTTTCAAAATGGCGACTTGATGTTAGCTTATGATCCCATTTTTAAAACATGTACAGAAGACTAACAAAATAAAATTAGTCAGATTACTGTAGTTTTTATACTGTGGTAAAACTCTCCATTTCATTCCTAACCTAATTAAACTAAACATGGGTCATCATCTCAAATCACTTTTCTTCCTATTTTTCTGAGTTTTAATTTTTTTTAAATTTCTGTATATTTTTTAATTTTAACTTCCACCTATGGCATTTGAACTTTGGGATTCATGAAGCCAGTTGAGCCTTCTTGAAAAATTTTCAGACCTCTTAAAAACTAAACATTGCTGCAAGCATTTGAGGCTATTTTTCTACTAAACCGCAGTCATTTTCAATCATCATCATCATCATCATCATGCTTAGCAGCCAATACTAGTCATGTTACAGTTATGACATGTTTTTCAAAAATTAAGTGGAAATTAAATGATTAGAAAAAAAAAATCCATTTACCAAAGAGAAGGAATAAAAAAACAAAATAATTTATGGTATGAAAACAACAATGTACGAAAATACAAAGAAATTTGAGCCTAGCAACCATCATTTAATAAGCCTACAGTTTCATTGCTTACATACAGTATATTTGTATATTTGGAATTAATATGCATGTATACCGGTATTGTAAAAGACCTAAAAGGGTTGAAAACTTTGTTACGTATACATTTTTGTTCGCATTTAGAAATTTCATGCTGAAGTGGATTTTACTTGGATACAATTCAACATCCTGTTCAGACATATGTTATTCCTAGAAAAGACTGCAAGGATTACAAAAATATAACCTCAGATGCGGAAGTTTGCACTTTAAATTTAATAAATTTGCAACTTACTAGAAACTCATTAGAAAAGGAATTTAAAAAATAGTTAATGTCAGCAATTTTAAACACTAAAAAGCTCTTGCGCTTTGACTGCTGAAGAGCAAAAGGAGAAGAACCCTTGTGTGTCCATGAAGTTTAATTTAATTTATGTTAATTTCTAATATTTACATAATTTAATGAACTATTTTATATACTAGGTACAATTTTTTTTTTGGGTGGTTTACTATTACATCCAGTTACGATTTTCTGATAAAAGTTTTACAGAATTTATTTAATAAACTGGACTAGTAGCTGATAACTTCAAAAGTTTGTTTTAGAATAACAAGACATGTATATTCTAGTGTATGTCTAAAAATTAACTTTCTTATGGGAACTTCAGAAACTAGAGCTGATACAAAATTAACAATTTAATTATATTTGTATGTGAAAAACAATTTCACTTCCAAATATTTAAGGTGGTTTTAAAGTGTAAATGCCTCTCGAACTCTTAGATTATTGTCTTTCAAGAGCAACACTAAGAAGAAATTGAAACTGGGGATAGAAACTAGAAGAATAGCCCAACCACTTACGGGTTATTTTCATTTTGGTATCTTTCAAAATAAGCTTTTTTTGTAAGTTTAAAAATAACCCAACTTTAAGCAGTAATTTTTAATTTTTGTTTTTAAAAAGTTTATTTTGAAAGATGCATATTTGCATTCTTTCTTTCCAAATGTCTTTAGACAATGGAATTCTCTTCAAGCACGAATTAAGACGAATTCAATTTGATGATGATTTGTCTAAACTTTGTCTAAATTACAATCATTTATGATTGGGACTTAAACCTCTGCCACTGGGCGATTGAGAAGCTGATTTCAGGTGCACTGAATATCGTGGTTGAGACCAAATTAACATCCTCCACCAACCAACCAATCATATTAACAACAAAAAAAAGCATTGCTAGCCTTCACCTCCAACCCTCATCATTATTTGAGATGAAATCATTTCAAATGAAACACATCAATAATTTTACCAGGGTTCCAATACAAAAACCTCTTTTTTATTGAATTCTCTTCAAAGGGGTTCTTATACTCAGAGGGTTCAAAAGTTCTGCTTAATTACTAACTTAACATTTCAAGAGTATTTTATATTCATTTTAATGGCAACATCACTTATTTTTAACATTGGAAACATAAGTTTTATGACCCTCTTTTTATATTTTTGTATGTCTACAATCGTTAATAATTACATAACTCTTGACTTGCTCAAAAAACTGTGCTTCCATATGCGTGAATGAAGATGTAATTATGGGGTATATTATATATAAATATAAATATATATATATATATATATATATATATATATATATATATATATATATATATATATATATATATATATATATATATATATATATATATATATATATATATATATATATATATATATATATATATATATATATATATATATATATATATATATATATATATATATATATATATATATATATATATATATATATATATATATATATATATATATATATATATATATATATATATATATATATATATATATATATATATATATATATATATATATATATAGCGGGGGAAGCAAAGCAAACTCAAACTTTCTTTGATCCATCATTAGATGAGTACCAATGCCACGCGTACAAATATATATATAGATCTAGACAGACAGAAGGAGGGAAAAGGACGTTTCATTCATCCATGGAATTCGAAGTGAACATTTTCAAGAAACTTCTGAAAAAATTTATCATTCATTCATTCAGTAGTAGCAGTAGACAAGAAAAGAGAACCAACCCAACAAGATCAACATTAAGCCTCAAAATTTGTGTGAATTTGTTGTTCAAACACATTTTCAAAGCAGTTTTGCTTAAGTTAGAAACAGGCATACAAATAAAATTCTCTAGAAAGTGAAGCCACTGAAACGGACTTGTGGTGGTTGACTCGAAATTTATATAAATGTTTTCCAAAGCTTAAAAAAAAAAATCGGACAAAAAAAAAATTCTGTCATTTTTCACATCAATGAAAACTTTAATAAATTGTGCTAGACATCCGACCTATTGTATAGATAACCTGTCTCTTTAACTATGTAATATCACATTTTGATATTGCTGAACGATATTGTAGATTGTGTTTGAAATAAAAAAAAAACTTGTCACTCAAGGGCTTCACATGGGTCAAAACCAATACTAAACTTCAGGGTTCAAAATTCATCCATAAAACCAAGCACTTGAACTTTTAAAAAACAGCATAATCTCAGTTGTTGAAATGATGATGATGATGATGATTACTATACAATTGGCACTTGGCGCACAAAATAACAAACATTATTTGTTTGATTTTGTATAAAATTACACATTTCTTGGACATTCTTGGACATGGTTGGTGTAAATTATAAAGAAAATTCAAATTATACTTGAAACTAGAATAAGTAAACGAATTTGCATACATCTATAAATATTTGTCATAAAAGGTTGTTACTATTCTAACAAGCTTAGTTTTTTTACATTTAAAAACCCCAGTACCCAGTGGCCCTCGATGTGCCAAATCAAGTCAGTGCTGTAGTGATAACAAATTAAGACATAAAACATACACAAACAGTTTATAGTTAAGTGAAACAGACAAAATGAGAACAATTCAATTAACTTAAAGTTAGCACACTTAAATATTTGCTGTTTACTTTCAATTGTATTGTCACTTGTATAATTAATGTCGCATTAAATTTGCAATCTTCTTTGTAAACAAACAGCCATCATTGTATTTTATATAAAGGTCAATAATAATAGTCAGCACTATGTTTCTTACTTATGGTGACACAGGCAAAACTTCAATCTCTAATGTATATTATGTCGCATCCATTTGGTGTAATTGTTCATTACACGAAATGTATGACCATTTCGCGTTTTTGCATCAGGCCAATTTATGTGCATTTCGCGAAATGCACCTAGATTTCGTGTAATGAACAATTACACCAAATGGATATATATATATATATATATATATATATATATATATTACATGTATACACCTCCATATCTAATATATATGTATACATACACAGCCATTCCACAATGACATATTAATGCATTATATCATGCCAAATGATAAATGCTCAAGACGCCAGCAGAATCCTAATTATCATATATTTGAGCTTTAAGAAAGTAAATTATCTAAAAGCTCCAGAGACACATTCGCATATTTTTTTTTCTTACTTAAAAAACTAATGGCATGAAATTTAAGCGCAATTAACTAACTACAAGGTTGACAAAAATGTACTTTTTATCACTGGAGACTAATTAATTTCTTTTGTTTGGCTGTAACAGATAGTATTATGGACCAACAACAACAACAACAAACAAAAAAAAAACATCAGCCAGAAATTTGTAACCATTTTTTTTTTCATAAAAAACGATTTAAACATTACTATATTTGAAAACGCAGATGGTGTTGACAGCAATGAATTGACACCAAAAGACAAAAGAAATGCCAAAAAAAAATCCAACCTGTTCAAAGAAATATATTACATGTATGACATATCTCAGATTCAGAAATGAAAACAGAAAAACTGCAAAAGTAAAGAGATAAAAAAAATCACGTTTAAAACACCGTGAAGCAGAAAAAAAGATTTATTTTTATCAGTTAGAAATTTGTTTGAGGATAAAAATTTGTTTCTTATACAAAATTTAATTTAAAATTTTAAAACAAAAATTCAAAAAGAAGAGGAATAACTAAAAGCAAAATAAAAATTAATAAAATGTCTGAAGCAATTAATAGCTATAATAATTAGAAGTATAACAACAAAAGTGTCGCCGCTTTTTGAAGAAATTATGCGATTTTTTTGCCACTTTTTGGTGAAAAATTAAGATTTAAATCAAAATGATTAAATTACTGCTATTTTTTGACAATATTTTAGGAAGCAGTTTGCCCCTCCCCCCGCGCCGGTCTACAAAAGGTAGTCTTCAAATTTAATTTTAATTTTTAATATTTGATTTCCAGGTTTCCTGATTAATAATTAATACATAATTGTGTATATGCAAATTAGTACTGATAAGACAACCATAAAATTGCATTTTCAGTAAAAGAAGATCTTGTTTTGAGAGGTTCCAGTCTGGATAATGCTATGCTAGAAGCTACCTTGACCTCTGAAATATAGCCTCTAACCAGGGACTCAATATTTTTGCTTCCGGCCCAAAAAACCTAGCTACGCCATTGGATACCGGGGTTATATGCTAGAAAAGCTACAAACTGACAAGATGAAAATTTGGTGGTTTCATGTTTGAAAACTGAACCATCTGTAATACCCTTTTTTGGAAAAGCACATAATGTAGAAAAGAACATTGAAAAGCTTTTTCAGGAAGTTCTATCATGACAAGTTGCCCTGAGAGTTAAAATGTCCGTTTACTAATGGGTTTTACTGTTAATAATCAATTTATCTAGGAAAAATAAAACATTTCTTTTCATTTTATCATTTCCTGATAGTCACTTCCTGAATAAATCCAAAGTAAATAATTTTCCTATACTACTTATAACTAACTAATAACAGAAATGTAACTATATTGGTGTACTACTCTTTAAGTTTAGTAGTTTTAACTTTTATGTTGAGGAGGAAAACATTAAAAAGCTTTTTTCAAAATATCCACCATGTGAAATTTGCCTTGAGAAAATAAAAGTGGTAGTTTACTAATTGGTTTTGCTGTTAAAAAAAATCAATTCTGTAGGCCAAAATAAACTTTTCTTTTTCATTTTGTCATTTTCTGATAAGTTTACCTGAATTACATAAAAGAACTGACTAGTGCTACAAGAAACTCCCTAATTAGAATCATCAGTGAACCCCCCCCCCCCCCCCCCAAAAAAAATCCAATTTTAGAACATCTTCAATAATACAAGAAGGAAGAACACTGTAAAAGTTACCCCCTGAAGTTAAACGATCACTTCTAGCATACCACCTTTCACTACCAATGATAATAAAGTCATCAAGACTCAACACCATACCAAAAAAAAACAATGGTCACATTTGAAGTACCACCATTAAACAAACTTTTGGAGTGAAATGAGTTTTTTCTTGTTCATTATATTATGTTACTACTAAAGTGTAAAATTAGTTATTCTGTACAATTACTAGTCACTGTACAGAATCTAAAAAAAAATTAAGATAGGTTTTTGCGAGAAGAGGCTCTTTTTTTTTTGGTCAATGATACCTACAGTCCAGTAGACAATGGAATTTAATTCTAGAGGATATTGTGAATAGAGGAATTTATATTTTGCCTTCGAGGATTCATAGGGAAGAATTTTTCTGGTATGTGTTAATAGGATATTTTGACAATGCATATCATATGCAACTTTCTTGTTAACCTTCTTGAACAAAACTTTTTCAACCAACAAAAGCCTGCCAGATAGTGTGCCCTTGGTGGCTCCCTTGCTTGCAGCATAATTAATCAAATTCAAAAATGCAACACAGAGCAAAAAAATGATGGTGCTAAAAAGTGTTTCCAGTTTTTGCACAAACTTACATTTTTTTAAATACCAACTTAAAATTTTACAACAAATATACAGTATTCAATCCTATCTTTTTCCAATTAAAATAATGTGACACCCTGTAGTAACAGAATGGTGGAACACCCTGTCAAAATTCCTTTCTGACAGTATGGCACCCTTGGTGCACAGATGTTCAGACTTGGGTGGCCCGAATTCTAAGTGAATTCGTGGAACCCAGTCGGACCGTGAGAATTGGGAATAGAGTCCCAAAAATTCCATTCCTTTTTAGGTAATATCGCCAGCCCAGGGTAATGATTGGCCCAGTTGGTCAATCATTGAGCCCTGAGGTGACAGTTGCCCCTCCCAGGAGACCGGACAAGTATGCCGTGGGACTTATGTGTAAGGACAGTTCAGAGAGTAAGTTTGAACTAGAGAATTCGAGTTAGAATTGTGGAGATCGAGAGTCAAGTCGAAGTTCTGACTGACGAAAAGATCTATCTTTTGTATTATGTAAAGTGCGATATCACAATGTAAAGTGTGGAGTAAAGAGATTATATATATTTTTGTATATTTTTGTATATATATATATGTGTGTATTGAGACATTTTCGAGTTACAGAACCCAACCAACAGGATTTCCGACGGAGGGACTCAGAAAGTCTCTCAGTACCTCCGCTTGGAACTTCCAAGTGACCCGAAGAGACAGTGCCATCGGCATCGGCATCGTCAAGTACTGTACCGAAGGTTCCCGAGAGAAACGAAGTCTTCTTGAGGGCTTCAAGAGGGATCTAGCCAATCGTAATGTATCAAATGTCGCGAGTGACTAAATCCAAAGAAACAGGGGCTGGCCCGCAGCCCGATCCACTCATCACGGGCGGATCAAGAGGGCCAGCCACGTCACAATAATCAAAAGTTTTTGATGTAAACAAAGACGTTGTTGTGATTGGGCATAAATGTTCTAATGCTCTGTTTCCAATAAGTCAAAATATGAGGTAAAAAGTAAACTTCGATCCAGTGACGCAACCCACGAAGGGGGAGAATAAGGGGGCTGATTGATGCCACCAAAAAGTTAAAAATCTCTCCTTGGACTTTCAGATTCCCCCCCCCGGGATATATCAAATACTTATTTAATATCTAATTAGTCTCCCCAAACCAGAATCCTGATTGCACTACTACTGCTTCGATTTGCTCACTTTTTCACCAACTGATTTGGCTTATTGGAAACATGCTATTAAAATAAGTTTTTTTTAATAATTAATTTTTTTGCAGAAACATTTATTGAAAAATAATTTCAAACTATCATAAAAAATCTATTTTATATTTTTTATATAATTATTGTTTTATATATGTTTTTAAAATGCTGTTTTTTAAACAGCATCTTCAAAATATTTTTAACTTCAACTATTATATGGTCACTCAAATTAACATAAATTCAAAAGGGTATAAAAATAACTACACGTTTGAATATTTGCAACCAAAAGATCTTACACCACCTGATCACAACATGCAAGAAACAATTGCAAATTTATTATTCAAAACACAGTTTGAAGATAGATTTGGCTTGTTAGAATTCCAGGTCATATTTTTGAAAACATAAAATTTCACTTAAAATTGTATTTATGAGCATCATGTAGCACGTGCAACTGTGGAATGTCTAGGCTCTTAGGGTCGTATTTTGAATGATTGCTAAGTTAAAAGCAAGTGCTAAACTCAAACTTTTTTTATAGGAAGTTTCATGTAAATGTTGACGAGTTCAGGCTGTTCAGCGCTAACTTCTACTTAGCAAATTCATTAAGAATACAATCCTTAAGATAAACTAACTTGTTGATGTAGAACATTCTGCAAATTGACTAGTAAATAAGTAGAATGACTGATCTAGTTCCTACTTTGAAACTAACAGGCCCCAAAAAAACATCAGCATTCACATCACAAAAATAAAGAGATAACAAGATTGACTTCTTCAGGAAGAAGCTAACAAAAAAAAATTCAAATCAAAAACGTTTGCCACAATTTCGTGGTAACAATACTAAAAAAAAGTGACCTAAACAAGTAACAAACTAACTCACTTAAGAAAAAACTGCTTGTCTACTTGTTTCACATTTCCGTTCTAGTTCCCTTTTCACATTAAATGGAGAAGAAAAAAACAAAAACAAGAAACATTATACATATATCACAGTTAGGACTTAATAATATATTTTTTGCTATTTTGAAAGAAGAACAACACATTCAAAAAAACAACCTTCAGATAAAATATAGTTACTATATCACATGTACATAAGGGCCTTTATACAAAATAAGATTTCTTAAAGAAAAAGAAGAATAAGAAAAGAGGCGGCTTTGCTTATAATGCAGTTTTTCTTTTCATTTTTTTCTCGGTACCAGCAACCATTATAGTGTATGGCTCACTTCCCAAATTCTAGCCATTATTCTTTTCATTCCCTATTTTCAAAAAGCTGTAGGTTCATTTTTTTTTCAATGAGAATTTTCTAGTTTTTTGTTAGTATATACTATATATATATATATATACCTCTGTCTCTCTAAGAAATGTAACTTCAATGTCTATGTGTAGATAGATAGATCTATATATGGTCACGCGTGACCATTTTGCATCATTGCTTTCAAAGTAGAAAACACCACCCACAAAAATGTCTGTTAAGAATATATTTCTAAAAGTATACAGTGTTGGGTCCTTTTTTTTTTGTTTAAAAAAATGGGAATTTAGTTGTGTCCACCACCTTCTTGAAATAAGAAGAAGGTCCATCTATTTATGTCACAGCTAAAGTGAAAAATCAGTTATTCTGCACAATTTCAAGACAAACTGCTCAGAACATATATTTCATTCTGCACATTCACTAGTTTATAGGCAGTGTAGACAATGCCTAAAATGAAAATGGACGCGTTCAGTCCCTAAGCGCTTTTGAAATGGCTTGCATAGCTTACTATGCTTAAAACACTGTTCATAACAATTTCATTAAGATGTTCGCACTCTTGATTAGTATTCTGTCTTTCAGAAACAAAATTAAAGAGACACTAGAAAATGTTTTAAACACTAGAAGGGTATCTCAATTACCTAAGTGTAGTTTTCTTTTTGATATCTTTCAATATAAACCTTTTATATAGACAATATCGTCTGCTAAGAGTCGTCCACTTAAAGTTGGGTCCTTTTTCAACTCACATAAAAAGCTTATTTTTAAAGATATCAATACAAAATTACCCTTAAGTGATTAAAGCTGTCCTTCTAGTTTCTAAAACACATTCAAGTTTAGATCTATCTTTATTGTGCACCTGAAAGACAAAATAATCAAGAGTTGAGAGGCGTTTACACGTTAATTGATCCAAAAAAATGTATTGATATAATAAATTTACTCTTTTTTTATATGAACAGCTTCTCATACACAGCAAGTTCTTCCAGTCACTTCAAAAACGCTTTGAAACTGAACGCACACATTCTTGCTGATTCTTTTATGTGTTTTGTGCACATAATTTCCAAAATTCGCTGTTATGCAGATTTAATATAAAATTGGTACCAGGTAGTTCTGCACATTGACTAAAAGGAATTGTAGAATGACTGATTTTGCACTTTGCCACATGCTGATATTGCAATATGTCTGAATTTAGCATTCTATCAGAACAAACCAAGCGTAGGCCTCAAGACACACATACTTGTTCGATTATCGACATCTCGAATTTACACATGACATTCACGTCTTAATGTTTATTTATCAGCAGCAAAAATAAAACTTAAATAAGTTTTTTTTTTAAAAAAAAGAGGATTTTAAATATTTATTGAAAAGCTGACTTCGTTTTCTTGGTTTTTATTTGTTTTTAAAATTTAGTTGTGTCAAGATGGTTTATAAGTTTAGTCAGCTGATTTTTGGACTCAAAATTATTAAAACCTGTCTGGAGCAAAATTACAGTAAAATAACGAAGATATTGGATTATGATTATGATTAAGATTATTATTTATAATTTAAACTTATCTAACTACTTGCAAGCTAATGCATTTTATTAAAGTACTGCATTTTTAATTTTCTTTGTATTGTGTCTAACTGTTTACAGTGGTCATTTTTATATTGACAAATTGCGTCATGTAAGTTGTAATTTTTCTTACCTTTGATGCAAAAAATTTATTATTATTATTATTATTATTATTATTATTATTTTGGAAACGAGAAGAGTAACTTTAATTACTTAAAGGTACGAGCGTGTTTTCATGTGCATATCTTTAAAAAAAATATTTTATAGAAAAAATATTATCTACTTAAAGTTGGGTCATTTTCAAACTGACATTAAAAGTTTATTTCGAAAGATATCAATATAAAAATATCCTAGTGATATAATATAATTATATTAAAGTGAATATAATTTCTTACAGAAGCAACTTCAAGACAAAAATTCAAAGTTTGTTAGAAACTAGAATAGAAAAATGTTTCATACTAAAAGAAATTCACATACCTTTAAAAAAATTAACTTTTTATGGTACTATTTTTATTTCGCAATTTTCAAAATGTGACAATTTTTACAAAATTGGGAAATTTAGCATTCAAGCTGTTATAAAAACAACTAGGCTAGGTAAAAGATAATCCCTGTGAAAATACTTTCAGTAAATTCATTTACTATTCTAGTTTCTAATTATAATAGTTTCTAATATTTGTCAAAACGAAGTTTGTACATCTATTGTTGTAAATCTTTGTTTGAACTGAGTTAGCAAATTAACTCGTGAGCCACCATTAAATTATCACCTGGTTAAATTTATATTGGTAGCATTTGCTAAAAGTACTAATGGGAGACATTAGTACTTTCACCAAATGCTTCCAATACCTTAATAGAAAATCTTTCTAATTCAATCTCTGCTATTTTTGGTTTCAGTTGTAGTCAAAAGTCATCAATGAAATTAATTTATCAGATAAGATTTTCTAAACACTTCAGCTTGTTTCTTGATTTAAGATGGATTTAAAACTTTTAACAAGCTACATAGTCCCTCTTTTAAAGCTTTAGCCACATTTAAGGCTTTAAAAGAAGCTATGTTAGTAGAGCTTGTTCAAAGACATTCTCTAATTAGACACATTATAATAACATTAATCCCCTTTTTAATACCACTGCCAAATTTCAGAAAGAATTATGAAGCTTAATTTAACAACTCATCAGACACAGTAAAATGTAAACCATTCTTCATAAATTTATAATCTTAAAACAAATACTTAATTTTTTTAAATATTCAATAAGAAATTAAAATATATTGTCACGATTTTCTCATCAAATTAAATTCATCTGATTTTTTTTTTGTTTAGTTTCTATTTTTTTTTTTGTTTGTTTTCATTGTTGTTTCATTACATTGAAGGCGAGGAGGCGAAAAACTGGCAAACATTTAAAAAGCTGTATTTAAAAGCTGTCATTAATACTTGTAATTAATTAGAAAGTTTTATATAACGGTTGTTCAAAATTCAAAACGTAATATAAACGAAAAAAAAAATGATTAAAGTGAAATAAGATTAAAAAACAATACATTTATTAGTTAATTTTTTTTCAGAAATGTTAAAAAAATTTTAGTGTGTTTTTAGAAACTATGGGTGCAATCGGAAACTAAAGACAGTTTCTATGTGCTGTAAAGAATATTCAACAATAATTCTTTAAAAGAAGAAAATTTCCGGATGTGCTTCATTTCGCCATTTTTCTTTCTTAACTATGAGGCCATAAAAAGCCTCATCCGACATTCACATTCCGACATTCAATTTAATTTTCTTGAGAAACCAAGTATGGTAGATTTTAATGATTGTTTTCTCGAAAATGGTAGATGGAGCTAGAATGGTCCTCGCCCTTAGGGGAGCCAGCAGCATTGTTTAAAATTGGGTGGTGGTGGAGACAAAGTGACAAATCCAAAATAATGAAAATGACTACATTGTGTAGAATTCTGCAAGCGCAGCGACCGCAAAATGTATTCTTAAGAATTTTGACTTTTGAAAAAAAAGGGAGGGGGGAGCAAGCGCCCTGTGGCAGTTAGTTGTTTATTTTAAAAGTAAAATAAGGAACCATTAATAATAATGCTATTTATTAAAACAATCAACTAATGTATGAGTACATGTAGTACATTGTCTGCGCCCGAGGTAGGTACCTCACCCGCCTTGCCCTAGTTACGGCTCTGGTTCCCAAACAAATTTTCTTTATAGAAGCCCAGCTCACATGTTGTTTCCCAATACTACTTTTCTGTTTTCTTTACACTTAACTTTATTTTGCGTTTTCAAATGCACCCTATATTATTAAACGAGCAGATTAAAAAATTGTCATATTGATATCTTCTAAAATAAACTTTTATGATCATTTGTAAAAAGACCAATTTTGATTACCTCTTATAAGAGCAACCTTATATTATAATCTCGTATCATAAAAAAAGTTTATTTTTAAAGATATCATCAATCATAATAATTATAACTGCACCTTTCTTGACATTTCTCAGTTTTGTTATAACTTAGAAGGGTACTTTAAAAAATGAAACATTTACTTGTTTTACTTCTGTACCATTACGAAACCAACTCGATTATTTTTTTTTATAAAAAGCATTTGCTTTGGGCTAATTTCAGTTTTATGCTAATTTAGTTTTGGAGATAATTTTAAATTTTCTGTTTGACTACTTACTAGTCTATCTTACTTTAAGAATATGATTGACATAATCTGTAAGGCATATAAAGTGTAAGTGATATATATATATATATATATATATATATATATATATATATATATATATATATATATATATATATATTCAATTCCATATTTCAAAAGAAGATCTCAATCAACTAAGGACATGTCAAAAAAGTTGACATAATAAAATTAATTTTCCACTGAGAAGAAAATTGATGTATATCAATTAAACTTACTTCTTGCAGTGTCGACAAAAGTCAATTTCGATAGACATTTTTTTTAAATAATCACAAATAATTAAAATATGCATTAACTAATTATTCTATTCATTTTTCACTTTCACAACCATTTACATTTGCATATTTGCTTTCTGCATTTTTAATTATTTGTTTCATTTTTTATTTAATAAAGACATTTTTAGATTGTTTAAAAATATATTAAACTTGATTTAAAGTTACTGACAGATCAAATTACTGTATTTAATAAAAAAACATTATACTTTAAAATAAACAATGGTTTATTAATTATTTCATAGCTTGCTAAATGAATCATTTTAAATAATTAAAATATGTCTTAGCTAATAATTATTCTATGCATTTTTCACTTTCATAGCCAATTACATATTTACTTTACAAAACAAGACACATTTTACACTTTTAATTGCTCATTTTATATTTTCTTTAATTTAAACATTTATTAAAAATATTTTTCATATAGTTTAAAAAAGTTCTTATTAACCTTGATTAAAAGTTATTGATAACGTCTATAAAAAATTATTAAATCAATTAATCTTAATCAATGAAAAATCTTTAAACTATTAAAATAAAATAAACAATTGTTTATTAATTTTTTTCTATTATTTAACAATTTCAACTACTTAATAAGAAGTTAATAATGAAAAAAACAATAAAACAGAAACAACTTACCTGGTAACAAGTTCATATAAATAAAACATGTAAATATTTTTTTAAATAGTTAATTATATACAATTTGATTGATGAAACTCAAAATTAGTATAAAGAAAAGTCAACTTTCACTGACTTTTTTTTTAAATCTAAAAATAATATTAAGTACTTTAATAATTAATACACACCTAATAATAGGTGTACGTTAAAAAAGTTTATCAACATTAACTATTGTCTATAAATATAAGAAGAAAAAAACTTGAGTGAGAAAACGCATAAGACACAAGACACACACAGAAACTGATGAAGCCAGATGGAGAGACAACACGCCAATAGTTTGGTTGAATGAAACAAACCCGGTCATAGATTACTTTTACTGAAAAAATGGGAGGGGGGACCCAAACACACTTCACTTCAGAATTTCGGTTGTACAGCATCTATCAAGTCTAGCTAAAGGTTACCATGGCAACATGTACTATACCACATATATACACACCAATATATACAGTATATGCACGCAAAAAGAAGATTCTTTTCAATAGCCGAAAATTTCTTTGCTTTCAAAGTCTGAAGTATAACAGAAAAAACAAACTACATTGAAATAGCTGGAGCTTTTAACTTTACCTTTAGTGGCTGTAAAGCTCGCAAAACTAACACCACAAAAATAAAACTACTCCACCCATTTAATATTCCCAACATTTGTAAAGCTTCAAATGGAAGATTTTTTAAGGTGGTATTTGTGCATGCAAATAACACCTTCCAAATTCAACACAAAACATCAATTTAAAATAAAATCCATCAAACAGCCTGTTGTTAAATTGTGTGTTTGCATGCAAGTGCCAAAATGTACATAGGATTTATAACTGTTTTTTTGGGAGGACCAAATGTATACATGTTGTAAAAAACATACCTACATTGGACACGACTCTGGAAAATAACACAAGTCCAATTTCAAGAAGAAAACTTGGTACTTGAACTTGAAATTGAACTCTCTGAGTAGTATTCCAACCCATAATAGTAATATTCTTTTCAAGGGTACTCAATAAAACAATGTTGAAATTCTTCAGTGTACAAAATCCTGTTTTATTAAATTTAGTGGGTTCATCTTGAATTTCGATCTCAATATGAGTGGTGCACATTACTTCAAAATTTGTTGTAGTGTGTAGTGGTAGTGCAATGACAGCATAACACCACTTGTAACATATTTGTGTAAGTTGTTGAAAATAAAGTGGCATTCAACATCACTGATACTATTTAAAGCAAGAATCATTGCAATGTGTCTGATTGTGTTCTTGCATTAATTTTAAATGTCAATATGATAATACTCTTGCAAGACGTAAAGTGGTCTCTTGCACAACACCGCCTCGCAGAAAATGCTGATCTTCGTTTTTTTTTTTTGCAAAAAAAAAACAAAAAAACAGTGCCAAATTCACGGCAATATTTGACTTGTTTCTTGCACTAATTCTAACGAGAAAAATAGCCAGATTGATCACCGCTTAAGACAAAGTTTCATTCTTGCTGAATTTTGTTGCAACCAATGAAAAGACATCCTTCAACGTTGGGCTCTTGCTATAATGATGTTATTGTCGTGTCTATAAAATGTTTTTAAATTGACTAGCACTCAAGTTATTGATAATATCAAATTGCTGGGCACAGTTTATTGTCAACGTTTTTATGTTGAACACCACAGGCTATGTACATAGTACTGTATCCACTGTGAATCCACTTGTAGAAGACAAAAAGCACTTTTAAGTTGTCCAAATCAATCAATAACGAAATATTAAACACAATTGACAAAATTATGTACAGTTGTGAACACATTCTGCATGATTAAAGTTGCTCAATATTAAAGAAACGTTGTGCAAGGTTTCAATGAGTGTTGGCTAATACTAATGTTTATAGAAATTAAATCTTATCAAGAATTATTTTTTTAATATTGTTTAAAATATTATCTTGCTTAATATTTTTTTAGACAATGCTCTCGTGTGTACTAGGTTTCAAACTTCAGCAACCTGTCTATTTAAATAGGACATTACTCATTACACATCAACAAAATCTCTTTAAATTGTTGATAGTTCCAAAATAAGTCTTTTATAGCTAATATATTCTTAATACCTTCTCAAGATGGAGTCACATTACTCAATCAATTCGAGTCCAACTTAAAAATATTCGCATTAAAATGTAGCCAAGAATTTGATGTGTCATTCAGGAATGGCTAGACACAGAACAATTTAGATACTATTCACCTTTATGATTGACATATTATAGGCACAACGTAATAGCAGCAATCTAGCACAACCTCAACATTCAAGCATGTTTTTCCGTTGGTTGCAACTACTTCTGCTTGATAAAATAACAGAACTCTGTGACACCCTGTAGGAACAGAAGGTGAAACACTTAAGTCAAAATTCAGTTTTGACAGTAAGGCACCCCTTGGTGCACAGATGTTCGGACATGGGTGGCCCGAATTCTAGAGAATTCGTGGAACTAGGTCCGACCGTGAGAAAATTGGAAATAAGTTCCAAGAATATTTCTGATTATGATTTAATATCCCCGGCCCAGGGCAATGATTGGCCCAGTTGGTCAGTCATTACGCCCTGAGGTGACAGTTGCCCCTCCCAGGAGACCGGACAAGTGAGCCTGAGACTTGTGTGTGAGGACAGTCAGAATTTAGAGTTAAAACGAGTAAGTCTTGTTTAGAGTTGGTCTTGAGAATTCAAGAAGTACCCCTGAACCAGAGTCTAGAGTTCAGAGAGTAAAGATCTGACTTAGAGAATATTATTATGTAAAAGCAATAATAATTATGTAACCAAGAGCAAGTAAAGAGTTTTGTCCAGAATACATCAACCAGTGTCATATTGTGTATTTTGGATTGTATTGAGTTCCTGTACTCCTAGAATAGAGGAGTATCCAGCAGAAGGTACTCAGACACAGCCTGAGTCCCTCTGCCTGGAGCCTCCAGCAACTCAACCAAAAAGGACTAGAGTTTCTTCGGCATCGTCACGCCTATACCAAAGATCCCTAGGAAAGACGGTCTTTTTGTGGGCCGTGCCAGGCAAGGCAAGTAAATGTCGCGCCCGGTGAACCCAACCCCCAGAGGTTCAACAACAATAGAGGCTGGTCCGCAGCAGTCGACAACAGAGTCGACCCCGGCACCACCGACTCAGCAGAGGGAACAACGTCGTCAACGAGGACGAAGTTCCTCCCGCGTCGTCGGCAATGGAGCCAAAGGTACGAGAGGTGGGCCAGTCACGTCACAACTCTGACCTAATCTCCACAACACTCACACATGTTGCAATTGACGTTGTGTAACACTGCACTACACTTTGCAACAAATTGTTGAATAATCTGAATCGACCTTGACACTTGCAGTATTATGTTAGCATCCTCCCTCTCTTTTTGACAATCTAAATATAGATTTTACATTAACAATGATCTTAATGGCAATTTTAATATTAATTACCATAAGTGTTAGATATATCTGAAGCTAAACTATCCTACAGTGACTTCTGCAAGTCAACAATAAAACTACTAATGACTACTGCTAATGACCATCTAATATTAATTGCTATTTTCGCATAGATTTTTTAGCCCTAAAGGTGACATCCATTTTTCTCAAATACAGTACAAAACTCATGTCTGTTGCGCATAAAGTATAGATCCAAGAGCCTGTGGCAAATAAGAAAATCAACAGGAGAGTCTCTGCAAATGACACCAAAACATGTTTTTCCATTTTGGTGAAAATAAGTTTTGCAGTATTGTTATGCATACTAAATTCATCCAGATTTTTTTTTCTTCTTCTTTATTCCGCTTTCCACACTCATGATCGTCTTTATGTACATAAATAAATACAAAGAAAAATATACACAAAAGAAATCCATCTCTAAGGAACAATTTCATAGGATGACTCCCATGTGATCTACTTATCAAGTTTTTACCTCACTTTTTTATCTCATTTTTTTTTCTTCTACTTCTTCACTGACTTAGAAAAATGTTTGTGGTTCACTTTCATTCATCTTTTTCACCCGCTCTCTTTCCATCCACCTATTTTAACATGGCAAATGATGACTTACACAATTTCTCCCTCTCTTTCTCTCTTTTGTCACTTTCTCTCTAAGACTTGCTCTATTAAAAACAAGCATGTTTAATGACAGCTTGCTTTTGCGCCATCTGGTGCACACCACGACATAGCATTATCCTACTGATTTTCTTTATACTTTACTATTCTTTCATCATCATCATCATCATCATCATCGTCAAAAATAGAAAAAAAATAATCTTAAAAAACGTGAATGGTTCATTATTAAGAACCATTCAGTCAGTTTTCTACCTCCACAATTACCACCCAGGCATGAGAAGTATTTGGCCAGTAGATAGAATCTAACAGGAATGTAGGACATTTATTCATTTATGGCCATATAATATAAAGGTTATTCATATTAGAATCATTGATGAAACTTCTATTGTAGCCTATTACAACAATAGAAATTTTCATTCTGCATACAGGAACAAAAAAAATGCATTAGGATAGCTCATTTCATTTCAAGCATACTTGCTACAAACCAATCATGAGCAACAAACATATCATGAGCAAAAGAATATTTTCTTCAATGTCCTAGTGGCGTGTTTCTCTGAGCATGTGCTTTATAATGATCAGTTTCTATATTTATATGAAAAACAAAAACATTTTTCTAAAAAAGTATACACAAAAGCAATATACAAAATACAGCAACATAAGTCCAAATATTAATATTTCTAAAATGAAAACTAAAGCAATATTTATTTTCTTTCCACAGTAGTAGACAAACACCCTGAAACCTTTTGCACCAAAGTTTAAGAAGTGATTTTATATACAATATGCCTCAGAACTAATTCAAGTAATGATCCAGTCTATTACCAAAGTACTAAAATTAGAAATAATGTATTGGTCCAGTAAACATTCCTTAATGGTTTGTAGCAGATTGTACGGGTTTCCAATTTGGCATATTGGTATTATAAAAGTTGTTCTAAAACACAACACATACTAGTAAGAAATACGCTCGTATTTACTAGTCTAGCATGATTATTAGTGGTTTATAATTGGCTTCATTATCAATCCAATATGAAAAATTTCTACTGGTTCTGGATAATGTGGGTATATGTGCTAAAAATGAACGTGTACACAAATTAAAAAAAAATATTAAAGAATTACAAAAGTTATTGTTGATCGTTTTATGATTTTTTAAACCAGTGTTTCTTAAACTTTTCCCAATGGTGGAGTAAAAGTTACCATTGGAACCCACAGACCACTTTTGGTTTTCGATTTCGACAGCAAAATGAAGACTAAATTGTTCGCCAAAACCGACTACTTCGAATCTTTCCAAAAAAAAAATACATTGCAACCACAAGCCAAACGCCTACAACTTCATTTTACGGTCGATATCGACCACCAAAAGTGGTCTGTGTGCCGAGGTTCTCAGTGTTTCTCAAACTTTCCCCAATAGCAGACCACTAGATAAGTTGGCAGAGGGACAAAAGTCCAATTGCAACATGCGAACTGCATTGTCATTTTTTTTTTGTTGAAAGAAACGATTTTTGAAAACATCACCTTTGGGTTGTAAAGAAAACGTGTTTGGGAACCCATGCTAGACAGCTAGAGCTAACTTCGCCTATTCTTCTCAATAAAGCAATCATCTATTCTATATGCTTGCTTCCTCAAGAAAGATTAAATTGAATATAGTGACCTTCAACCTGAACTATAATTCAACCTGCATCAATACATTAAATGACTAGAGTTGTACAGGCTATTTGTTGTATATGTAGTTGTCATGTTTGTATTATGGCCTCCTCGTATGAGGCTTTCTATGGCCTCATATACTGTATGAGAAGGAAATGGCAAAATGAAGCACATCCGGAAATATTCTTCTTTTAAAGAATTGTTCAGGAAGTAAAGCAATCACTCTTCTTGATTCTTTACAACACAAAGAAATAGTCTTTAGTTTCCAATTGCACCCAGTAAGAATAGAGGTTTTTTTTAAAAAAAAATTCACCTTTGATCAACACATCATGAGAAGAGAAGAACACTTGCACATGAATTTTATCTGACTCTGAAAAACGTTCAAATAAGAAAAACGTCCAAATCCTGTAATGTAAGCCACAGACTTGAATTATTTAACAGTAGGCTTAATTGTCAAAAAAAAGGCAGCCAGAAAAACCATCCGAACAAATTTTAAAAAGCGGTGATCAAAGTATTCTCTGCTCTTGAATTATTAGTTAATTCTCCGCTTTTGAACACAAATCATATAAAATCTCACTTTTTAAGACAATTTATGGTTGTATAGGATTTGAAGCTGGAAAACTTCAGTAACAAGGTTTAATTCATGTTCACTGCTCAATATTAGGATAGATTTCACTCTTCTACTTGGAGAGAAAAAAAAAGGCCAGGAGATTCAGTATCTCACAAAAACAGTAAGTCACTGAAATGTCTCAAAGTAATAGTAAAAGCTGAAACAATAATAGAAGTGTCAGTACAACGAGAATAAATGGGGGAAAAACATTTTGGCAAAAAGAATAAATTTTGAAATTATTTTTCTATTTGTAAAATAAATATTTGTGATGGTTCAACAGCTTTATGGGCGCAATATGTCAATATAATTATACATGTTATCATTTTTAGAGACTAGAAAGGAGTAACTGAAACATGTACATTTAATATGCTTATAACTAGTTTGATAAGTGAAAAGCAAAAATAAGAGTAATTTAAACTTATATAAAGTAATTTTGAAATTAATATAATTATTATTTATTGCCCTTTTCAAAGTTAATATAAATAATTTTATTTGGATTTGGATTTTTCCAGCACTGGATAAATTGTTAAATAATGTGGAAATATTTTTTATATGAAAGCACTTGATGATCAGCACATAAAAGTTATAATTTAAATTTAAAGATAAAGTAAAGATTTCAGTCATGGATGGTGTACATGGAGGTAGCTCAACTTCATGTTAAGAAAAAACCAACGTGGTGAGTTGAGCTTGAGTGAGCCTCCTCTTCAAAGGCTCTATATTTATTTCCTTTAGCTCCTCTACTATTGTTATTTTTTCTTAAAGACAATCTTGAATCTCCTTTAAACGACTTCGTTTACATAAATTGTTTGTGTAATTATTGAATCGTGGTGGAATTGAGAAAAAAATTTAGCTTTAATACTAAGTAGACGTGGCACCATCTATTGGCATGCAACACTCCATAGGTAGAATTCTTAGTTGAGCTACCTCTGTGTAATGTGCTATATATTTTGAACGATTCATTTTACTATTTTACTTTATAAAAAAAAAACTTAAAATTTTTTCTTCTTAAAGTTGTTTCTTATACATGAAACAACCAAACTTCTATTTCCGTTATTTTATTTCCTTTTTTTTTGCATTTGTCGGCCATTGCTTTATATACAGTATATGGTAGAAATGCAATGATCGAAGTTTGAAACACATTTCCTTCCAAAGAGCTGCATGCATTTTTTCCCCTCTCCGCATTCTATTACTGAAGCATCCCTCCACCACTGTAATATACAATCTACTATATGTAATGGTGATGAAATAAAATTGAGTTACAGTCAATGTGCACGTAATAATTTCACTGAGCATGCGCTCCAGTAAGAAAATAAAATTCTCTTAAATAAAAAAAGCTGGCCTCGAGTAAAGTTAAAAGCATTTCGTAAAAATTATCTGTTCAAAAATGCATGAATCGGATAAATAAATCAGCACCAAATGCTTACTTTTCATTCACCGCCTTTAATTTCTATATCAGGCCTTACATAAATAAGTTCTGTGTTTTAAAGTTTAAATTTACTAATAAAAAAAATTGTTTACTTCATTGTATTATTGTGTGAATACAAGTGTGTGTGTGTGTGTTAATCTTTATTTGCAGCCTGCATTTCATCTTATGTGTTCACACACCTATGAATTATAATTTATATATAACACAGTGAGAGCCTATCAATGCAAATTTATTGAAAATTTAAACAGCAAAAACACATTGAATAAGAACTTTACAAGAAAATGCCTGAAGATGGAATATTTTTTTTAAACTGAAATATTTAGAAATGCGTTACATATAATTAGTGACAGGGCCGGAATTATCCATGAAAGGTCTTTAGGCTTTTTGGTGCTTGCCTCCTTACCCTCTTATCCTAATTGGCAATAAAATGCCAATAATTTTAGTATTTTTTTTTTCAAACCATTGAACATGGTATGGTATCTATTAGTAGTATACTAAACACCGGCGCAGGCGCAATAAAGTTATGGAAAAGCAAATGCTTCATGTGCTTTTATGATTTTGCAAGTATGCATTATTTCTTTTTAGAAAAAAAGAACGGTATGAATCTGATGGCAAAGTGCAAATAAACCATTTTCTTTTTGTATATAAATAATGATAAATTTATACATTTTGTTTAACTTTTACATGCCCCCACCCAAATAGTTCCGGACCCCTAAGATTCAGCCTACTTAGCCTAATGAATAATCCGGCCTAGCTTTGTACAGGCTAGTTGCTGTATTTAAATAATAGTGAGGGCACTACATTTTGAGCCCTCCTGAGACTTTTTCATTGATTTTTATTGCATTTAAATACTTTTTGGATTTTGGACGACTTTTTCTAGTTTAAATGTTTCTGTCTTTTTATGAACTTTTTCGGGGGTTTTTGTTTGTTCAGATACAAAGAATATGAAATAGTACAAGAGCGAAGAAGCATCTCATTGAGCACTATAAATTTGGGTAGCATTTTTCTGCTATGCACAATGATTTTGAGTTTTAGAAAATTACTCTGAAAGCAGTCCAGAAGGCCCGTGGCAGAAGGAAAAACAGTCCGATTGTAGCATGTAAAATGCATTGTGGAAACCTTAAGGTATAAACCCAACAACAATTGCAATGTGTTTTTTTTACAGATGAAAAAATTCATTGTCAGAAAATTAGGAGCACCATAAAACAATTGGTTTTCCAAAATCCTCTTCCATTGCAGAATCACTCTTGGAACCAGAGAACAGTAGTATGCATCTGACTGTGCAAAAATCTCTCGAATTTTGTTAGAGAAGGTCACCACTATAATGCCCAAATATAATGCCCAGCACAGTTTACTTGTAGTTTGTTTAGGACAAGAGCCCTCCACTATCTGCTTAAGGATAAATAATACTAATTCTAAATAAGAATTCCTAGCAGTGACGACACTGTGACACCACCCATGCATATAAGTATGCCCAATGTAAATGTGCGAGTCATTTTTTATTCCTGGCCACCTTGATAGATGTCACCCCCAAGTGCCTAGGTGGCCCTTGAAAGTTGAAAAAAAGTTTTTCACAGCAACAACACAATTACACGGAGAAAACTCTGCAATAGAGGGAGTTTCTCATGGCCCATGACAGGCAATAATTTAGAAGGAGGCAGTAGCCAATCAGGATAAACAAGAACAGAGGTCATCCCTGTAATTCTAACAGAAAGTCCAGGGATACCACAACACAGTATCAGCAGTGAACTTAATATGGATGGCTAGTGATAACCAACCTGAGTGCCATGAGCTCTTCAGTGCTTTATAACTTTTCACTTAGTCTGACATTTGCTCTCAGGCATCCCAGTGTGTATCACCTTTCCATAACAATGACTGTCGTATGCCCATAACTTAAGCATGAGTGGCCTAAAGACTATTGGCAGGTGTGTCGTAGTTATTTGCAAACTCATGCAGTTCAACTGAGCGGCAAAGCGCCACATATTAAAAAAAAAACATAGAAATTTCTAGGGGGCAGACACTAAAAGAAGGAAAAGATGCCCTTAACAACGAATCACAAACCCCCCCCCCCCCCCTAAAAGATAACGATGTGACTCATTTAAATATTCCAAACAGCAATCTCGGAATGGTAAATAGTATATACAGTATATATAAATCATCATAATTTTAAAAAACCTAATACTGAAATAAAATAATAATGCAGACTACCATGAGATCTAAACAATAAATAAAATAATCCGAAACCTCAGAGATGATATTAAATAAATTAATTATGCATGTAAATTGACTTAGAAGATTAAACTTTTTTTTTCTAGCTGTTTCTCTATAACAATAAAAAAAGATATGATTTATCTACTTGTTTTCCATTACATTTCACATTTCTAAAATGTTCTTCAAACACCATTAGTGAGAGAAAACTCTTATGTTCTCCATGTTAACATCACTATTTCAATATACTCATAGCTAAGTCATGATAAACAAAATGACTTAAAATCAATATAAGACTAGCCCATGTTAGAAAAAAAAAGTTTAAACTATTTTTTGAAAGAGAGAGAGTGAGAGGTTCATATCTACACTGTGTATATTACTTCTGAGCAAATACAATCTTGAACAATTTTTTTTAGTATTTTCATCGAGCTGAAGCGCAGTTATTTAATGCCAACAAATGAACCATTAAAGAATTTACTGTATAGAAGAAAAAAAAATACTCCCAACTTCTTTTATCATAAAAAAAATGCAACATCTCATCAGACGAATACTGTTTCAGTATAAATATACTGAAACAGTATTCGTCTGATGAGATGTTGCGTATTATTGTTACTGTTGTTGTGGGAAGCTTTAATTTTTAATATCACAAATCTTTGTAAAATAAAATTTGTAACTAAAAAAAAATAACCTAAGGGTTGACAAACTACTATGGAAATGCAAAAAAAAAAAATCATAGAAAGTAAAATGCACCAAGCTCGAATAAAATTCTCTACAGCAGTGATTTCCAAAAGGTGTCCTGCAAAAATCTCTGGTATTATATTGAATTTGTTAATATAATTTAATCTTTTCAAATACAGAAAACGTTCCCATTGCACGTACGCACTAAACCAGTGGCACACTAGTGTGCCACGAGTTTTGCTAGCTGTAGCACGATTTCTCAAGGTAAAAATACTGTTTTACGGGCCATAAAAAATAGTTTGAGAATCACTTCTTTAGAGTGACAAGACAAAAGCTTGCAGTAAATTTAGGTTTAATTTTTTTTTCTCCTGTGATATTTTTAAAGCAATGTGCACAATGCACATTTTGCACACGTAAAATAAAACAAAAAACTAGTTTTATTAAGAGTAAAACTGGTTAAAACTAAGTTTTAACTAGTCAAAATTAGTTTTAACCTAAACTAACCAAACAAACTAAACTTTATGTTTAGGCAGTTCAGCCAAGCACTAAAATTTTGTTTTCCCCGCCCTTTTATGAGCGCCATCAATTTCTAATTGGTTTGTTACTTGGTCTTATGTTATAAAAGGGCGGGGCAAACGAAACACAACTATAGTTCCTCCTGATTTTCATAATGCTACACCCACACACATACTTTAACAAGCTAATTCATATAATGCCTAATTAACAACATAATGCAATCATTGCCTAAACAGCTAATAACTGCGTTCATTTACTACAAAACAAAGCTTTTGCACAATTAAATACTAATTGTAAATAATGACTGGGTTTCCATTAAAACAGTCACAACTATATACGCTCGTATGCAGTATTACACTGTATGTAGTTTAATAAATCAATTTTGATACACATTTCTAAGTGCTCTTTAAAAAAAAGCCCAACAGAAAAAAAATACTATGTCAAGAAATGTTGGTCAGTACTAAAATATGAATAATAGATGACCATATTCAAAAATGTATTTTTTAACAAATAGTAAACAACATTTCAAAGAAATATTTTTGAAATTAAAAGCAAATTCTTAGCCATAAAATTCGAAACAGAAATTACTAAGGGGGAAAAAAAACTGCATGGAGGAACATTTAAGTATGTAAACAATTTTTTCATATACACAGCACAGTATACACACAGCAGTAAGCCATGTAGAAATTTCTTCAAAAGCTTCAAATGTCTAAAAAGTCAATAATTTCCTATGGTGAAAAAAGTCTAACATTGAAAGAAAGAAAAAAAACGGACATCATATCTACGGTATCTAATATTAGACCTATGTATGAGCTGCATTAAGACATATTTTAAATTCTAAAAATAAGTAAGTGCACAAGAAAAAAATTGCCAATATTTGTGTTTTTATCAAAGGTGGATTATGGTTCCAGCAAAGTTTTATCAAGAAAAATATTTTGTACATAAACCGGAAAATGACATTGTGAAAATATAAAAGACATTGCTGACATTTCTATTAAGAGCATATTTTTTTAAAAAAAAAATGCATCATTGAAATACTGACAGCATTTAAAAACTCCGGCTAAGTAGACTTGCGAGGTTGGTTGTAGCACTTGTGAGGTTGGGGGTCACTACAGCTACCAAGGCTCACAAGCGCTACTAGGGGGAGAACAGCTACTTGGGTCACTACAGCTACCAAAAAAATATATAGACCTTTTGTTCATCAAAAGGGTCACTACAGCTACCAAAAAAATAGGGGGACAAAATATAGACCTTTTTTTTATCACTTTCTCGTCACTACAACTAAAAAAAAAACCTTTCTCTATAACCTAACCGAACCTTACCTAACCGAACCTTAACAATCCTAACCAAAAAGTACCCATACTAACCGAATCTAACCAATCCTAACCAAACCGAACCTAACCGATCCTAACCAAACCTAACCGAACCTAACCGATCCTAACCAAACCTAACCGAACCTTATCGATCCTAACCAAACCTAACCGAACCTTACCGATCCTAACCTTACCTAACCGAACCTTAACAATCCTAACCAAAAAGTACCCATACTAACCGAATCTAACCAATCCTAACCAAACCGAACCTAACCGATCCTAACCAAACCAAACCGAACCTAACCGATCCTAACCAAACCTAACCGAACCTTATCGATCCTAACCAAACCTAACCGAACCTTACCGATCCTAACCAAACCTAACCGAACCTTACCGATCCTAACCAAACCTAACCGAACCTTACCGATCCTAACCAAACCTAACCGAACCTTATCGATCCTAACCAAACCTAACCGAACCTTACCGATCCTAACCAAACCTAACCGAACCTTACCGATCCTAACCAAACCTAACCGAACCTTACCGATCCTAACCAAACCTAACCGAACCTTACCGATCCTAACCAAACCTAACCAAACCTAACCGAACCTTACCGATCCTAACCAAACCTAACCGATCCTAACCAAACCTAACCGAACCTTACCAATCCTAACCAAACCTAACCGAACCTAATGAAACCTAAATGAACCGAATGTAATCTAAACTAAACGTATTGATAAATAAAAAGGCCTATATTTTTTGGTAGCTGTAGTGACCCTTGGTAGCTGTAGTGACCCTTTTGATGACAAAAAGGTCTATATATTTTTTTTTGGTAGCTGTAGTGACCCTGGTAGCTGTAGTGAGCCTAGTAGCTGTAGTGAACCAGTTAGCTGTAGTGACCCAGTTAGCTGTAGTGAGCCAGTCCCGCTTGTGAGCCTTGGTAGCTGTAGTGACCCCCAACCTTTTTATCACTTTCTCGTCACTACAGCTAAAAAAAATAACCCTTTCTCCCTAACCTAACCTTACCTAATGAAACCTTACCGGACCTTACCTAACCGATCCTAACCATACCTAACCATACCTAACCATACCTAACCAAACCTAACCGATCCTAACCGATCCTAACCGATCCTAACCAAACCTAACCAAACCTAACCAAACCTAACCGATCCTAACCAAACCGAACCTAACCTTGGTAGCTGTATTGACCCTTGGTAGCTGCAGTGACCCTTGGTAGGTGTAGTGACCCTTTTGATGAAAAAAAGGTCTATATATTTTTTTTTGGTAGCTGTAGTGACCCTGGTAACTGTAGTGATCCAGTTAGTTGTAGTGAGCCAGTCCCGTAATATTCACTTAAAATAAATTTACTTATAAGTAATAATTTCGAAGAAGAACGAAAACAAAATCCAGTAAAAACAACTTCAAATTTTGCTTTATGGCAGTTTGAAAAAAAAAATACCAAAATTTAACATTTTTTCAACAAATTTGAAAGAGTCAACACGATTCACTCCTCTAGTTTGTAACAAAATTTACATTCTTATGAGCTGAATAATATAAAAAAGGTCAAGATCCCACATGCAGAAATTCTGGTTGAAAGCAAGCAGAAACTTTCTTCAATTTTAGGAGAGTTATCTTCCCCCAACTGCGGTTTTGAGAAAATCTATACATTTCAAGCGAACGTTTTTCGGGAAAAACATTACAAAAAAAATTCAAAGTGTTTTAGAAATTAGATTAGTTTATGATAAATGTTAAAAGTTTTTTCATGGCGATATTTTTAAAAAATAAACTTTTTACGAAAGTTTGAAAAAAGCGAAAATAGTTTTTCGTCAAATGTCAATGGATAAACCACAAAACGGGTCATTTTCAAATTGCTATAAATGTTTATGTTTTAAGATATTACCATAACTTAAACAATAAACATAAAAACAATAAGTAATAAACAAAATTAATGGCAATCTTACCGTGAATAAAATCAAAATGGCTGTAGTTTGTGCCACTTGGCAGCTTCAGTAGACCTCGGTTGAAGTGCCTCTTTCCAGTGAGCACTTCCGAGTCCTCGAACATCTGGACCAATGACCACTTGTCCTACGACACCATCCTGACGACCAAGTTTATCACTCATGACAACGAATTGAAGAAAATATTTGTTCAGATCTTGTTCGGGAAGATCAAACAAAAAAGGTTGATTCCAAATGGGTGAGCGGCCACTCGAGCATTTCGTTTCCTGTGAAGTCATTACGATTCCTCCACTGATTGCATTAACAATCACGTAATAATCTATTAATGAAAAGTCAATTAATAAATGATATTAAAGATTTAAGATTTATAAAGCACGTTTTTTGTCCAATAGGTCAGCGGTCTGCATCTACGAATCTTCTTCACAGAGTGTTCAAAGTGTTTTAATTTCATATTCAAGAATGAATTTCGAACATCAGCTTGAACCCTCTAAGCAGGGTTTCAACTTAAAAAAAAACCCCTGTTCAAAAATACACAACAAAATAGGATTTTTTTTACGTTGAAACTCTTTTCAGAGAGTTCAAGTCGAAATTCAAAGACCAAGTTTCCTTCTTGAATTTCTAGCCTAGAATCTAAAAAAGTAAAAAAAAATAGGTTAAAACCTAGTATACACTTGGATACAAATCGGGACTATCTAGCAACTGTCGAGATACAATTGCGAGACTTTGTCTATACATTATCACGTATCCATACCTAATGTGTGTTGTGCACCATTGTAACATATTTTCCATTTCAAGTGAGATACAAAAGACACGAGAACTCGAGAAATTTGTCTCGCAACAATCTGGAGACTTCGAAACATTGTCTCTAGAAAGTCTAACGACTGTATCTTTCTTGACAATCACTAGACAACGCCAGATACTAGTGCAGCGCGACTTTATATCCAAGTGTTTCCAAGCCTTAAGGGTATATTTTCATGTTGAGATCTATAAAAAATAATTTTTTTATGGTAATTGTCTAAGGCACTTGGCAAAATGAAGTTGCAAGTGGTGGTGGTTGGTTGCAATGTAGGTTCAATAGAAAGTTTCGAAGTGGTCGGTTTTGATTACTTCATTTTACAGTCAATTTCGACTCACCAAAAGTGGCATGTGTGTTCGAACCGTAACTTCTAGTTTCAAGCACTCCTTATGTCCTAATTCCATTAGGTCAAAAATTGAAGATGAAAATGAAATTTGATCTATCATTTTTTTTTAAGATTGTCACAAGTCTACATGACATTCTTTAAATTAATTTGCCATTTTTAAACTACTAGAAAAAGGTTATTTTTAAAGATTACTTCAAAATTTGTGGGGTAACCCGTCATAAATGACGGGAGCAAAATTCACAGGCAATTGTGCCCAGCATTAGAATTTTTTTTCCTCCGCCCTTTTATGACGTCAGACCAAGTAACAAACCAATTAGAAATTGATGACGTTCGCGACGTTCGCGTGACGTTGACGACTGCGCAAAAGAAATTCTAATGCTGGGCAAAATTGCCTGTGATAAACTGTAGCTTAATTTTGCTACTATTATCCCCTCCCCTTTTTATATTTGAAAGAAAAAATGAGTTTTTCATTTTCTCTGGTGTGCGCATGCGCGTCGTTTGTTCCTTTTTTACTCCTTTCATTTCAATTTCAGTCACCCCTCCCACTTTTCCCCCCTCCACGTTTCTCTCTCTCCCCCCCCCCTTCTACTCTTTCCAACCTTTCCCCCCCCCTCTCCAATTTAATATCATGGGGTTCTTGGATGGGGAGTGTGCAACATATAGTTGACCTTGAGAAAAAAGCCGTTTATTTATTTAAATTTATATAAATTGTACAGCGTTAACCACACACCCACACACACAGACCTGGCTTAATAAAGTCATATTTCAGAGCCACTTTTCATGTTACTATTTAAGGCTATTTTCATGTATAAAAAAAAGTCATTCTATTTTCAGAAATAAAACCTTTTCAATCTTCTTCTTAAACCTACTTGAAAAAATTGTCATTGTTACTAAAAATATCAGATTTTTTTCTTTTTCTTGCAAAAGTTCACCCAATTACATGTATAAATAATGGATAATATTAATTCGTGGACAAGAGGTTGCAATAAAAAAATAAAATAAAGATTACGAAGAAATAGACAAAGAAACAACAGGAAATGCGCCTTATGTCTCTAAGGCCATCTATGGCCTATTTATATAATAGAAGGTTTTGTTGGTCTCTGCATATTATTTTCCTAGAAAAACTTACCAGGTTGCCTTAGACGTCGCTTTTTCATTGGTAAATTCACTGCTTTTCGTACCAATACTTTCATCCTATTTGCTGAAGCTTGATAAAACAAAGACACCATCAGTTGAACGTTATCATCCATCAATTTTGGTTCATTTGTCTTTTTCTAAAAACAATACAAAAGGGAAAACAAAAATCAAAATCAGGTAGCTACACATAAGAAAAACGATATCAAAAGAATTTTCAAAAACTTTTCTTATATTCTCAAATATAACAGTTACAATTAGTACTCTGCTAGCAGCCAAATAGGCATATGGCAGAGGGACATAAAAGTCCATATGCAGCATTAAGCATTGTCAAGCACATATACATGCACATATATAAAAACAAAATGAATATGCAAATGTCAATCCCACAAAACAAAATTATCCCCATTCCCCACTGCCTCAAGAAGAGAGTTCCATTGTCTTATAACACTAGGAAAAAAAGACCAATAATATGAATCTGTCTTTAGCAAAAATCTCCCTAATTTTCTTAGAGTGGTCAGCCCTGCCCATGTATAGTGCTTTATGAATATCACTGGACTGCAGTTTAGGACAATCACCACATGTAATTTTTTCCAAACAATTTCAAACTTAACTCAGCCCTGCGATGTGCCAGACTACGCCATTGTAGCACTGACTGCATCTCAGTGACACTATCTGTAAATTTGTACATGCTGGGCAGGTGCCCAATGTCAATAGTTAGTAGGGCTCGGACTTTTAAGCAATATCAAGAAAATATTTCTCAATTTGTGGCCAAAGTGCCTTTTGTAAAGGGGTTATCATCATTAGATCAACTGAAGTTATGTTTTTTTTTTCTTCTCAAAAAAGGTTGGTTAGATGCTAAGATGTCTGGTTACTATCAGTTGTCAACTAGAGTTCTAGCCTCTAACCAGTGTTTTTTTCGATTGAAAAACCATAATTGTTTGGTTGATCTAAATAGTATTGTAACTTCAAAACTGGGCCCTTTGGCTATAGATTAAAAAACATCTGCATGATATTGCATAAAAATCCGAGCCCTAGTAGCTAGTTAAACGTTTTTTTTTTCTTCTCCAAATTGCTTTTGAAGTTTTTTTTTTCCTTCTTGTGTAGTAGATGAAGAAAAAAATATTGCTAATGTAAGAATTGCATGGTGTGTAATTATTTACAATAAATGTAATGTTAAAAACTACAGCAGAAAAAAAAGTTGATTCATTTTATTTCTCATAAAATCTCATTTATTTTCATTCACAACTTTGGTAAGAAACTCATAAAAGTGACATCAGCAGCATGGATGCATTGTGCTGAAAATTTACAACCAAAAACACTTTTATGATCTTTACACACATTAACGCTGTAAAAAAAAATCAAACACGAAAGCATTATTGTGCAAAAACACACACACACACACACACACACACACGATATTCTTTGGGGTTTCTAACCTCACAAACCCATAATTTCAATTGCCGTTTCAGAGAAGCTGTATCCTCTATGCGTGCACTTGTAACTTTTTTGTCACCTTGAACCCTGTGTTTCCATCCTGGGTTTCATGCATGATGTAGGTGACTACTGCACGCATCACTTGGGGTGCATTTCACCACCCTGCCCATTACCAAAGTTTAACAAAAAGACATATTGATTTGAGTGTCTTCCTGCCTTTGAGACATTCTACTTTTAAAAATGTCCAAAAACATGACAATCCAAATTGTTAACTACAAAAATGCAAAATGTCAAAGTGCAAAACAGACTGCCTGGGTTCACCTTGCACGACAAGAGGAGCAACTTGTCACCCAGAGATCAGCCGTGGGTCAAACAGACCAATGTTTGGCCTTGGAGTGTCCCTATTACCTTATATGGACATTGGATTTTATGGGAATTTCTTTTAAATTATTAACTGTCATGGGCCATCAGAAAACTATCTCAGACTAGCTTCTCCAGGTAATTGCTAATACATGTGTCACAGGCCGTAAAAAACTCTTTTTCGACTTTAAGGGCCGCCTGGGCACCAGAAGGTGCCATCGATCAGGGTGTTCAGGAATACCAAGTTACTCATGCATGCACATCAGCGATACATGCATGGATGGTATCACCCGTTCCTTAGCTACAACACGTCCATCGGTTTAAACGATTTAGTTCATTATCTGTCTTCATGTTTAGCTCAATAGTGCCAACAAACGGTTCTTTGTCGTCAATGCAAAAATGGCGTCTTTTTGAAATTAATTTAGCCCATAAAAACGTTCATTTCAGTCCTTTTATGTGAACAGAAAATTAAAAGCAACAAATACAATAAAAAACAAACATGAACAGAAACACATATCTGGACATGTTGACCAGTCAGTCAATATGGTCTATAGGTCAATAAAACAATCTGAAATAAAAACTGCTCCAAAATAGAAAAAATAATAATAAAAAAATACAAAATGCAAGACATTCAATATAAAATGATTAAATGTTTTTTTTTCCCTGTATCATGAGTTATATGAACCTAAAAGTTTAAAAAAAAAGATAGGAAAAAAAATCCACTATTTGTTCAAATGATAAAATATATCAGTAACGGTCAGTAGATTTATTTTTTTTTCTGTGGTCAGGTTTTTTTGGTTTGGGGGGGGGGGGGGGGAGAGGGGCGGGCCTTGACATTTTTTGTCATTGCATTACCCACTTCAGACCAAAAAAAATACTAGTAGTAAGGTCATTTTTTTCAATATTTTCAATCTTCAAATAGATCTCAATTTGTGATCATCTGTCCGAATGTCTACATGAAACCCATCTGTATTTCAATTGAAAGAAATTTATCATTAAAGAGCACTTGATGAGATTTTGTTTGGGATATTCCGCGTTTTTTAAAGAGGAATTTTGAAAGTTATGTTAGAAACTTTTAGAACTGAAAAGAATTTTCATTAATCTTTGGAGAAAAAATATGTTTGAATAATTTAATTTCAATTTCTTTTTATAAAAATGCAGAGTGTCCAAAAAATCTCTACACACTTTGGTTGTTAATGAATAAATGGCAGTGTTTATTTTCTTAAATTTTAATTTAATAATTTTAAAATTAAAAGTAAATGTTAAAATAAAGATTAGATCTAAGAAAGCATTACATGTTTTTATGTTTAAATCTAAATGATGCATTATCGCAAATTTTCAAAATGTCGTCGATTGGACATCAAGGCATTGCTGACATCAGTGAGAAACTGATCTTTCAAACATTTTAATTAACGCATTGCTTGTATGTTTTTCGACAATTCTCTTCGATTTCTTTCCATACAAAAATATAAACGGCAGAAATCAAAAAGAATTGTCAAACAATTACAAGAAATACTTTATTTTTGCAGATCAGGTTTCTCATTGATGACAGCAATGCCTTGATGACAATGGAGAGCACTTTGAAAACTATAGCTTCCAGTTACTCAGTGAAGTTGAGAGAAGTTTTAGCATGTACAAGTCAATCCTTAGCGACAGACGTCAGCAAATAACATGAGAACATGTTGAAATGACGGTAATTTCTCATTACGAACTGCGTTTTCCTCGATCGAACGTGTAAAATAAAAATGTGTTAATTGAATAAACATTTTTGCTACATATTTCTACAAATGTCGCCCTCAAAGCACATTTGCAGGGACAATGGGAAATCGCTCGAAAAAAACGGATAATCCCGTAAAAAAATGGGACGTGTGGTCACCCTAAACTATTGTATTCTTTTAACTGATTGACTATCTATAAAATTGTCAAAGCATGTGGGTAAACTCATCAACTTTTACAAGAAACATTTTAAAAGTTCATGAGTTCAGCATTCGTTTTGATCGAGTACCTCGTCGTTAACCATCATTAAGAATATGATCCTTAATTTGAATAAATTGAATACTGTAGGTCATTTTTATGAGCTTTATGTCAAGAACCAACAACAGACCATTTTTCCTTCTTCGAGAAATGTGCATATTCAGCACATCTTCTATAAATCGAACTGCTATAAGAATAGCCCCCTAATAAAAGTCTCATTTCATGAATGATGAACCAACATCCAATATTTCAAAGTAATGGGCAAAAACCTTTTTCCAAGCAAATAAATTCTCATTTATTGGCCCTAATCAGTTCAAAAATACCAAACTCTATCACTAAGTGTTTTAAATCCATTAATATCAATCAATGATTGTTTATTGGAATGGAGTTTTGCCAGAAAAATCATTAAAAAATGTAACCCAAGTAAATTTTACTTGGATTCAAGAATTAAATGAACCCCAATAATCTAAATATATCAAATCGCCAAACAGAAAAATCGCTGTTTTGGGCGTTTGTTCATTTTGGCGTTTGTCGAGTTCGACTACAAAATGTTGTCGCAGCTGGCTTTACTGTGGTTGACATTGTGTTGTTATATAAAAGTATCGACCCTTTGCACATGAGTCACACGCAGAATTTATTTTGCAGTTGAACTTGACCACTAAAAGTGGTTTGTGCGTTCCAAGCTTAAAAAAATAGAACTGATGCATATTTGTGGCCTTTATTTTCAAATGTATTTTAGACTATGGAGTTCTCTTCCAGCACATAGTTCTGTTTCTATGATAATTATTGATGATGATTTGTCTAAACTTAGCCTAAATTACAATTATTTATGATTGGAGGAATTATCTCCCCCGCCACATAACTCTCGAGGTGATTGCAGAGGTATTGAGTTGAATTGAATTGAAAAGCTCCCTGAAAACGTTAAAAAATGTTATATCAAGTATTATTTACCACTTTCTTTCCTTTGCTAATTGATGTCAACTTCTCGATGCAGATGATGGCATCGTCTGTTACCAGTTCCAGTTGCGCAAGTGAAAATTCCATCTGTGCAATCCGTTTCTCTCGAAGGTTCTTAAACTTTCCCTGGTACACAGTAAATCGCAGCGAATAGTTGCGCAAGTCACATTGCTCGTGACCAGCAAATGCAAAATAAGTGCCATTAGTAGCATCAAAAACATGTTTGGAAGAATCGACCACAGATTCGGAAACAGAACCAATTGATCGGATCACTTTAATCTTGATCGACACCGAAATTGATTTGTTGTTCTTTACAGATAAATTAATGAGACGAATGACACGCACAATCAAGGCCTTAGTGGACGATGCGTATGTCACACTGTACTCGATCGTAGGTTGTCGTGTCGGTGTCGACCACTCCTCTGCTAAAAACTCCGGAGAAGTTCCCAGCTTTTCTACAGAACCATTCATCAAGTCAGCCATCGAAGCTGACCTTTGATGGTGGTCACTAGAGCTTTCGTTGCTTTCGTTACAACTATCTCGATTTTTTGATGCAAAAGAACTGGGAGATGTCTGTATCGAATCCAAATCGTCTAGACTTCGAAAAGGATTCGGACGAATATTTTTCTTACT
The DNA here is from genome assembly GCA_036925085.1 of Brachycybe producta. NCBI lineage: Eukaryota > Metazoa > Arthropoda > Diplopoda > Playtdesmida > Andrognathidae > Brachycybe > Brachycybe producta. The sequence goes on along the minus strand of JAUPFP010000002.1, from coordinate 7,626,717 downwards.
GATTTTTCCAAATTCTGAATAGGGCACAGGTGAATACTTATGAATTTCACGTCCGATCGAAGTCTGAGGCACGACACGAGTGCACTGTTGAAAGATCGGTGACTCTTTTGGAAACGGCGCAACTGGCAACCATTCCAAAGACGAGGAGCGCGACACTCGTCTTTGACGACGTTGAAGTCGCATACGTAATGTCCACACTGCACCAAACATTAGAGTAACAACACATAAGGCACCTCCGCCAATATTGATCAACAACTGCATCCATTCTAGAATTTAAAAATTTAAATACAATTTTTTGTAATCATAACATTGTTATATAGAAAGTGTTAAACGGTTATTTGATAATGCATTGTTTATGCTGATTTTGTTCTAAATAACAACTAGTAAACTTTTTGCAAGTTATTGTTGTCGTGCAAGTGCAAAAAATAAGACAAATACTGCTGCAAATCTTGCACAGTTTCTTGTAAAAAAAACGAAGATCAGCGTCTTATACAAGGCGCCGAAAACGGTGTGCAAGAAACCAACTGAAGTCTTGCAAGAATATTATCACATTGGCAATTGCAATTAATTCAAGGACACATTTAATCTTGCTTTAAACGCCAATGCGACCGCCGCATCAACTGGTTTTAGGGCAAATATTCTTTTAGGGTAAATGATTTTAGGGCAAGTGTCCCTTTAGGGCAAATATTTTTAGGACAAGTGCCTATAGGGTAAATGCTTCTTTAGAGCAAATGGCTTTAGGACAACTGTCTGTAGGGCAAGTGTCGTTAGGGCAACTGTCTTTAGGGTAAATGTCACACACCCATCATAACTACACCTAGTTAGGTTCAGTTACGAACTTGTAACATATTCAATTTAAGTGTTAAACCAAAATGACATTAGGAATTATTGAAAATAACGCTAAAATCGCTTCAATGACCATCTAGTCTGTGGTCAAGCGCATTAAACGTCGTAAATAAACTAAAAATATAGTAAAGCAAAGATTGTTGTGGCCAATGTAGAGAAAGGCAAACTTACCATCCATTATATTGTGATTGTCTGTCTTAAATGCTATTGCTAAACCTGTCTCCAATATGTCATATATAGTTAGTTACAATGCAACTGAAATCAAACACAAAAGGGTCATTGATGGACAATGCTGTGGTCAGCGTTTACGGCAATATAAAAGAAAAAAGAAATGCACTACTTCAGTGAAGTAACATCTGAACAAAAAAAGGATTGTTTCTAGACCTTTTCTCAAAAGGAAAAAAAAAAAAAGAGATTGCCACAGAATTATAATCAGTTTTCTTAATCTAAGTAACACAGGATATTGTTGCTTTATTAGTCTGAATAACAAACCACCCTCATGTCCTCTTTCTGATGAAAATAACCTAAATATTGGCATAAAATACATCTAACTGCAAAAACAAGGAAATAAATAAACTAACAGCTGCATAATATAAAATATTATTTAAGTAAAGAGCTATGCTTAGCGTGATTTTAAAGCTCGGGTGCAAAATGAAGATCAAGTTGAACGTGTCTTATAAACTAGAAGGGCAGCTCAATCGTTTAAATGACCCAACTTAAAGCGAATCTTCTAGTTTCTAAAACAACTACTTTCTCCAAACAACGTATCGAAAATCTTAAATAAAGTTAAACTTACAACCTTTCGATAAACTACTTTTATAGATTTTTTTTATTGCATCATGTTTTGAGGTTAGCTTTATTTTAAGTAACATACTAGAATACGGCTAAAAAAAATAAGTGTAAACTTTAATTTAAAAGATAAAATTCAAAATTTGTTGTCCCTATTATATGTCCCTAAAATATTAAAGGAATTCGTGAAAAGTATTTTCACGATGATATGTTAGAAAATAAACTTTTTCTAATAATATGGCATTTCCAGTTAGTGAAAAATAATTATAAAATGGCTAATCGAAGATATCATTGATCATAAAAATACTTTTAGCAAAATTTCTTTACTGTTTTAAGGTTTAGGTTTTAAAGTGTAAACGCTTCTCTCTTTCAGGAAGCAAAATGAAAAACTTGGAAGTTTGTTTTGATATATTTCAAAATAAACGTTTTATACGAATTCGAAAATAATGAAATTTGTTATTTCTGCTTATAAAAAGTTTATTTTGAAAAATTTCAACATGAAAATACTAGTTATTCGGCTACTGCTCTAATTTCTAACACACTTTCAGTTTCTCCTTATTGTGTTGCCTTTGAAACGCAGGAGAAAAAAAAAACAGAATACTACATCTTAATTGAAACATTGATTACAAACTATGATTTTTTTTCTCAAAGTTGAATCTAAAAAAATATTTGCAAAAATTATTTAAATCTATCTCTGTGCTGCGTTGTTTAAATTGACTTGTGAGTCAGTAATTATTATTTAAACGCCGTAAAAAGACTTCCTTGAATTAAGAGAAATTAATTTTTTCTTGCGCATTGCGACATTATAAAACATAAATAAATTTCCTTTATTTTTTATGGTGACATAATTTTATGATATAAAAAGTTTTTAAATCATATTAAACCTCTAGGAAATAGCAAAATTAAGCACATTGGTAAAACGTTTTTTTTTTCCAAATAGAAAAATTGTTCACCGATTTGGAATATTTTTCGAGTTAATCTAATACATGAAATAAAAACGGTACAGTGTATTACTGCAAGATTTGTTAAAAAGGTAAATTACATGTATTCTGGCAGTTTTTAAAATTATCAATTAAAAGTGAATCTGATACCCTAATTATCATTTTAATTAAAATTATGTGTTTATTATTTTTTTTCTTAATATTTTAAACATTACAAAAGGGTTCTGTAGAAAAATAAAATATGAAAATGCTTCACTAGCAAATGGTAGAGCTGAGCAAAGCTAGAAATCACAGTATGAGTAGACATGGTCATCCAATACTTATTAAAGAAATAAGAGCTAGAACTAGAACTAATGCATATTCATGGTCTTTCTTTCTTAATGTATTTATTTTATGTATTTTATTTATGTTATTTATTTTGGCGCAGCCAAAAAAATTCTGTTAGCCTCGCCCTTTTATGAGCATCAGACCAATAACAAACAAAATCAAATACGTAACAAACCTAAATAACCAATCAGAACAAACTTTTCTGGCTGCGTCCAACTGCTTCTATTTAGACTACAGTTATATAGTCTCTTATGTGCTCTTCCAGCACATTTTTCTGTTTTAGGACGAGTTTAATTTGACGATGATGTCTAAAACCTTGTCTAAAAATAACCACTGTTATTATGATTGGGAATTATCCCCCACCTCTTTCCAGATGGCTCTTGAGCTGATTGGAGGTGTACTGAGTTGAATTGAAATATAATCATTTTATACAAATACGGAGACAGTCACTGTGACAGGTCCAGGAGAATGATTGAGGAACTTCATCTGCCAGTATTGTGTCAAGAGAACACACACAACTGCGATTTCAACAAAATGGTGCCACTGCGCACACGTCTAGGAAGACAATGACATTTTTAAACCGGTAATCACATTGGCTAATATTTAAAGGGAGAAATTGAATTAGTTGAAATTGCCAATGTCATAATATACTCTTGCAAAACAAAAATTGGTTTTTGGACAAAATCTTAAAGAAAACGCTGATCTTGGTTTTTATGCAAGAAATTGTGCAAGATTCCCAGCAATATTTCACTTATTTCTAAGTACAGAATCTTGCAAAAAAAAAAAAATAAGCCAGCGCGATCACCGCTTAACACTACATTTTCCGAGACATGGCTAACTAAGATAAAGAGACTCGACGACAGCTCCGAATATTTTTTCCTATGAAGGCTGGCTACCTTCAAGGAGTGGGTATATATGCAAATAAGCCTGATTCTTTTCACCAATTAAAACCAACATAATTGAAGAAATTTTGCAAATCCACCCTGTATATAATGACAGTCAAGTGCAATATGCTTTAATAGAAAATATTAAAGAATAGTTGAATCAAACACATACGTCAGCGATACTACCATATTGAACAACACTTGTTCGCAAACGGGACCGTGACGATCGACTCACAAAACTACAAACTAGAATTAATCCAAAAAGACAGTTTAACATCCACTAAGTTATAATCTAACATAAAACTCAATTTAAGTAAAACTTAAAAATTTGTTTATTTTACGGAAATACCAAAAGGATAAACTTTGCTAACACAAGTTATGAATGACATTTGAATGAGTAATTAGGAATTTAAAGAAATTTCCTCAGGTCAGGGTACAAACAAAAAAGATTTAAGATTTTTTTTAACAAACAATTAAGATTTATTGAATTCAAATCGTTTTTTTTTTGTACAAAAACATTTGTTTTTAAATTAAAAAAACGATTCAGTCAATAGTTTACTTTTAAATCATAATTTAAATAATATTTCTAGTAAAAACTATATTGTAAATAATTTTACTATATTTTACTCAAATTATAAAAAAAAAATCATTGACTCAACTAATCAAAATTTATATAACCATTAAATTCACAAATTAAAAATAATTTTTATAATTTATATATAATAAATAACAATAATTTTAAAATGAATAAATGTTTTTAAATAAGAGATGGTTTTTAATATTCTTAAAAGTTTTTTTTTTTATTTTTTTAAGAAAATTTTAAAAGTGACTATTTAGAAGAATCAACTATTAATTATAATAAATGTTCAATTTTTAAAAAAATTCTTAAATTGAGAAAGTACTTTCATATATACCTGAAAATAATGAGAATCGCCTGAAATTTACAACGTTGCCTACTTTTGTTGCGTACACATACGGTTTTGTGAATGATTTACACAATATACAATGTTCAACAAAAAAAAAGAGAAAAGCTGGCTTAAACACATGTACAATAATACCCTAAGTTTGCCACCTTGCCAATATTTTCAAAAGGATATAATATATTTTGAAAGAGAAAAACCGAATTCATGACAAATGGCCACGTGTACACACAAAAAACAAAACTAATAGTAAATCAACAAACTCTGTAGTAGAGAGACCTGTAGAGTTAAGAAGTTTCCTGAATGCATGAAATTGTACTAAGAATATTTATTTAATTTATTCTATAAAAAAGACATGTCATCCAACAAGTGTTTTTCAGCCTTAGGAAATCTTATAACCATTATCTACATTATGGACCGTATTATCTCAGGAAACACTGACGATAGTAAGCATATTTATTTATTTTTTGTACATTAGTCTAATGACTATGGTGCAGTGGTTTCCAAAGGATGTGTCGTGAGTCTTGGCATAGATGTTATATTGACTTTTCTTAATATACTTTAATATTTTTTAAGGTGGTGGAATAGATACTTGTATATGTTCCTAATTGTTTTTGTCCCACCCGGATATTGCCACTGCAATGGCTAATAATAATGCTAACCTCCAATAGATACTCTTTGGAAAATGTGGTCGCAAAAACGTTAAGCGAACGCTTTTTTAGAAACAAATCTTTTCGACAAAAAAAAATTCTAAATTGTTTTCAAAACTAAAATGGCAAAAGATTATGATAAAGTTCACTTAATATGCTCAAAATAATTATTTTAAAATAATAATTTTGCTCAATGAAAATGTGACCCAGTTGTTTTTCAAAGTGCCGTGTATGAGAGAACGTTCAACGTCAATAGAGTTGTAACTTGTGTTCTTTTTTTTTCATATTAAAAAGAATGTATGGTTGAAGAAAGAATGCTGGAAAATATAGATTTTCAAGAAAATTGCAATATGAGAGAAATTGACGACGGATATGAGGTGACTTCAGATCAAAACGTAAAGCTAACTACAATAACGTCAAAAAAATGGACCCAAAAAGAGCGTAACAAAAAGATCGCCTTCCTAAGGTCCCCATGTCTTGATCCTCTTGAAACGGATGAGGATAACACACACAAAAAGAAAATCAATGATGTAATAATCCTTTACATATTAATTTTTTAACAGCCATATTCTAAACTCTAAAAGCTTGTTAGGTGGGTACACATACTGAACGCAAACGAGGAAGGGTGAGTACACACGAACAACGCTTCGAGTAAAAATGTTCATTCGAAATGTTCAACGAAGGAGACACCATGAGGCGGCGTTATTTTTGTTCAGGATGCCTCAGTCTAGGCTTGTCACCTTTCCTTCTTTGTGGAGGACAGTTCTCCATTCGGAGAAAATGTCCTATAACCAGGACCGTCCTCCACGAAGGCAAACATGTCCTCCACACAATAAATTGTATATAAACTTAAATACGTTCGTGGAGGGACTTACTGTCCTCCACAGGTGGCAAACCTGCCTCAGTCAGACTACAAACATTGATCAAAATTTTCCATACGCCAAACGATTTTCCTTTGAAGCACAGTACACCGAGTGACTCGAATTCGCAGAGAATCCACATAACCGGAGGCCGTTCAGATTGCCTCGGATCGTCGTACACACTAAAACAGTCGTGTGTCCTCACCCTTCCTTGTTTAAGTTTGAATTCACTAGCTTGTCAGCTACAACAAGCAGCAATATCTAATGAAATCAGATATTTCAGCTTAAAAAAACGTCAGCTAGGATCTTCAGTTTCAGCGTGCTATACTAAACCAGCCTTTATAAGTCATGTTTCAAGCTAAGCTTAATCTTACCCAGCAGTTTAGAATACGGGCGTTAAAATCCAATAAATTAAACGTTTCTAATTTAAAAAAAAATAATAATTTAATCATTTAATTTAATTTCAGATAAAAGAGAAAGATTATACAAACGTGTATAAACTTAAACGATTTCTAAAAAGGTGTATAAAATATTCAACTTATAAAAAGATGGTGGGAACTGAGGTGGAAATGAGAATTCCTATATTAACAAACAATTTAAATATTAAATTAGACATAAAGATTCCAAAAGAAATAACTACTAATGAAGAGTGCCTCAGAATTGGAAACACAATTAAATTTGTATGTGAATACATTCCTCAGGCAGCCGCTACAACCAGAATACGAAAGAAATTCCGAATCTTAAACACAAGATTGGATCAAAACCCATCGGATCGAGACTCAATCTGGTCGCGAATCTCAAGTTATGCTTCTATCTTTTCAAGTAAAAGTGACGACACGGATTCAACTGAAGAGAAATGAACACTTCTTATTGTAAATCTTGCATCAGTCAGAAATGTCTGCCCTGTTAATCAACTTTCATGTAAACAGTCATATGCCGGTCCTTCTAGATGTCGAGTGCGCCAAACATTCACTAATTAGGCAATGCTGAGTGGAGAAATGTAACATGAGTTTCGTTTAAGAATATGTACTTCGAAAACCATAATTTAAGCTAGTTTTTAACATTAATAATAAAATATACGTGTACAAAATTTGAACTATATTAATTGAAAATTAAAAAAAAAACGATATTGGACAAATAAGCCGGCAGTAGCCTCACGAAATTCCGCAAGGTGTGCCGAGGTGTTCGCAAAACTGCGAGGGTCCCACAAGAAGTCGTTCAAAGGCCCTCGGGAGGCTACCGTAACTGTGAAGTGTTTGTATTTATGTCTATCAAACTTTCACAGCAGTTTAAATTTCAAACGTGTTAACGTATTTGGTGTTTTACTGAAAAATTAATGGTGCTAGTTTTTTTTTGGCTCGTTTCGCTTGGCTTTTGGAGTTGGTATGTGCCAACATGTAAAGCGGTTCAAGTGACAACAGCGTGCCCATGAACTGTGGTTATTTCAGTCATATTGGTGTCTCAAAGGGTAATTACTAATTACTACGTGATAGAAACTATTGTCGAATACAGCCATACCGCGCTTAACGATATTAACGCACTCCTGAAAATCGTATCGTTAACCGAATCATCATTTAATTAAAGGAAAATGCTTCAGTACAAAGTTATATTGAGTTTGGTCAACTATGTTATAGTAAGGTATTGTTCTGAGAGGTTATACAATGTTTTATGAAAAGCTATTAATCGAACTCTGAATATCCTCGAAAGCAACTTAAGAAAAATTGCGAAATGTTTTAGAAACTAGAAGGGTAACTGAATCACTAGCATTTTATTTTCACTTTAATATATATAATCTCAAAATAAACTTTTTAGGTTATTTTCAAACTAACCTAATAAAAAGCTTATTTTAAAAGGCATCAACATGAGAATACAATTAAATGATTGAGCTACCTTTCTAGTTTCTAAAACGCATTCAAATTTCTCTTCATTTTGCACCAGAAAGTGACAACAATCAAAGAGTTCGAGAGGCGTCTACACTTTAGAACCACCTTAATTCAGTAAAAAGCCTCTGAACAGGGTAAGGTTCTCATAAAAACTATGACAGTAATTGTCATATCTAGCTCAAAACCTTTCTAAAAGTCACAAAAGAAAATTACAAAGCCACTGGCCTCTATCCTAAGCCTGTGGAGTTGTGGAGTGGCTGCTAATCGAAATAATTTACAATACTTATATCATAACAAATATTGTCATATGACTGCCATTGACAAGTGTACAACATAATATGATAGTCATAAAATAATAGCACACAAGCAGTGTCTTCACGAGGTAAAATTGTCATAATTTTATGATTATTTCAGTGATGATCGAGACTCAGGGTTTTCAAGTGCACACACATACCTTATTAATAACCTCAAAGGTTAAGGTGAGTGGGTGACATCACTGCATTTAAACAAAAAAACTACTGCCAATAACTCTCAGGAAAACGCATTATACAATTTGTTTAAAATAAATCGCATTTTATATTTTGTATATTTTCACAATTTGTCTTATTTGCACCATTTGTACATTAAAAAGAGTCACAAAATCAGGCACAAAAAAAACAAGAAAAATGTTTGTTTGTCCAGAATGTGAACCTGTAAATAATAATTATTTAATTAAAATACTTACTGCAACTTAACTTCAAGGTCAATGATCATCAGTACACAAAGTTTAAAATGTTTCAATACGTTAAAATGTTTCTTGTTTAGTTTGTATTTCAAGAAAATTGTCAGTAACTTAAATTTAAAAATACGCAGAAAAAAATATAATTAATTATTGAAGAAAAAAAAAAAAGCTCATTTTAAGAATGAAAATTGAATGTACTAAAACTGGATAGGATTCTTACAGGCACGTAAAAACAGGGACGTCAGACCACATAACAAACCAATTAGAAGTTGCCTGTCCTCATAAAAGAGGCGGAGCAAACGTCTGGGTGTTCCTGTCTTTACTTGCCTGTGGATTGTTCAGTGTTCTTCTGTAGATGACCACTACCTTACTGAACTTTAGCCCAGTGGTCAACCTTGAAAGCAGTAGCGCTGCAGTCGATTCTAATTTTTGTTTTCCTGCTCTTAATTTCAAAATGTTTTACAAAATTATTTTTCATTTGTCATTTTTTTCTTTTCATATTTTAATAATTGTAAAAAATAAAATATAACAAAAATCAAATATTTTGTCTTTTTTAATTTATGGTTGTAAGAGGCGTTTGCAATTTAAAACCACCTTAGTAAAATACAGTATGTATTATACGTTTAAATACATTGCATGAATTTTTTTTTATTAAAATATGTACCGTTATTAAGACGGCTGAATAGATATTTTGCTTTTGTTCTCTCGGATGGCGTCACGGCAGTGGTTATTATGTTCCATAGGAGGTTTCTTCTCCCCACCTGCGGTTTTGAGAAAATGTTTTTCAAGCGAATGTTTTTCAGAAAAAAACATTACAAAAAATTTAAAAGTGTTTTAGAAATTAGAATAGTTAGTGATAATGATAAAATGTTTTTTCTTTCTTCATGATCATATCTTTCAAAATAAACTTTTTATGACAGTTTCATGAAATGTCAATGGAAAATTTAAAAAATAGGTCATTTTCAAACTGCTATAAAATGTTTATTTTTTAAGATATTGCCAGCATAATTAATCTTTTACCATTCTAGTTTTGAAACCAATTTAAATTTTTGTGTACTGTTGCTTCTAAAGATTGTTCGCTTGATGATTTTGCGTCCAAATTTTCCAGAAACATCTATGGAGCATAGATAACATTAGCCACTGCCATGGCGCCATCCGGAGGTGGGAGAGAAGAGGACAAAAACAAAATATCTATTCGGCCACGTACCTTAACTCAAATGCTTATTTTATTATAATTTGTTGGCGTCCCGGGCCTTTTCCCAGCTTACTCAATAATTAATTAATTACCGGAAATAGTAATCGTCGTTTAAGTAATCAGCTAACGGTCCAAACTGGTTTGTATTTTTTCTTGACAGCCATTTCGGCCAAGGCAAGTGAATTTTCGATCTGAACCAAGTTCTCTTACGTAAAGGAAATTTCTTTGCAAATATAGGAATTTTCAAACATGAATAGAAGACGGTGTCTTTCAACAAATGACACGATCTCTGTTGATAAACTTCTATCAGGGCGGGGATTTTTATACTACGATTAAATTTCAATTTTAATATATTTCTTGAATATCTCATTTTCATATTTACCACTTTCAATACGTGAACATATTTGCAATGATTTATGAATACGTTTACCTTTCCCATAAAGTCGGGATCGTCAGCTTCCAACTGAAACATAAAAGTCATATTTGATTACCGTTTTATGTCTCATAAGTTATAACTAATTGGAAACATGTTTTTAAAAAAATTTGTCACACTACTATTTCTTACCTCGTTTAGTGCACTTTCGTCATGTCCCGTACACAAACTGTTCAAATCAGCACACTGAAATACGTCCATATTATTCTTTAAATTTTCTTCATTTAAGTTCAGTCTGAATGTCTTCTTTTTCAGCGTCACATTGTACTCGTCCTTTTTCGCTGTCGTAATGCGTTTAATTATACAATTCGTCTTCAGCTCTCTGTCCGTGATCCACTGCGAAACATCGCAAGCTTCAAATAGTAAATGTTTTTTATAAATAGCTGAACAACGTCTACGTTTTAGAAACATCACTATAGAGAAATAGAAAGTTGTTAGAAACTAGAATTTTAGCTGAATAACTTAATAATTATATTTTCATGTTGATATCTTTCAAAACAAACTTTAAACATTTATGGACAAAAATACCGTCCGCTTAAAATTGAAATAAAGAAGCTTATTTTGAATGATCTACCTAATAGTTTCTTAAATACTCTTAAGTTTTTACTTAGTTTTACTTCTGAAAGACAGAATAACTAGAGTTTGAGAGGCGTTTAAACTTTAAATGTTCTTTATATAATTCATTTTATTTCATGTAACTTTCAAGTCAAAACGTGGCAACTTGACAGCGTTTTAGAAACTAGAATAATAATATTCAACTCACCTTAGAACACTAAAATTATGTTTTATACTTTAACATTGTATTATTTTCAACTTTTTTGAACCCACAACTTCTAGTGAACAACAAAAATCAAACATAAGAAAAACTGACAGTAAAAAGTTTACTTTTAAATAATGAATATCAACATGAAAATTCTCGATATAAAACCCTATTATATGATTCATTTGTTCTTTTAGTTTCCAAAAGACGATCAATTTCTTTTTAAGGTGGTTTTATAAATAACTATTTTATTTTTGTCCTTTCAGATTGCTCGCATGCGTGGCTATTGTGCTCTACAGAAGGTCTCGACACACAACTCGTCGTTTTGAGAAAATTTATATTTTTCAGAAGAAACACTAAGAAAAAAACTAGAATAGCTGGTAATAATGTTAAAAGTTTTATGACAGTTTGAAAAAGACAAAAATAGTTTTTCATAAAAAGGTCATTGAAAAATCCAATCATTTTTTAAGATATTGTCATGAAAAAACTTTTACCATAATCTTTTACCATTCTAGTTTTGAAAATAATTTGAATTGTTTCATATGTTGTTTCTAGAAAACGTTCGCTTGACGTTTTTGCGTCCAAATTTTACAAAAACGCCTATGGAGCTTCACATTAGCCACTGCAGTGGAAAAAGCAAAATAAATATCTGTAAAGCAACCTTTTAACGTTATTTCTAAAATGCAAAAATAACAATGCAGGATACGAAATGAAGTGTTTCAGCAACCAAGTTCCACTTCTTTCTTAGTTTGAGAAACAATTGAAACCCATTCCACATTTTAGTTTCAATCGGATAAAAACCGATCCAGGTTTCTGAGGAGAACGCAAAATTATCTTACGATTATCTGATTCCGTCTGTATTTCCCTGTCAATTATTTCAATGCCATCCATATTGTTTTTGTCCATGGAAGTGATAATCACAACACAAGTTAAAACAAATAATGGTAGATTAAAAAACTTCATAATAGAGCCCTGCAAAAAAAAAAAGTTTTAAATTTCAGCTTCTGAATACAAAATATAGTTGAGAGAGAACAAAAAAAAACACACATACACACACACACACACACCTCAGACTACTCCAACGCAAATGTATATCAGCATATTGATGTTAAACACACGTCACAAATATATATCATGCATATATATCATGGAAGTAGGTGTTTGAAATCTGTTCACTTTTATAAGTTACATATAAAATTATATATTAAAACATTGTTAAAGCGCAATTGTTCAAAACGCGTATTTCTTGATAAATTTGTCATTTCCGAACTTTTATTAAAGTTTAATGTTTAATTCTTTATTTTTATCTGTATTTTTGTTTTCGTTTTTGAATCAAGTAATATTAATATTAGCTTGATATGTTAACGAGTTATGATAATTTTATGATTTCTTAAAAGTCAATTTGTTTTCAAACCTAGAATGGTAAAAGTTTTTTCATGGCAATATTTTTAAAACTAAACATTTTATAGTTCAGTTTGAAAATGACTCGTTTTTTATTTTTACAATGAAATTTCATAAAAAAAAATATTTTCAATTTTTCAAACTGTCAAAAAAAGTTTATTTTTAAAGATATATATCATCATGAAAAACTTTTAGCATTATCACCAACTATTCTAGTTTTTAATACACTTTGAATTTTTTTCATGTTTCCCCTGAAAAACGTTTGCTTGAAAAATATAATATTTTTTTCAAAATCGCGGGTTAAGGAGAAGAAACCTCCTACAGAACATACTAGCCATTGCAGTGGTGGCATCCGGAGGGAACAAAACAAAATAAATATCTATTCAGTCATCTTAAGCTCTAAAAACTTAATATACGTAAATTATATACATTTACGTACAAAATAAATACATTAATTTTAATCGACAATAATTATTTACATTGAATAAAAACGACCATTTATATATTCTTTATAAAAGTTAAGAAACAAAACTTGTTTGCTTGAAATTTGCTTCAGTTATAACGAGTGCGAGAAACTATAACGAGGCCGAGAAGAAATCTCGTTTCTGTGGCTCACCTTGTAATGTGAATAAATGCTTATATATTTCTTTTTAAAAATGTGTTTATGATTTTTGTAAATTTAAAAAAAAACTGACCCCCCCCCAGTTGAGCAAAAGCATTAAGAAAAAAAGGAGGAGCTAAAAAAAAAAGCTCCAAGTTAACACCCATTACTTAAAATAGGTATAAAAAATTATTTCCCCCCCCCCCTCCCCCCCCGTCATGTTAATTCAGTAACGTACTGAAAATCCAGCAGACACCGCTAATAACCAACTGAGGAAAAAGAATCAGTTTCGCTGTCCGTTTAAAAACGGTGTTGTATCGGCATTAAGTGGATCGACAACACGAGTTGCACGTATTGGCAACGGCGGTGTAGGAGAATTACGAGCCGAAGAAGAAGACGAAGAGTGAACAATAGGAAAACCTCGATTGTGCAAAGTTGAAAGTTCAACTTGTGCTCGAGATTGAGCTTCAACTCCGTTCGTATTCAAAGCCATTGTCACCGAAACCGAACCCAAAGAGGTTTCCGTAGAACAGGGTAAAGGAGGTTGACGACTCGGAGGAACCGTAACAACGACCTGTTCTGTTTGCGGATCGAGTCGTATCGGAAGCTGTGGATTTGGATCTACCTGTAAAATATTCTTTCTTGTGTTAAAATGGTTATATTTTTATATATATGTCAGGGTGTGAAAAACCTCCGAATAAGCTGGAGGAGGATGATACTGATAGTTATGAACGTATGTGTAGAGCGGTGTGTAACTTGTGTCGCCCACGAGGCCTTCTTCGTCTTCGGCGATGTCAACGGAACCTTCCACACATTCGGCGTACGAAGGAGGAGCTGAAAAAAGAGATTAATTTTTTTGGATATGGCAAAAAAAAAAAAAAGCGTTTTTTTCGAAGCAACATTTAAAATATATTTCAAGGTTTATTCGAAACTAGAAAAATGATAAAATTATAGTTACGTTCGACCGATGAAGGCGGCAAAGTTTCCAATTCTTGATAAGGAGGAGCCGTAAGTGCCATGAATCCCATTTGAGACTGAAGTAAAGTATCGAGTTCCGAATGTAGTCCGTAAGAAGGTCTACACCGATAAGGAGTCGTTCCGATAACAATCGGAAGATCGACGAACAAATTGTAAGCACAGGGAATCTGTAGAGTGATCTAATTGAATGACGAAACAAGAAGAAAAAAATTGACTTTTAACGTGGTTTTCGAGGATGAATTCGTTAATGTTAATGTCAACCTGAACGGAATAATCGACTCGAATGAGACAACAGTTGAGTATAGAAGGCGTTACGGCCGGAATTTTGAGAAGCTGGGCATCCCAGTTGGCAGTGCGTCCCGGCTGAATCGCAACTCCTGTCACCGTCGTAAACTTATTACGTCGCGATCTTGTCTTTCCGTTTGCAACAAATGTTTGGCATTGATACAGTGTTGCATGTGGAATGATTGTCCGTTTAGATAAGTTTTCAAAATCGGCCGTGATTGCTATAGATTCTCCTGTAGAAAGATAAAACAGCAACTTCGAAACAATATTCCTTAAAAAAAAACAGTGTAAACGACTCTTCGAACTCTGCTTATATTCTGTCTTTCAGGTACAAAATTAAAATAAATGTTTGTGTTTTAGAAACTAGATCCAGGGCCGCATTTAATAAATAAGAGGCTTTTGGGGCAATACTTTTGGGGCCCCATATCGATCTTTATCGTAATTAATATTAATTGTATGCGACATTTGTATTGATTTAAATGGATAATACAAAATATTTTTTGTCTGATCGTTTGGAAATCGTGACTATTTTTATTCAAAACATTTTATCCCGCATTTTGGCGAAATGCACTGGCCAAAACTGGTCACCTAATTTAACAGCCCGAGACTTCTTTCCGTGAAGCCATTTGAAAGGCAAAGTGTACACTAACAAGCCACGGCAATGGCATAGCCAAGGGGGGTCCAGGGATCCGGACCCCCCCCCCCTCTCTCGAGACTATATAATATACATGCCAAAAAGAGCTGTGTTTATATTTGATATTTTTTTTCTCGGTCTTTTCTCTCTCTCTCTCTCAACCTGTGCCTTCAGAACTTATTTTGTCCCACCCACCATAATAGATGCTCAACTAAGCGACTTTTCAGCTAATCGCCAACTACAGTGCACAGCGCCATGCCGCCCCAGACCACCATGTGGAATATTCCATCCGAGAAACAGCCCATACATGCACTACCACAACTCTGCCACTTATGGAAAATAACTTAAACGCTCACGCTTCACCATACAACTGAACACGTGTTGTTGTTTACAACAAAGTATGCTGGTAAATGAAGACACCTGAGTGGTGTCTGAATCTCACGTGAGCGCGTTATTCCCCTGGTTCCTTTCGTCGCCACATAGAAAGAATTCCTCTTGACTTCTGGCATAGAACTTATGAAAGTTCTACAAGCCAGTTTTGCATGTCGCAGCATGCCACCTTATAGCGGACGTTGCACAATTTCATTTCATATGATAAATACATGAACCTTATTAACCCCCACGGACACTTGGAACAGCTCAAAAATAACATTCGCCAAGAAATCAGAGAATCTCTCGGCCCTAAATGTTGAAGAAAGTGATGGAAAATGCAATAAAACAAGCCCAACTTTGCAAAGCGAACAGAGGAGGCCACTTGGCCGATATTATCTCCGGACATTGGCAATAAAAAAAATATAAGGACTAAATAGAAATGTTTTTAGGCACGCCAAATCAGATAACGCCGGAACGGCCAACACCCTGTATAAATGATATTAAAACTCTGAAATATAAAAAAAGAAATTCGAATCATACCGGGACAATAGCCACGTCTGTCTGTTCTTGCGTAGAGTGAAATTGGTCCTGATGTACAACACCAACAACAAAGTGTGCTCTCGGCTAGGTTTAAAACTGGCATCTATGTCATAATTAAGCAAAAACAAAAAATCGTTTAGTTAACAATCTAATTTTTAATCATTTTTTTTTTGATAAATAATTCACCAAATATTCGCTTCTATTGATGTCGATCGGTGTTATGACAGTAAACGCCTTTTTGGCCGTGTTGTTAAATGACCACATTCTCTCTATTTCAGCTTTAAGCCAGTATCTTATACTTCCGTGTTTGCCTTCGAAAGATGTCGCAATTCCACTTGGTTGTGAAATAATAATATAAACAATAATAGACTATTTAAATTAAATTATAATTACGGGCTCGTGTGTTTGAATCGAAATCAAATTTTGTAAAAATTAGAGATGGGACATTCGAATCCAGATTTGTGCAGCGCATTAGTTAGAACAGAACCGAATCTACTCGGTTCGGAACTGGTTTCGGAACCCGTTTTTAGAAGTTCAACCTATACTGACGAACTGATTCTATCGGGTCCAGCAATTGGCGAAACGGTTCTACCGCTCCCGAACCCAGTACTGATATCTCTAAGGTATTGGACTCATAGTTGAGATAAAAATGGCCAAAAAAAAGTCAAGAACATCCGGAACAATCACACACTCCTACATTATGTACAGCATCGTCTTTACTTTCCGATCGCACAAACATTTTCTGTTATCATCAGGTGAAAATGAATTTTGATTAGGTTAAATTTTACAAAAAATGCTTTAGGTTTCTATGACATTCTTTGAAATTAACCCAATTAAAATTAATTTTCACCTCCTACTTTGACCGAATAGCAAAAAAAAAAAAATCGATTAAGGTTAGAAAATGTTTCAAACCTAGTTGGCAGTTGAAATGAAAAACGAAATTCATGGTGTCCTTTTTGTAAAATGTCTTCAACAACGCAATTTTCTAGGGGAAAAAAGAAAACAAATTAATTAGAATATTAATTAATCAAAAATGAATTAATAATTGTACTCGTATTCCTCTTCCTAGGGATTCAAGGAACCTTCCTTTAAATGTTTATTGCATTGTTTATACTTAATGCTATATCGACTGGTCAATTTTTTTTTAACATTTGCAATTAACTAATTTAAATTTAACCTCTTTATACTATATAATATAATAATTAATGGTTGGCAAATGGGTGTTGACACCTTTTGTGGCCAATTTTTGTGTTAAACTTATACCTTTTTCAAGTGCCAAATCTTAAATCTATGCTACAAAACGAGCATCACAAGTCGATGCACTTTAACTTAAAACATAATTGGAAACCTCAGGCCCAAATTCAAGAAGGAAACAGTGGCGATTATCGGCCTAGGCGTTGGCCTACTAGGCACGCAACCTAGGACCCCCTAAAAGTCAAAACTTTAGTAAATTACATACATATATTTTTTAGGTAGAAAATCTTTGGTTGGTAACAGTTTGTCAACTACACTCGTTAGTTACAAGTGATCTTTTGTGGTTTACAAGTAATTCGGTTGTAAGCTTTTCCAAAATTCTAATAAGTAGACATTTTACAAACTTGTAAAAATTTACTTGTTAATGACAAGTCTTGTGAAACGGGCCCCTTACTTGTTACTCACAAGGCATGCAGAAATGTTCTTGAAACGCCTGTAACCAACAAGTTGTGATTACAAGAACTTGTAATCTACAATTGTTACTGACAAGTAGGCTTGCCACCTGTGGAGGACATGTTTTCCTTCGTGGAGGACAGGCCTGGTCGGAAGACATTTCCTCCGAATGGAGGACTGTGCTCTACAACGGAGACAAGGTGGCAAGCCTACTGACAACAGTGACAAGTCGTGTAGTTTTGTAAAACGAACCCCAGCGGCCTGTTTCTCAAAAGTAGAAAGTCTTGTAAAACAAGTGAATTCTACAGAGCCCTGTACAGGACATGCATCGCAAATTCATAATTCGTAATAACAAATTGTGAATTTGCAAAGCATGTCCTCATCAGGGCTCCGTAGAATTCACTTGTATTACAAGACTTTCTACTTTTGAGAAACAGGGTCCAGGTCACCTGTTAGATGAGATTCCCCCCCCCCTCCCTTCAACCTTTGCAGTCCGCACCCCCCTTTAACTGACCACATGAACCTTGCGAATATAAAATAAACCTTCATTGCCCAGATGTGTCTGTATGTATGTTGTTGGCATTCAATTTTTTTAAAGGATTGCAAAACAAAATTGATAAGAACAATAACGTTTGTCCTCAATTCACTTACAGTTGGCAAACATTCAAAACAACAATGTAATTATTTATAAATATAGAAACATAATATAAAAAAACAAATTTCCCACTTTAAAAATAATAACAATAATGATAATTTTCATATCTCTCTTAAAAAAATCCTTTTTTGATCGTAACAATTTTTAAAATCCATGTTGCGCCTATATACAGTTATTAATAATATAAATACTTAAATAGTGGTGTGATTTATTAGTTATTGAGTGTTATCTTAGCATGTATGTTGTAATTGTAACTATTTTTAGGCTAACTGTATACATTTATTAATAACATAAATACCTGTACGTGTGGTTTTTTCTAAAGTTGCCATTTTTTCTTGGAAGTTAATCAAAGAAAAGGAAAACATTTCGGTGACTCATGAAAAATCATGAAAGATGGTAACAACTGTCTTTTGTCGCATACCAAACCAATGAGAAGCCCCAAAAATAAACACATGCGAACAGAAGCAACATAATCCTGCAACATATTCGACACGTAGATACACTTTCTCAACCACTGGCTCACAAACACCAAGAACCTCAGCCCACATACATACACAGTTACGTTGGATGAACTTATTAATAGTTCCTTTTTGAACTCTTGATTATTCTGTCTTCCAGACCAAGAGCAAAATTAAAGAGAAACTAGAAAAGTGTTTGAGAAACTAGAAGGATTTGTTGTTATTGTTCTAGTGTGTAATGTTCTAGTGTGTAATTTGACCACTGTCTTCAATTGTCAGTTGTGGCCAATTTGAATGAACTCTCACTAAAACCTAAAGTCTAGTGACATGCTTGCATTCTGGTCGCAATGCTGTGCTACAAGAAGCAGTTAGGAGCAGCCAGAAAAGTTCGTTCTGATTGGTTATTTAGGTTTGTTACGTGTTTGATTCTGTTTGCTCATAAAAGGACGGGGCTAACAGAATTTTTCTGGCTGCGCCTAACTTGCCTGTGTGTTACATGGATTCCAATGTAGATGGGCATGTTTTCGACTTGCGACAAACATGGCCATCTACATTAAAGTCCATGTAACACAGCATTGCGACCAGAGCGCGGCTAACGTGTCGCCCCGACCAGAACGCAAGCATGGCCCTAGACTAATACAGACTGGGCGATGATCGCTCGGACACACGTAAGCAGCGACTTGACAACACCTTCGTCGAAGGCAGTGGAATTCTATCTGAATGCATGTTACTAGTGATGTTGCACTTTAAAACCAAATTCAACAAAGAAAGTGGAATTTCACTATTTTCATTAAACCCTTCACCATAAAATCGTTCGTCGCTTGTTCGCTTCTAGGTACAAACTGAGCGACGTTTTCCATTTGAAGTGGGGAAACAAGAGAAACAAGAACCACTCACTGACGTCAAGCAGCTGGCTACTCGGACGATGTTGCTTTGTATCAACAAAGACGTCTTCAGTCATCGGGAAACATTGCTGGCAACAATGTTCTGACAATTATCGCCCAGTCTGTAGCCTACTACAGGCTTTAAGAATGTTTTCATGTTGAAATCTTTCAAAATAAACTTTTTATAGACAAATTAAGAAGAGCACTCGAAGTAGCAATGAAGGCTCCATAGGCAGATCTTTTAGTTGAGATACCTGTATGTGTGTATCCGGCCTTCCAACTCTTTCTATCCTTTCATGTTTTGAAAGTCTACCAAATGGACCAGCTGGAGCCCATAACACCAACCATAAATTATGCAAGCCCGATTTTTCAGAACGGTTCCAAAATACAAAAACTTTTTACAAGAAGTCGCTTTATTTCTTCTATGTTGCAACTCGAATCAGAGAGTTCAAGGGCCAATTTACTTTATTGAATTAGGCCCTAACATAATAAAAGATTGAGAATCTGTGCTATAGACCACATCTTAGACTTTTATGCGTTCTTAAAATGTAAAAAAAAGCTATAAACAACAACAACAGCAGGTTCGTCTTGTTTATATTAAAAAATACCTCATCTGTCAAAAGATTTCAGATGCTGTGTTGTCATAATCACTGACTTCAGTTAAACAGATCCCATTTTAATACAGGATGCGAATGAAATCGAAATAAATTGAGCCTGTATTTATACAGGGTGTGCACAATTTAAAAAAAAAATCTTCTTGAGATTCCGATTTTGAAAAGCAAACTATAAAGAAATTTTAAAATAGGTTTTAAAAACTAGAATAGTAAATGAGTGAATCACTTAAAATCTTGTATGAACAACTGATATTCAAATTATGTCTATTCTATTTATTGCAAATGTTTTAGAAACTAGAACGGTAACTAAATAATATTTTTATGTTGATATCTTTCAAAATAACAGTTTCTATAGTACACACTATCCGGTCATGGTCACCGGTCATTTTTCTATCGAAATCCATGATCTGAGTTATGGTCACCAGAGTGAACGCCGACTTTCTTAAATACATTGATTGGATTTCAAATTAGAAATCTATAGTACGATATTTGACCATGGTCAACCGGGCATCGCCTTGACCATATATAGTGTAAAAATCGACCCTAAAACGTTTTATAGACAAAAAATATCGTCTGGTGAAATTTGAATCGTTTTCAAACTAGCATAAATAGCTTATTTTAAAAGATATCAACATGAAATTACAGCAACTGAGCTACAGGAATTGAGCTTCTCTTATAGTTTCTAAAACGCTTTCTAGTTTTCTCTTAGTTTTGCTATTGATCGCAAAAATAAGCATATATAGTTTACACTTTAAAATCACCTTTTTTTTTGTTGGTACAAACCACCTGGTCCTTTTATATTGAAATCTTTAAACAAACATTTTTTTTTTTGGCAATTTCAAAGTAACAATATTGTTTCTTACAAGAAGTTGGTCCAAAATTGTAATCTTTTTCAAACTGTTTTAAAATATTAATTCTTAAAAAATCTCATCCAGAAAATATCTTAAGCGGCGATCACACTGGCTATTTTTCTCTCATAAGATTCCGTGCAAGAAATAAGTCAAATGAAGGATGGCATTTCCAAAACGTTGTAGATGCCAAAATTGAAATTTATCAGGAGATAGAAAAAACAAATTTACTACTAAACCAATTACAATAAAGGCATAAAATATTGTAATACAATTTATAGGAAACTAAGAAATGAAGAGAATGGATTAAAAATTATTAATCAGTATTAGAATACTAGTGGGGTAACCCGTCATAAATGACGGGAGCAAAATTCACAGGCAATTGTGCCCAGCATTAGAATTTCTTTTCCTCCGCCCTTTTATGACGTCAGACCAAGTAACAAACCCAATTAGAAATTGATGACGTTCATAAAAGGGCGGAGCAAAAGAAATTCTAATGCTGGGCACAATTGCCTGTGATAAATTCTAGTTTAATTTTGCTACTATTATCCCCTCCCCTTTTTATATTTGAAAGAGAAAATGAGTTTTTCATTTTCTTTGGTGTGCGCATGCGCGTCGTTTTTTCTTTTTTTTCTTTATATATATATATATACATATATATATATATATATATATATATATATATATATATATATATATATATATATATATATATATTTTTTAAACAAATCTAAACTTCAATTCCAAAAAGTTGTAAATGCCAACATGCAACATAGGTTGACAAGTTTTCACTACAGTAACTAAGTGACTGGCCATTGCCGCTCGAATTGCTATTATTGGCTGTTACAACGTTATGACTTGCACAACAACGGGGGGGGGGGGGAATGTACACCTCAAATATTGCTGTGAATTTTGCACAGTTTCTTGCAATAAAAAAAACAAAAAAACAAAGATAAGCGTTTTCTGTAAGACGGTGGTGTGCAAGAAACCACTTTAAAGTCTTGCATATCACATTGGCAATTGCAAATGTGATTGCCGCTTCATACATATTGTTGCAGATTCTATAAGATAGACCTAACATAAAATTCTTATCGAAATCTCAGTAATCAACGTTAATTTCCCGAGTAATTTGCATTTTAATTCCCTTCAGACAAAATAATTTATTCAATTTGCACTGAATTAATTAATAACTGAAGGACAATAATTCTGAAGGACTTCTGTTTTGTTTTTTCTTAAAGAAAAGTCTAGACAAAAATTAAATATATTTCTTAAATCATTTCAAGAGAAAAATGTGAAGAAAAAAAATTCTAGTAATATAAATTTAAAAACAAATAAAAAACCTTCCTTCCTTCCTTCATTTTGCCATAAAAATTGAATACAAGGTGATTTCAAGTAAAATCCAAATTCAGTAAAAAAAAATAAGCTAATTTAAGATTGTGTTATACATTACCGCGTTGCCATATACCAATATGACAGTAAAGATAACCACGGTTAATTAAAGAATGGAAACACATTAAAGTATGTCTTTTAGGTGTAAAATTAAGAAAAAAGTGGTTTAGAGACTAGAAGGGTGGTAACACAATCACTTAAGGGTTATTATTTTCACGTTGATATCTTTTAAAATAAGCTTTTTAATTTTAATTGCAGTTTTGCAAATAATCCGACTTTGAGAAGAAGACTATAAAGTTTATTTTGAAAGATATCAACATAAATAAAAAATACCCTTAAGTGAATTAGCTACCGGTAGGCCCTACCCTCCTAGTTTACAAATACTTTCTAGTTTCTGTTAATTTTGGCTTCGCCTTATGATATAAATAATCAAACGTCGAAAAAAAAAATCGGCTGTTCATAAACCACCTTGACCACACAGTTAAATTTACCAACATGTTTAACTTCATTATTGAATGGCTAAAACGTCACTTCCTGTTTAAATAAAAATTTGACCTTCAATCTATATGGTTTGTCAGTGAGTGTGTGCATTAAATTTGTGACTGCATAACATGCTGTGTGTGAGCATTGTGTAAATTAACATGGAGTATGGAGTATGTAACAGGAAGTGACACAAATTATTTAACCACAGGTGTTTTAAAAAGGGAAACATAATAAAAGCATACTTTCTATAGTTTAATTGCGTAATTAACTATAACCTTGGTTATGGAACTTTCAATTACTTTTTTTTTTAATAATTGCAAAGAGGTACTAAGAGTAGGAAGTTCGATTTAGGTTAGTTTTAGGTTGAAAATTGGAGTTTTAATGAAGTAATTTAAGTTACAGCTCCTTTTTTTTTTTTATTAAATTTGGGTTTTGACTGTGGGAATAAAACGGGAATGTTGTCTAGGCAATATTCCATCTTCTTCCAATTGTCCTTCTGCCAGACAAGACAACCCGTCATAAAACACATTTTGCAGAAATTCTGGGCCGAATGCCCCATCTGTCATCATTGACCGACCCCACAACTGTGCGGGATGTGGTCCAAGAATAGAAAGATCAAAGAAGGTCAACATCACACGGACCACTTTGTTTTCGCCACATGCCACGGGCACCTTTTCTTTTGCGTTATAATGACAAGTGAACCTGAATCAATATCTGTTAATTTTTTTTTTTTTACCAAAATCGATATCTGTAATATATTTTTTTACCAAAATCGATATCTGTTAATAATTTTTTACCAAACATTATTACAGATATCGATTCAGCTCTGAAAACTGATTAAAAAACTGGATTATTGAAAAAAAAAATTTTTCATGGTAGTTATAAAATGGCCTACTTGGTTTTTCCACCGGATACGTTTTTTTCTCAACCACCGTTATATTCATAAAGTGTGTATGCAAATGAGTTCACCATCACTTTCTGGGCGACAACATTGACCCCTTTTTTGGTGTGTTTTCCGTACAATGAATGAGACAAGAGAGAAGAGATTTCATTGAATTGGGGACAAATCACTGCGCGGCTGCTGCAGCATCATATAAATTACAAACAAAATTACCGAACAAGAAAATATTGAAAAAACCCCACATTTTTTGCCTTATTTTTTTAGTGTACGAAATAAAGTCAAGGCTAACAACCATTTTCCCTTTTTTTTCTTATTCTTCTTTTACTTTAAAAACCTATAAAAGCTCAAGGTCAAAAATGTAACAAGTTTAAGAACAAGATCAAATATTTTTTTTCCTCTCCCTATTTGAAGCCTTGTTTAAAAAATGGATGCAAATCTGAAATGACAGCAAGTATTACCGTAAACTTACGTTACCTGTGTTACCAGATACAATCTACTACCTCCTAGAGTCTTAGGTTGTACCTGGCAACGTCCTAGCCTAAAGCCTCGATTGATACGCTGATAAAACACAGGCCTGCATCTGTAGACAGCTTCAGAATTTCATTGGCTCCGCCCATTTATGAGCGTCATCAATTTCTCATTGGTTTGTTACTGGGTCTGATGTCACATGCCCCGAACCTTTTTATTTCTAATTGGTTGATATTTGGTCTGACGCTCGCTCATAAAAGGGCGGAGCCAAAGAAATTCTGAAGCTGTCTACAGATGCCTGTGATCAAAACAAACATGAAACCCCCTATGAAAAAGATAATGCTACGTTATCTGTGCCATACTGGTACATATGCGCATAAAAAAAATGTAACCAAATGACGTCATTGAGATACTCGTTCACGTCAGTATCATTAGAATTGTCAGCTGTCATAATGAATATGCAGGTGGCGCAGCCAAAAATAAAATCAAAATAAAATCCTAACGCGAAATTTGTAGAATTTTAAGGTTTATTTTTCTAATCATTTTTTCTTTTCACAAAATATAATTTCTAATCAATAATTCTTTGAAATTCCATGCAAATGAATAAACTTCTTAACAAGTTTATAACACTTTGGCGCCAAATATAAGAAGAAAAAAAAATGAAACAATTAAAATTAATGTTTTGCGCTTGAAAAACGTTTACGAGAAGAACGGAAGTTAAGCGATAAATTGTGTATTAATTTTGATGTTATGGCGCCAAATCGGTCTGCCGCCAAAATGAGTCAACGCCACAATAGCAGCTCCAAAACGCTCCAGTCCCGATTTCTTTAAAACCATAATACGACCTTCAAAATTTGCAGCTTTTCTTATTTTCTGAGATTGCTTGCGCCACTCGGTACATACACACAATGTATTCTACAATGTCTAGTCAATTTGGTTAATTTTTCTTTTTTTTTTTTCGATTAACAGCCACTTAGCCTCTATGCAGGAGATTGTGTAGCTTTTCGTCTTCGGCCGCAAAATATTATAACACCTCCAACAGCCTTATCTTAGCGGCTACACGTGGCTGCTAATCTAAAAAAAAAACACCCGTCAAATTGCAAGCAAAAGCCACCAATAAAGATTATAGTAAATTCTTCTTATTTCGACTACAGTTGTAATCATTGTAGGCAACGTGCAAAATGTCTAAAATTGGTTATGCAAATTGCCTAAATGCTTATAGTGATTCGTCAATATGCAAAATTAGAATCGATTTGAGGTAAATTATGCAAATAAAATTCCAAAGTAAAATTTGCATAATTGAATGAATAATTTTCCACTTGATTGACAGAATAGAATATTACTTTTTTTTTGGTAATATATTAAGATTGTTATAATATATAATTAATTAATTATATAATAACCTGTGCCAAAAAGTTGTTGCCGCTTAAAGAAATACTCGATCTCAGCATTGAAGTGTTCGGTGTAAGCACCGAGTCTATTTCCGGTGCTTCTCGATTCTGTCCAATGCACTTTAGCCACACCTTTCATAAAGATGTTTAAACATCTCATCTTCATATCACCTTTAAGATCAATTACACATTTACCGCTTAATGTCTGTCCCTGATAATAAACCGTACGATTGTCATCGAATACAATCTCAAATGTTTTCAATCTTCCCATTATTATTAATATTACCACAGACGAGAGAAAAAAATAGAAACAAAATATTAATAATTAATTATTTAGTGAATATATAATGAGCTCGTGCAGAGATTAAAGAAGATATGTCATTCCAATATAAACAGCTGATGATGATAATACAGTGTTGCCAATCACTCCCGTTTTTTTCTTATAAAAAAAAATACCTACAGCTGAAGTCACTGATCCATCACTCTGGAATTTAATTCAGAAGAGAAACCAAATTTATATCCTTTCTCATCATTCTTTTAACCTTTTTCTTCTTCTTCCACCTCCTTTTTCTTCGAAGAAACCGTTTAAATTTTCTTTTCCAACCATTCACAGAAAAGAATTAATATATAAATACACGAATGACACAGAAAAGAAAAAAAAAACCGAACAATCAAACAAAAAAAAAAGATTGTGAAATGTCTATTCTACTGATAATTACATATTCCACTTCATTGGATAAGGTTATCAACTTATCATACAATACACACTCAAATGCGTTCCTTTTTCATACATTTTCCTACATAAAAAATAAAATAAACTGATCGCTTCGTTATGCCTTTTTAGCGAAATAAGACAACTTCTATGGAACAGTGATAGTCGATACAGGACATTAACTATTTACGCGCTGTGAAATTATAGAAGCACAGAGCATTATCTTACAATACAATTACAAAAAATTATAACAAGGGGCTGACAAAAATGGCGTCAAACATATACTTAAAACTTTCATACGCCATATTACACAACCTAACTTGGCATCAATCATATGACGTAGGGTCAAAATTAATGTTGTCAAGTAACTGATCAACAATTTTTGACAGTACCAACCGTTGCAGATAACAGATCAATGCACATTTTTGCGTTTGCGTAATGCTAAAGCGTCGTAGCATAACACGTAGATGCTATTCGCTACCGTAAACGTATCTAAGACCCGTTAGAGCTGCAGTAGACAAAGATCGATTAGTTTCTCCATACGTTTGACAACTGGTCAACTGCCAACGTCTTCCGCTTTTTCTTATTGCAGTTTTTTTAGCAGGGTGAAAACAAAAAACCTTGCAATGGAGTATTTACGTGACGTTTTCCTTGTTTTAGCGTTAATTATTACGCTTGCGAATGCGCAAGCTGCAGAAGATAAAAAGAAAGGTCCCAAAGTAACAGATAAGGTAAGAAAATCAATGAGTTGCGATTAAAAGGGAGCACAAAATTGGGTCTTTTATTTGCTATAATTCTGGCATTATGTGCATTTTTAAAGGTCTTTTTTGATATTGAAATCGGTGGTAACAAAGCAGGGAGAATTGAAATTGGCCTTTTCGGTAAAACCGTACCTATAACAGTTAAAAACTTTGCTGAATTAGCAACAAAACACTTAACGGAGGTAGGAAATGAACTTAAAATAAGCTAAAAACTGCTTCTAATTATATGCAACATTTCTAGAAAAGTGAAAATGGAACACTAGTTGGCTTCAAAGGCAGCATTTTTCATCGAGTTATTAAAGATTTCATGATACAAGGCGGAGATTTCACGAACAAAGACGGAACTGGAGGTCACACTTAACCCCTCTCCCCCTTTGTGACGTCACCAATAGCTGTCGAACGCGTAACCTATAATTCGATAACTGTTCGAATACTAAAGTGTACCAAAATGGTCGCTCGTCGCGTTGATGGTTAGTGATATGACGCCATATTAGGACACCCTTATCATATCGCCTGCATAGCTAAGTATACGCCACTTTCTGCTTCAAAAAAATGCAGTGTTGAAGCTTTGTTCCTGCCAATGGGTTAATGTCCCAGCCACTTTGTCACATCATGTGAATTATGTAGCTATAGATGACGTCACAATGAGGGTTCATTGACCTTTGTAACTATGGGCTTCGTAAAATCTGCAAGCGCTAACATACGCTTACGTAACTTTACGTAGTCAATTAAATATGACAGAAAAATTGATGTTTGACTCACGGTTCGATTTTTTTTCCAGGACGAAGCATTTACGGTGAACGTTTTGCCGACGAAAACTTTAAGCTAAAGCATTATGGAAGTGGATGGCTTTCAATGGCTAACGCTGGAAAAGACACAAACGGATCACAGTTCTTTATAACGGTGAAGAAGACTCCTTGGTTGGACGGAAGACATGTCGTATTTGGAAAAATCATTTCTGGAATGGTCAGTGTTCAGAACCTAGAAGATTAAATACAAACCAATTTTTATTTGATACATTTCTCTGTTAAATAGGCTGTTGTTCGTCAGATTGAAGGCACGCCCACCGATTCTAGAGATCGTCCTTCCGCCGATGTCGTCATCGCCGACTGCGGACATGTCGTCGTTGAGGAACCGTTTGCTGTTAGCAGAGACGATGCGACCGAATAAGAATCCAGTTTTTTTTTGTTTTCTTTTTGGCACGAATAATCTTAGTTTTGATTCCTGTTTTTTATGACACAATAAATGAAATAAAACAACTTTTTATTAAATTGTTTTTGACGTTTTATGAAAAGTACATTACTTTATGTATTTTCCTGTTACGTGGCGAGATGGAAGTATTCTAGCTTAAGTATTTTTGTATGCAGAAACGTCCCGCGAACGGGTTTTTAAGAAACATTACGAAAGAATTCAAACTGTTTTCAAAAGTAGAATGGTAGAAGATCATGCTAAAAGATTTTTCATGGTAATATCTTAAAAAATATTTTATAGCAAGTTTGAAAATCGCCTGTTTTTGAGGGGGGGGGGGGGGGTTCCATTGACATTTCATGAAAAAATAATTTCGCCTTTTTTCAAACTTTAATAAAACATTAAATTTGAAAGATTATCATGAAAATACTTGCACATTCACTTACTATTTTAGTTTTTAAACAGCTTTGATTTTTTTTTTCTTATTACTTAAGAAAAAAATTATATGAACAGCATAAAACGTTTCTAAAAATACGCGACCTTTACATTATTACACGGATATTAATGTCTATTCGTCAAGATCGTTAAGTCCTCGCCTTTGTCTAAAAGCATTTACCCTATGTTGTTTTCCGTAATCGTTCGAACGATACGCTTTATTTTGAAAGAAGTTTGATTCGAAACCAACGATTCGATTCGAGTCTCGTCTAGATGGTGGCAAGTTTAAGACGGGACTACAAAGTGAATCATCTAAACTATCGGGAGACAGATGGTTGTATTCTCTCAGATTCTTTTCCAGTCGCTGAAACGTTAACGCGTGTTCCTTATTCTGAGAACGCTCGATAGTCGCTCTGATAACATCGAGCTACATGAAAACAAGAAAAACTTCATTAATATATTTGTTGCCATTAGCGCTGACAGAATTATCGAGATATTGATATTTCGATATAAAATCTGAAATATTGCAAGATATTCTTTTAAAAAAATAACACTCGATTTATCGAATAATTTCAAAATATCTAAAAATGATGAATGTGGAAATTTTTTCCAAAACTATCTAAACTTGAATACGTTTATTTCACTAATACTAGTTTTGTTTTGCGATATTTTTCCGATTTTTCTTATAAAACAATATTTATGAATATTTCGACTTGTTTTCCCCCGATACTTTGGCTTTTTTCAATTATTTATCAACCTACATTTTAAATAATTTCGAATTTTCAGCTTTTTTCGTTTTTTTTTCGATATTATCTTGAAATAAAAATTTCGATTTTTCCAAAATATCGATAGTCCTACTAACCGTATCAGCCGCGTAAAGAAACCCGCGTTCATTCGATTCTGGCACATCTTTTTCTAAAGTCGTTTTCATCTCTAGGAGAACGTCATCGATACGATTCATTTCGCTTAAAGCAAGTACCTAAAATTAACATAAAATTCATCAAAAACTTAACACGTCTGTGTATTAGAAGTGTTTTCTATTCTAAAAACATTTTCATGTTGTTATAATTTTTAAAAATAAACTTTTATAGAATAAAACTTTAAAGACAGAATAACCAAGAGTTTGATTGTTCATAAAACATTTTAAATATCAAATTATAAACTATTTCATTTTCATATTTCTTATCTTTGCTTGTTTCTATTTTGGTACTTACTGAAGTTATTAAATAACATTTTTTGAGGAAAAAAAGCATTATATATAAAAAGCATTATATCGGCAATGACCGAATATTTTTCATGAACAATTTGCAAAATTAAATCGACATCACTGTAATTATAGCAATGGTCAATCCCCTCGCATTGTACCTTTAAATTCTGTACAGTGAAATAAGTACTTTGTCCAGCAAGAGATAGAATCTCTAATGCAAGATACGGATCCTTCTATAAAATGAATAAAAAAAAAACAACCTTCTAATCAGGTTTTTTAATCACTTAAAAGACAATTAAACTGTTTAATACAAACAAATCACCTGTTTAAGAGCTAAACCCGAAGCAAACGTAATTCCTTTTCTTATAATGATAGCATCAGCCGCTTTGGCGTCTTTCAAAATCTTCAAAGTCTTTTCCAATGATTCCGAACTGTTCTACGAAGAAAATAAAACAGTAGTTCATTACGAGATCCGAAAAAAACAACCAACAAAAGCAGGGATAAGTACCATTTTATAGCAAGCTCCCAATGCTAAAACGGTAATATTACGTGGAAACCTTGAAGAGTTGATTTGTCTCTCTTGAACGATATCGAACACATCCAAAACATCTTGATAACGTTCTTGGCGAAAGAGAAGGTCTGATGCGATCATGAAAGACGTGGTCTGATCGAAAAAACCTTTCAAACACTGAAAACCAAACGACAAAAATCAAACATCCGCTTCATTACCTTTGTGAAAATCTAAGTTTTAAAACTAACTGGTTCTTTTAAAAGTTCCACAACTTCATTTGGTCGATTCAAGACGTGAAGAAGCCTCATAACGACCGGACCAAACAGAAAATGACCAAAACGTAACTCTTTATTCTGCGAATTGAACCTAACATAAAAAAACGAACAACATTATTTCAATTGTTTCCTTTCGCTTGTTAAGAAACGCAACTTTTTGAGCATTTCGATCATAAGTCGAATATCCTCGTCTTTATCTTCGGCTAAGTAGATGACATTCTTGATGTCATCTGTGAAAACCATGTTGTGAGTAGCTGAATTGACATAATTTTGAATTCGATCCAGAAACTGTTCTGTTTGTTTCATAAATAACATTTTATTAATAAAAACAATGAATTTGTTGACAATTAACATTGTTCATAAGTTCATATATCCAAACGAACCTTTCATGTTTTTGAACTGAGTTCCTGCCTTTGATCGCCTTTTAATGAAGTTATCAATGCCAAGAATAGCGTCGCCATAAAGCGCCCGTCTTGATGCTGACAAATGAAAATGCAAAAAGTTTAATAAGTTCTGCCGGCAAATCGCAAATGCCGACAAATCCCATTCTACTAAATATGTATGTGCTAGACCATAGCATCCTATAGGAGTATAGTATAGTATTATAGGAGGCTATGGCTAGATTAAGCACCTGATAGGTTGTACTAATATGGCGTCATGTAAAGCTTAATTAAGACCGGAAACATAACCGCCATATTAGTTTATCCTTTATTAATGTTTTACGACAACCTAAAAGCCACATGGTGCTTCAATTCTTTATAGCGTAAAGGTAGCTGATGTCCTCATTTGCTACTTTAATATTTAAATCCCCCTTAAAACAACCAAGAACATGTTCAAAAACCTTAACAATCGCTACGAAATGATCGACATAAAATGTATAATGCTTACGATGATTCAATACCGTACACCGTCTAAATAAATTGCTAAAACCAGCGTTAAATCGACAAGGAGACAACATCATGGAAACCGCCATTAAAATTGAAAGTTACGCAGGAAATTATCATTTCTGAACCGGTTACGATCAAGAGCACTTAGTGCTTTTGTTAAGTACACGCAGTTTCGAATAGATACAATAGTAACGTCAAAATAAATCCAATGTGTTCGTTATTAATACTGATTATCCACAGCTTGCACATTATAACTATAATAATAACATAACTCGTCAATATGTTTTTTTCTTGACACGTTTCTGTCCATAATTGACCAGAGCATTATACTCATTAAGTATCACCGGTTCAAACTAACAGCTGATTGCTTTTCCATAGCTTTTCCGTACACTGTATTTCAAATCGATGCAACTAAATCGATAATACCAATAAATCGCGACAAATATGCTGCCATCTAGTGACAGAAGTTGGTAGTTGCTGAAATCGAGACAGTTTGGCAATGAAAATTG
The DNA here is from genome assembly GCA_036925085.1 of Brachycybe producta. NCBI lineage: Eukaryota > Metazoa > Arthropoda > Diplopoda > Playtdesmida > Andrognathidae > Brachycybe > Brachycybe producta. Next base: position 7,594,474 of record JAUPFP010000002.1, on the reverse strand, counting down.
TGTATTCATAGAAAAGGACCCAAAACATGGTAAGATATGCTTTTTATATACAGTAATATGTTTTTCAATAGGCGCAAATGTTAATTTTATCTTGATTTATGTATCTAGTCGGCGCTATTCAACTTCCAAAGCCTTTTAACAGTGGTTTTGCTATTGATATGTACGTGTGCTTACGTCAGAGCTTTGGCTCCACGCTTATTGGATCGCAACAAAGAAGGGTACGTATAAGAAGGGGGGCGGAGCCTATTTTTTTTTTTGTTAATTCAAACTGGGTGGCGCGACAATGTGCTTTAATCTCTCTATTGTGTTATAAAGGATACGTGGCACGTTCTGGAAGTGTGCTAGGATTGGTGAGTATGACGTCATTAGAATGGAAGAGAACCTTAGAAGCCAAAGGGTATAAGTAACAGAAAATCTTAGTATATTGAGTTTAAAGCACTGCAAGGCCGCATGCGACTTATGCGGTTAATTCGTTCAGGACGTTTTCCTGTAAGGGCCTTGGCACACAAGCGACTTTTTGACGACAACATGAAGTCGAAGGTTACTGTGTTGTCTTGGCAATGTATTTTATATGGAAAGACAACAACTTTCGTACACAGTTAAAAGTCGTTCGTGCGCCAAGGTTGCCGTACTTCCATAGAAACTATATTGTGACGACAACCCATCGACCTTCGACTTCATTTTCTCGCCGAAAAGTCTTTCAAAAGCCGCCTGTGTGCTAAGGTTCTAAGTCGAAAAACCGTGTAACTCAAATCCACGTAAAACTTACTGTACAGAGAGATCTCTATAAAAATCATTCAGTTCCTATTCCTTTTTGTTCACCAAATTCTTTAAAAATTTCATTAACAAAATGTGGTACTTCATCTCCATTTCCGCCTCTAGGGTTCTCAATTGAAAAGAGAGTTCGTAAATCTTTACGATATATTTAAATTTATATTCTAGGTGAAAGAAAGAGTCCATATGTTGCAGTTTGTTGCGTTGCCATGGCACTAAGCATCTTATTTTGGTAGCAATAATTATAATCATTTGTGTGTTGTTTTTTTATGTAAAAATAGATATTTTGTTTTTGAAAATAAAAGAAAAATCAAATGTGTATTTTTTTGAGTTTTTTTTTACTATTTATACTTATACTATTGTAATATTTTATATTATTTAAATTTAAAAAAAATTACTCTGCAAGCAGCAAAGAAGGCCTATTTCAGAGGGACAAAAGTCCAATTGCAGCATGCAAACTGCATTATCAAAACACGAAGATATAAACCCAAATAACAATTGCAACACTTGCACCATTTATGTTAAAAAAGCAAAATCAAACAAATTTACGAATAAATTACAGACACATATCTTTAATATCAGCAGTTTGTAAATTTCTATTAAATCTCTATTATTATTGCACAGTGAAGCAATTAATTTATAATTATAATAATAGATGATAATAGAAAACATCGACCATGTGACACTCAGTTAACACTGTTTATACAAGACATTCAGTCAAAGCAGTCTGAATTTGATTTTAAAAAGGTTTGTATGGCAATGTATGCCTTTGCAAGTCTAAAACCCTAGTTAGCTATGGCACTGTTAAAGTCAACGGTATCTGCAGTCCAAGGTGATACACGGCATCGACCATCGGCAAGCCGGGACCTTGCGGGGTCTATCGTGGTTTTTCGAGGCACCTCGGGGCAATTCGCCCAAGGGAAATGACCTGAAAAAAGTTTAACCCCCCAGGGATTGAACTTCGAGACTAAATATGACTCATTCACAGTCAGTACGTACTGCAATATGGAAATAGAGACATCAGAATGACTGTAAAGCAAGCATTGCATTGTATTATATACATTTAATTTTGTATTGCAGTACAGTAAAAACCGATTAACCGTAATTTGTTTTAATATTTCTTCGCCAGAATTGACATTAATAGAAGAGCGAGAAGAATTAAAAAATTTGGTACTTGATGCTGTGTGCCAATTCCACTTAACTTTAGTGCATTTTAACCCAGTAACAACCTGAACCTCCTTGAAAGCGGTTAGTAAATAATTGTACAAGTCGTACTGAAGTTTTGAAAACATTACTAGGACTAGACAGATGTTCACTATTAAAACATTTAAAATGTTTTAAAACAATTATTGAACAAGTGCTCATCAGGTATAATAAATATTATAATGTCACAATAATAGTGAACAAATTTAACTAAAAGAAATTTTAATATAGGGCCTATAATTTTTAGTTTTTCAGAAGAAAAATGCTGCTATTTGTATGGTTTCGAGTAATAACTCGAAAAAATATATTCAGAAATAGGAGAAAAAACGGAATTGGAAAGACCCGTGGACCACTTTTCAGTGGGTGGTTGCAATGTTTAGCTATGGATAGACGCCGGACCTTTGCACACAGCTTTTCAACAACATCTCAACAACTTCTGTAGACAAAGGAAAAGCTTATTTTAAAAGACTGTCTTTCAGGTTGCAAAATAAAGAGAAACTAGAAAAGTAGCTCAATCACTTAAGTGTATTTTCATGTTGGATATATTTCAAAATCAGATTCTTATGTAAATTTGAAACTGACCCAACTTTAAGGAGACCATATTTTTTAAATTTTTGTCTATAAAAAGTTTATTTTGAAAGATATCAACAATAATTAAAAACATTAGACACTATAACAATAACAAAAAAAACCTTCAAGTTTCTAAAACACATTCAAGTTTTTCTTCATTTTTCTTCTAAAAACGAAATAATCAGAGTTCGAATATATCAGCTGTTCTTAAACTATTCTTAAACCACCTTAGTTATGCGTTCAATGTAAGGCAAACAATAAAAAAAACTTAAAACTTAATTTACTACATAAAAAATAAAACATACTTTAAATATACAAAATTGTTTTGTTGAAAAAGTTTGATAAATGTGGCACTCCACCAGTGTGGCACACCCTGTATAAAACGTTTAAAATCACTTCCAAGCAATGGTTACATTATGTCTCAAATCAAAAAAGTCCATTGCAGTAAGTTTCAACGAGTGAACCGTTTCATCGTAAACCATAAACGAAAAAATACTAACGTTCAAATTTAAAATAACATCGGACGGTTTCTCGAAGACTCCGAGTACGAACAGATTTTCTACCGTAGTAGATGTTTTCAAAATTTCCCCGTCAACGTCACATTCTCCAGTACAAACAGAACTAAAAGTTTTCTCGACAACAAGAAACTTCGTAACAAACATTGGCGAATCATCCGTTAACCCATTATCTATAACGACATCTCCCGAAGCCAAAATTTGACTATCATTGAAAGCCCTAAGAGCCACTGTAACCGTGAAATTACCCATTCTCGTATCAGTCATTGTAACGCCAGGACTTTGTTGAACAATAACTGTACCACCTCTGAGGTACATGTTCGGCAAAGACATTGACGGTGATATAGTCAGATATGTTCCAATCTTGAAACATTGCTCGTTATGTGTCTGAAACTCGTACCAACATCCCGAAGGAAGATAAGTATCTATCTGACTCTGAAACTCGTGCAACATGGGAGTGACCAATAATGCAGGACCCCAGAAAAATTCTTCATCCACATCCATTGCAATTTTATCTGTTGGAAACTCATAAAACAATGGTCTCAAAACCGGATCTCCATCAATATGAGCATGGTAAAACTGGGTATAAAAATATGGCAACAGCGAGTAACGTAACTTCAGAACATCCGAAGTCATCTTCTGAAACGACTTGGGAAAAAAATTCGGTTCTCGTGGATCTTCTTTCGATCCGTAATATGTAAAAGCGAGAGGAAGCAGAGAACCCAATTGTGTCCATCTCCAAGAGAGTCCGGGACCGTTATCATAACTCAAGTTACCACGATAACCGTTGATCGGAACTCCGACCAACGGAATGCCAAACATGTTAAACTCCAATAACTGAACAACTAAATTTTTCAGTGAGTTCCATGTTGTTGGATATTCACCACCCCAATGTCCACCGTATTGTCCACTACCACTGAAAGTCGAAAGACTCGAAAGAAACAAACGACTACTCGAGTTTTTAAATGTGTTCGAAATACTCTTCAAATGATTGTGACCGTAAGTGTTATGAAGAATATAATGTGGTATGTTATCAGTGTGTAAAGAGTTTAAACAGATTGTATCATTGGCATCCATGTAATAGTCCATCAAGTATTTTACCACCGGTGGTAATTTACTTGTTGAACACGGTATTACAGTTCTATCGGTCTCGTCCAACGGAGTGTTGTCCATTAGAAACATTCCGTCAACATCAATGTTGTAATTTTGTAGAATTTCCTCCAAATCGTCATAAACCTCCTTCAACCACATGCTGTAATTTACAGCCGTGTAATCGGGATACGAAACAGATAAATCAAGTATTGTACCGAAATAAGGTTCATCTTTTAAGAAATCCTTCACAAATACATTTTTTCGTAAGCCTTTATTGTAAGCAGACGAATCGTTGACAACTTGCGAACCTTGATGGAGTACGAGTTTGCGGCCAGTGTTTCTTAATGACAGAGAAATTCTGGCCAGTTCGGCGAGGTTTTTCGTATCGCCATCACCGATCAACCTCAAAAGCTGCGAATCTCCGCAATCAGATTCGTGTGGAATGTTTAATTCCTTCAGTTCTTCGATAACTTTATTTGCTATAGTCGTATTACCGTACGATCGGCACGTATGATATCCTAAAGCCCAAAAAGGTGGCATTGTCGGTTTACCAATCACTTTGGTTATCTGCCGTATTACGTCTTTAACAGTCGGTCCCATGAAAAGATGAAACTCGATGAAGTTGGCACCAGATGTTCGAAAAGAAATCGACGGTTGCATTTGAAGCGATATGTCAATTAATTGACTCAAGCTCAGTAGAACTCCGTGAGCTTTACCGTTATCCTCTAAGCATACGTAAATCGGATGAGAACCGTACGCAAGGGTACCATTGGGATTTTTCGAATTGCGACCATATCTGTCGAAAAGACGCAAAGTGTCCCAAATCATTGAATGTTTCAAAGTAGAGTGACTACCTTGACCGAGACCGTAAACATTTGTCGTAGGAGTTCGTAATGTGAACTCCATGTAATTGTCTGTCACGATCAAAGGACCTTCGTCCATAGACAGAATCGGAGTTCTTTCGGCTCCTTTTCGAAAGACACTGAGTGCGAAACGATCATCACTTACAGCATGCGCCACAACATACGATGTATCGGACACATTCTCAAATTGCGGTTCTGGAAACAAAGACTGATTGTTAGTCTCGATATCATTAGGTATAATTCGTATTCGCATGTAGTTTTTATCGACAGCATCGATTGTCAATTTCACGTCGAGCATCGAAGATCCAAATGGTTTTTCTTTAAGGTCCTTTCGTGGCTTCATGTATAAAATTGTGTGACTGATGGTGCCGTTGATAAAGCTGGATTCAACCGTATAATCGTATCTCGAAGGCCGTGTGTGATAACATGACGGTTGTTTGTTACCGTACACTGAATCTGTTGCATTATTCCAGCAACAACCAATGTTTTCACAATGTTTTTGGTTTAGATGTAAGGTGTTTACACCTGCCAATACACAAGGAACCCTGCAAGAAAAAAAAATCATGTTGTTTAATGGGGTTTTAAAGTGTAAACGCCTCTCGAACTTTTTGATTATTCTGTCTTTCAGGTGCAAAATGAAGCGAAACTTGAATATGTTTTAGAAACTAGAAAGGTAGCTCAATCACTTAAGGGTATTTTCACGTTGCTATCTTTCAAATTAAGCTTTTTAACATGAGTTTGAAAATGTTCCAACTTTGGGTGGACGCAGGGTCGGATTATCCATTAGGTTAGTACCTAGCAGGCTAGGTGCCCGGAGCTCCTGGGGGCTGGGAAAAAGTATCAAAATTATTGGCAATTTATTCCCTATTAGGTGAAAGAAGGGGGGGGGGGTACCCCAAAACCAAAAAAGCTAGAGACTCTTCTTGGCTTACTCCTGCCTTTGGGTGGACGATATTTTTTTTATTTTTGTCTTTAAATAGTTTATTTTGAACGATATCAACATAATATTATTGATTGAGCTAACCTTCCAGTTCCTAAAACACTTTCTAGTTTTTTTTTAATTTTCATTCTGTAAAACAGAATTCGAAAGAGTTCGAAAATCAGTTGTTATTAAACCCTGATGATCTTGATTTTTCCTACTATGTTTTTTTTTCAGATCCTAAATCTTAGGGATTGTTCACACATGCAGAAAAAACAAGCAAAATTAGATTCAAGGTTTAAAAATTGTTTTTGAAGTTTATTTAGCTTTCATGAGCTAATTCAGCTTCTTCTAAAGCCTTTTAAGAAACTGAAGAGCATATAAACATTTTTTTTATTTTTGGCAGTTTATCCGTGCTCTAAACATATTTGAATCATTTTTCCTTTTTGGAGTTTTTCTTTTGGGACTTTTATGGCCAAGTTGTGGACTTTTCGTGATATTTAAACATATTTACTTGAATGCCTCACGGCTTCTTTAAACATACCTATCCTTTGCTAAAATCGTGCAAGTAAACTGCTGTGGTCCTAATAGTGAAAGAATCAATTCAATTAAACCAAATGGAAGAAGAAGTCCCAAAATGATGGCAATTATTAGGAGAATTGACAAACGTATCCTTAGGTCATAATAAATGGAATTGCACAAAGACACTTGAAGTAAGAAAAAAAAGCAAATATTTGTTTTAGAAAATTAATTAAACAAACAAATCAAACAAAACTTACAATTTTTTGACTTATTTGTAGAATATGCATGAAAATCGTCATCGTCTTCTTTTGATACCTTATTAATCAAAACATCCTGAGATAAAGACTGACCCATTTTAAATAATAAAATATTATTGCGAAAAAAATCAAATAAAAACATACAGAAATCTCAAACAAAAAGTGATTCTGGTAGAATAAAGAAATACTTTAAAAATTACAATTAAACAATTTTCGCAGTTTTCACAATCTCAAACTATGTCAAATGATAATGTTATCACAAAGATAACCATAGAAACATATGATAAAAAACAAGGTTCTCAGAATGTTAACTTATCAGCATTTAATAAAACAACATCTATGACGTCACATTAATGATTAATAGTTAGGAAGTTGATTTTTTTTTAAGTTTTACGTGTCTTTAATAATTTATACAAATATAAGAGGGCCAATGTGACTCGAGATTTCTTAATTATTCCGCATTTCAAAAACAACAATAAGAATAAAAAAGTGTTTTAACCTAGGAATGTATATCAAAGTTTTTATGGTAATTTTCGGATATCATATTATGTTGGCTACAAGTCAATGGCAGTCATATGACAATATATGTTAAAATAAAATGTCGTAATTTGTTTTTGTGACTGTTACAAAGTTATGACCTAGAAAGGACAATTTACTGTCACCTGACAGTCTCATATGCTTTTTGTAATGCCTCCTCCAGCGTTCTATAAGAAGGTTTTTTCATTTATATGTGTCCTTAGCACATCCGAAATTTTGGACAAAATTCCACAAGAAAACTTGAGACACTTGAATCATCTGAGTAGAGTTCCAACGTAAATAAAACCGCAATAAAACAAATGTTTTTTTTTTTCCATATTAGAACCCAGTATTGAGGGTTCAAGTTGAAGTTCTAGTGCCAAGTTTTCTCCTTGAATTTGGGCCATTGCGGTACTCGAAAGAAAAGAAAAAAATTCATATGAAGAATATGTTTTGAATTAATTTTTCCCCAGAATACTAATAATAAATATAGAGAATAATTAACTATGTATTTGCTAAACGTATATTGACCTCGGCTTCTTGTAAAAGTTGAATGAAAACCTCAGTCTCTTTCACGTCTAAAAACTCATTAGTTCACTACTTAATTAGATGGACGAGGATATATAATGAATGCAGTATGAAAAAAAAGTAGTGAAGATCATTGCAAAAGTCTCACTTTAACCGTGAAAAATGAACTGAAATCGAAAAAAAAAACCAGGCAAATTACTTCATTAAAGGTAGTGAACAAACTTGAAAGTTTTCTCTCAAAGGGTTTATTTAAGAAACATATATGAGTGCATTGCCTCTATGTTTATGTGTTTTATCTTTCACTCTCTCTCTCTCTCTCTCGTTTCTCTCTCAAATCTGCAATTTACTAACCTAATGACATAAACACCATTCTCTAAATGTGCAATGTCTAAATTTGACATGTTTTTCGTTTTTTATTTAAAGTAGTTCTATAGTAATTTACGAGAAACAACTTTAAAAAAATTCAAAGTTACATTACACTATAGATCAGACTGCATATTTGCTTAATGCTCTCGTTAACGATCATGCAGCAATTACACTGTATAAAGCAGTACAAAAAAAATGACATTACAATGACGTCAATACTGTATGTGACGGTAATTTAACGTCATTTTTTCTGTAATGCTGTATGCAGTGCATTAGCTGCACGATCATAACGACAGCATTAAAGCTACTTGCTTGCTGCTGATTTCTGTTGCAGCAAAATTTAAAGCAACAATGTCAATACTGCATATTTGCATCGAAATCCTAACCTGTAGCCTACTCAAAAAGTGAACTGTAGCGTCTAAGTCACACTCAGCTAACCTGCCATTTCATTTTTCGTAGGATATAATTGGTTAGTTAGCATCTCAAAGCTATGGACTTGCTGCAAATATCAAACCAAATGGAAGCATCAAAAAGCAATCAATAGGTTTGCTTTTTAAAAAAAAAGCATTATACAGCATTCTACAAGAAATGCTAAAATGCATGCCGCAAAGCTACAAAAAAAAACGCAGAGCTTAGCTGCAGAAAGCAAGTACACAGTCTAGCCGTAACTTCAAGTAAAGCAAATAAAAAAAAAGCTTACATATTTTAAACAACCATTAGAAAAAAGCAAATTTACTTTGAAAGATATAAAATTATATTAAAAGTGATTTTTTTACTCTTCTAGTTTCTAACAAAGTTTGAATTTATTTAGAATTTTGAATTTATAGTTCTTAAGCATAATTTGAATTATTTCTTACAGAAGAATCACGCATGCTGAAAAACCAGCAGAAATAAGAAATAGAAATAAAAACTCAAAATATTTCTATGGTCCTCCTTTGCACAGAAAGATAAATGGCGCTTCTGTTAAATGCCTTACCAAGTGAAATTCCGTGGGATTTGATAATGCGAGTGTGATTCTTCCTTTAAAGTTACTCTGGAGTTAGACTAAGGTTACACATGCAGGAAAAAAAAAGATTTTAAACGGGATTTTATTTACTTTGAATAATTTATTCTATTTATTAGACAGAAAATAGACAGAAAAGGTGAAATCGGTTCATTCTGCCACTCAAAATTACATTTTATCAGCCTCGTATTCTTTTTTTTTAATTTTCTGCAAAGTCAAGTATTCTGGTGTGAAAACCATTACATTCGAAGGATGTGTTATTTTATTTCAATTTCTACTTTCTGTTTATTTTTACGCACGTGTGAACTAGGGACTTGTCCTTAAAAGCTAAAAAGTACACTTTCTATGAAAGCACCGCGTTTTTAATCAAAATTGATACATTTTCTTCTAATATAACATGAAGACATCTGTGTCTTTATGTCAAAAATGTGAAAATTACAATAAATTACAATATGCTGTTTATTAAAACCATTCTATTCTAAATAGAATTCATAAGCAACACATGGCAAATAATATATTAGCCTAAAGTAAAATATTAAAATAAATATTAATCAGTTAACTTCTTTTCACCAAACCTAATTTATCTTTCAGACCCCTCCCCCCCCATAAAAACCTTTTCTATAGTATGTTTTTATGACCTATAAAGGTGTATTTTTTTTAAAGTGTAAAGATGTTTTCTTTTATTGTTGTTGAAATTCAGCAAATGTAAATGTCCTCTGAACAATTGGTGCATTTTTGTTGTTGTTCGGATTGGTTTTCACATTTTTCATAAGAAAAAATAAAACAAATTTCCCATCTTGATATACAAATCTTTATATATAAAAAGAAACCAACCTTCTTTCATATAATTTCATCACCATGATGATGTTGTGCTGGGATATGATTTTAGTTTTTTTTTAAACAGAGAATTCTAAATATGATAAGAGGCCACATTAGGTGGCTACTTTAATGTATGTTCGACGTCAAGTCGTGCTTTAAAAAACCTTACTTTTTTCAAAAAGCAAATCTAAGAAGAATTTGAGAATTTAATTTTTTTTTTTTTTTAAATTATTAATGTAAAGGACAAGGCTAAGGACATTCTCATGTTGCTATCTCTAAAAATAAATTGTTCATAATTTTTTTTTAAAACCTTTGAACCTTCTGACACATGTAGAAAAATTGGTTTTATTTAAATACACATCCTTTTTTTTCAATCTGCCCGTTATAAACTAACCAACCTTCGTGCATGCAATGATTGCCTGTAACCAGGGATAATGCAAAGCAACAAAATTGCAAAGTTTGTATTCAGCAAAAAAAAAGCATTAAAAAATGTTCACAAACCTAATTCTTCTTTGAAAACCAGTGATCCTAATACTGACCACTTCCGGTCCTTCTATACAGAATAAGAGTTTAACAACTTTTAGAACTTTTTATTTCTAACAAAAAAAAATCTATCAAACTCAGATCACACATGCAGAAAAAAATTCGAAAAATAAAGAAAATTCTATCTATTTTGCGAATTATTCCATCTATTCGATAGAAGAAGAAGAAGAAGAAAAAAATAATTTCTTCTTTCTACCACATAAAATTACATGCTTAACAACCAATAGAAAATCTTCTTTCATACAGAATCATTCTTTATGGCTCCTCTCCTCTTATTCTTTCTTTCAGCCGAGGTGCGAAATATGCTTAAAGTGTTTGTTTCTATTATAATATGGGAGAACACTTTTGAACACGATAGAAAGCAGATAAATATGACTGAAATTATATTTTGACTAGTGGGGTAACCCGTCATAAATGACGGGAGCAAAATTCACAGGCAATTGTGCCCAGCATTAGAATTTCTTTTCCTCCGCCCTTTTATGACGTCAGACCAAGTAACAAACCAATTAGAAATTGATGACGTTCATAAAAGGGCTGAGCAAAAGAAATTCTAGTGCTGGGCACAATTGCCCGTGATAAACTGTAGTTTAATTTTGCTACTATTATTTCCTCTCCTTTTTATACTTGAAAAGAAAATGAGCGTTTCATTTTTTCTGGTGTGCGCATGCGCGTCGTTTGTTCCTTTTTTACTCCTTTCATTTCAATTTCAGTCACCCCTCCACGTTTCTCTCCCCCTTCTACACTTTCCAACCTTTTTCCCACTCTCCAATTTAATATCATGGGGTTCTTGGATGGGGAGTGTGCAACATATAGTTGACCTTGAGAAAAAAAAGCGGTTCATTTATTCATTTAAATTTATATAAATTCCGACGTGCTTCAAGGTTTGTACAGCATTAAACACACACATACATACACAGACCTGGCTTAATATATATATATAATTATTAATTTCTATTTTTGTTTTCTGCTTGTCTTCACGGATGTGTGATCCAAGTCTAACATAATTCAACAATTGCTTTGTCCTTCAGACTCAATAATGAAGCCATATGCAATCTTTTTTTTCTGGCTTGAATATAAGAAAAAATCAAATAAAAAAAAGGTCACGTGATTTTGATGCTTTCACAAATAAACCGTGAATGCAATTCTCAGAAGAATCAGACAAACACACAAAAACATTTTAGAATAGCAATTACTTGAGAAATTTAACATGTCTATCTAGTAACTATGTAACTACAGTAAAAATAATATACAGTATAGCTACGGTAATAGTGCAACTGTATAAGAGGTAGCTTTGCTGTACATTTCCTATTTTTGTTGTGTCCAGTGACCCAGAAACTTGTTCAAACGTTTTATATATTTGGCACTAATGCACGTACATGTACTAGTAAAGTGGAATGTTCTGTTTACAGAGATTCGCTGCAATTAAAAAAAATTACTGTTATTGTCAATAACTATTAGACCATGTGTAAGTCCTCAAATTCTGATCCAAGACTGTATTTTTTTGAAATAATGAGAAACTAGTGAGGGAGTTACTTATAACCACAACTAAAAACTTTAACTCAACACACGAAAACTAGCTGTTTTCAAATGCACCTAACAATGTACAATATTCGTGGCTATACTCTCCAATTAATTCTGTCAATGTGTTTGTGTGTGTGTATGTGTGTATGTGTGTATGTGTGTGTGTAGCTGATTCCACACGATGTATGCACTTGTCACATTGTTTCACCTTGTACCTTTCAAAGGGTTCAACGTGCAAGTATGTAGCAAGTACGACTTAGTAAACACATCATGTGAAACCTGCTTTTGATTCTAAAATGTTTATATTTGCCACTGTCTGCCTGTGCACATTTCAAAATTCCTAGCTTTGTTTCGTTGACAGAATTCTTATAGAAGAGTGTCAGTTTCTAAAGCTGAAAGCTGAAGGGCGAGGACACACGTATGCTTCATGCGTGAAATAGTTCGTACCGAAAGATTCAATGAACGAGGCAGTATGAGGCGCCGATCAATTTGTTAAGGAGGCCTCTGTTATTCTATACATACTTTGATCATTTGCAAATATGAATTGGTCACCAAACTGGTAACTGATTTGCATACATCGAACCAACGGCCTCGGACCGAGGTATGCACAATACAGTAAACACCGTCCATACATCGAACAACTCTACTTTGATGATCCGACATCGAGTGGCTCGGATTGGCAGCGTTATCCAGATGACCTGAGACCTTCCGAATTGCCTTGGATCGACGTAAACACTTAAAGGATTCGTGTGTCTTCACCCTTCCTCGTTCGTGTTCGTGTTCGTGCTCGTACGAATACGAAACTTTACAGAAGTGACTGCAGTCACTTTTCAAACGCATTTTCAACAATTTTATACATTCATTGCATAATGAAGTGCAGTGGTTTCCAAAGGATATGCTGTGGCACACTAGTGTGCCATGAGTTTTACTACTCTAAGAAAAAGTACTGTGCCGTGAGCAACACAAGTTTGAGAACCACTTTCAAATGCACCCAACAGTGTTTGAGTGTCTTCAAAAAGTCTGTGTGTGCATTTCAAAAGTTTGCGTGTTAAAAAAAAGGAGATAAAAAGTGTGTCAATTTTTTATTAATGTGGTCCATCTGAAATAAAACACGTAACCTACTATTTACCCCTTGCCAAAAATAAAGATGCAATGTGCCACTGCAACTTCTTCAAAAGAACATTTCTTTTGAAACAGCAAAAGTAAAGAGTTAACAAACAAAACCAAGTGGAAAAGAGAGAGAGAGAGAGTGAGAGAGTGAGAGAGAGAGAGAGAGAGAGAGAGAGAAAACACAATTAGCTTAAGTGTAGTTGATGTCCATTTGTATTGTTCGAAAATTGACAAAACGATTTCACCACACAAGAGATTTCTCTAAATGTATTATTTCTTTCAAACACACACAGAGAGAGAGAGAGAGTAGTGAAAGAAAAGAAATAGGAGAACAATTCTTTGTGACGTCTCTTTGAAGAGAACTATAATTGGATCTTAAGACAAAATTAAAGAGGTGGAATTCATCCATCTTGTCTCATTATTCTATATAAATAACAGTAAAAAAACGAAATCTGTTCAAGTACTAAAAACACCAATAACACGAAGATAGATACTTAAGAGGGGGGGGGGGCTCCATAGAAAAATACTTGTGTAAATGCAATGTAGATGGCGCCTGCAACCTCCATAAGTGGCAACCTACACTCGTCGCCAATGAGTTGAAATAGAATGCAGCATCTTTTCGCTCTAAAAGCGTCCAAAACAACCTTAATTATCAGCACGTGACAAACTTACCCAGAAAATAATAAGTGAAGAGATCAGCACGTGTAGAAATAGCGACCCGCAATTAAAAGTTTGCCACAAGAAAAAAGGAAGAAGGTAAGGCAAGAGTTGAAGTGTCAGTACATTTCTATGGGAGGAGGGCTAGTGGCGCCATCTAATGCTACACACACAAAATAAATGATCTATTTGCTTTCTTAATTCTCAATCTTCAATTTTTTTTTTATAAATCAAGGACACTTTTCTCAGAAAACAACACTTGAAAAAAATAACTTCATCTAATTACAGCTTTAGTTTTGCTTTTTTTTTTCTGTTACTAATTCAAAACAGAAACTACTTCAAATTGATATATTAATTGATTAACAACCATAAACAAAAATTAACAAGAGCCTCAAACAAGAAAAAAAGAGTATTCAAGACTAAGTGGCTTACAGTTCACTAATTATAAGCTAAACCAGCGGATTCCAAACTTTGTTACTACTCAAGGACACCATATTTTTGTCTGGAGAAATTGTGGCACATATCGCACACATTTCAAATATTTTAACATCTTAATTGCAATAAAAACACCTCTTGATTAATAAAAAAAAATTAACTCTAGAATTTATTGTAGTTCATTTTGAACGCTCAGAAGAGAAGAAAAAGTCTAGGCAGCATACACAACTGGTGAACTGGTTTCTTCATTTTTTTTCTTCGGTGTCAAAATGAAGAAACCAGAATTGTATTCGGGCTTTTTCTCCTCTTCTGAGCTTTCAAATGGGATACAACAAATTATTCAATTCAACTCAGTAAACCTTGCAATCAGCTCGAGAGCCATGTGGCAGGGGGAGGGGTTATTCACAATCCTAAGTGGTTGTAATTTAGAGAAAGTTTCAACATCATCGTCAAATTGAATTCGTTCTTAAACAAAACTACCTTTTTGCTGCAAGAAAATTCCATAGTCTAAATACATTTGGAAAGAAAAACCACGAATAAGCTTTAATAAGCTTCGGATGGACATGTCTACTTATACGTGGAATTGTAATAAGAATTTCATCTAACAATGCTCTGTTCTCTCGCGAAGTTGTCAATTTGCTCAAAGAACTAGCAACGAAACAGTAACTTGCCTCATTACCTGGAAGAACGTATTAAGAGATACATATAATTTTTTTAAAAAACCTGAAGGCTTTTTGTTCCTGAAGAACTGCATCGTGTTTAAAAAATGGGCATTTTTAATGTCTATGACTTTTAACACGGGTCAAGCAAATTAGCATTATTCAAAAGGATATAAAATTAAAACTCATTTGAATAAATATTGTAATTTGAAACCAAAATACCTTAATACCTGATGACAACCTTCAAAAAGTGATTGCAAATTCAATTATTGTTCAATACACAGTTTGAAGACTGTCATGCTGTTAGAATCGAGACTATGTTTTTTTTTTGTTGGAAATGTCAAATTTCACTTATCATTGCGTCTACGGCGTCATGCAGAACGTGCACGTAAACAAAAATCAAAACCATACTGACAAAAAAAATCATAGATGTGTCATGTGTGATTTGCAGACGTTTTCCTGCAGTGATACGTTCCATTTATTAAAAATAAATCTATCAAAATTACCTCCAGCTGATAAACCATATTCTAAGAAAATAAATCTTAAGAAAAAAAAAAACGACTTCCTTCCTTATCAACTAACGACTCAACAACAAGCTCAAAAAAAAATCTTAAAATATTGTTAGGAAAACTAAAATACCAATAATGTGCTACTTAGAAGTGTAAGCATCATCAATTTAAACTTTAGTTTCTAACAAAGATGCCAAGATGCTGTAAAGCAGTTCCGAGAGAATTTCACTAAACAAACTAGTTGCTGTTAGCTATAGCTAGACTTACCACGTGGACCATAAGTCACAAAAGGGCTTAACAATTTTTACTAACTTTTGATTTTCATTTTTTTAAATGTTTCTTTTGGATTTTGTAATCAACATGTGAGAAATTAATCATGGAAAAATTCATAACAGAACACAGATCTCCATTAAATTTTAATTTCAAAATCAAAACTCAATTGTTCCATTAGGTTTTATAAGAATCTTATATAAAAGCATAACAAAACAATAACATGATTAACTTAATAAAAAATTTGTCATAACCATTTACCAAAAATATATTAAATCCCAATAAACCTCCATCCATAACCCATATACGCACAGTCTACATGAATAAATGCAATCCGTGATATCTCAAAAAGTTGGAGGCGAAGGCAAGCAATTTGAATTTGAACAAGTACTATGCAAGCTGCCAAGCAGGCCTGTAGCAAAGAGACAACAAGTCCAATTGCAGCATGTTAAATGCATTGTCAAAACCAAAAAAAAAATATAAATTGATTTTTGCAATGTGTTTTAGTGCAGCTGAATTAATGCATTGTAATGCAAACATCTATAATTCTGTGTTGAATATTATATTTGGGTAGGGGTGACCCTTTACCCCTGCACAGTTTACTTACTCTCCCTCACACTCCTTTGCAATGCTTCTAGGTAATGTAGTTAGAATAGTTAGTAGTTAGAATAGTTAGTAGTTAGAATTCGATGACAATTATATAAATTAATTTTGTTTCTAGCACGAAACACTAGCCAACTTGGTTGGTCCTCTAATGTAATTAATCCCCTAATAGCTAGCCTCCACCTCCAATCCTCTTTGTCGTTTGAAATGGGTATAGCCATGCTATGAGTGCATCAATCAACTCAAATTGTTTATTATCCTAGAGAGTGTGCTGAACAGGAAAATGGCTATTGTAAATTATTCTGTAGCATCAAAGAACATATTAGATAGTTGCTCTTCAAGATAATGAGGTAAAACTTTGTGCAAATTCAAATAGAAACAAATTAGAAATGGATAACAGAATTCATAGACTCTTTTGGTAACCCCTTTGATAATTGCCAATGCAGTGTCATTGGATTTCGGTGCATCATTCGAAGTCGGAACTTCATAATTCGGAAATGTAGATTCACGAAGGCTATGGGATCTCTCATTGTCAATGAGTCCCAGAACACAAAGCGTGACCGAGATTCCACATTCACTATGTTTCAACTCTTCACGATATCCATTAAAAAATCCATGAAGAGCATGTTTTGAAGCGGCGTACGAATGAAAAAATGCATTCGTCATTTTGCTAGCACTGGATGACACCACACCAATATTACCTTTGCTAGCAGACAACATTTTGTGGCACCTTGAAGCCAAATCAACATAAGACACAAAATTGACGTCCATATCATTTTCTAATGTGGTCATGTTTTTTGCACTTCCTTTCCACAAGAAAAAATTTATGACAGCATGGTTCAAAATGAGATGGTCCAAGCCACCAAGATGTTTTTCTGTCTCCTGAACCAATCTAATTCTGTCTTTTGAATTTCCCATGTCAGCCACAACATACCCGACCTTAGTGGCACCAAGTTCCTTGCATTTCGAAGCCACTTTCTTTAGTAATTCTTCTCGACGAGCTGTTATTACGACAGAAGCACCCATGGTAGAATAATGATAAGCAAGTTGCTCCCCAATGCCCGATGAAGCACCAGTGACAAGAACTCTTTTGCCACGAATTGATTCAGGTTCAAAAGTGTCAGGATCATAAAAAATGGCAAACAAAACAGCTAAAGCCACAATTAGAAAAAATTTTCGTGCCATTATTGCAAAGTACTAAAATTTTTGATTAGGAAGTAAGAATTAGATATAATTAAGCAAAACAAATTCTCAACTACTCTCCAATTTAATATCTTTGTGAAGTAAGTCTCATAAACATGTTTCGAATAAAGATCTGCATGTATGAACAGCTGATGATATGACGGAAAAAAGCAAACACATATGGTTGTTACATGCATTGAAAAACAGTATTACAATAAAACAATTGCGAGTGTATTTACTAATTCTATTTCAAAAATGAAAACTTTTATGATTGAAGACTTTCAAGCAATAGGTGGAAGCCGACGGCCAAATAAAATCGGCAGTGGCGTGTACGTGCGAAAGTCATTGGCACCGGCGCCAGTAAAGACACTGCGCCATTCAATTGCACGAAAAAGTAACGTTTTTAAAATTAAAAATTAGAAGTATCGTATCGTATTAGATGCTAGAAAATATCTAATATAATAAATATTGAGTACACCACTTATATCAATATTGTTGTGTCGAATATACGAGGCTATATCGCCCATCTCCAACCCATGTCTTTTAAATTCGGCATAGGGTCTCTCTGCCGATCAAATCAGCGGCGGTGTGACAAAAGTTAAAATTCATCGGGGGCGGCGCCCACCTCCAGTTCGACCTTATGTAAATCTTTATTTTAAAATATGTCATATATTGAACATAATCAGTTACTAAGCAATTTTAAATTACGCTTCTCAATAGAAACATCTGTATCTACAGTTAAAAAAAAAGGTTGCCCATCCACGTTTTAGACCAACTTGGGTCCACCTGTGTTAAATGCACAGGTTTATCTAGTAATATACAGTGTATGTGGTAGAAATCTGAGCAGCCCAAAATAATCTGCAGCCGCCACAGCATCCTCTATAGTATGGTGCTGCAGCACTCTCCTCCGAGTACCCTGCTGCAAGTCTTTCCCCCATTTTAAACAATGGCGGTAAACGTCTTTAAGAAAGTGCATGAAGAAAGTGTTATACCTAATACATTGTGTACACACACATGAGTTAAATGAATTCAAATTAAATGTGTTTAGGTGAATTATACGGAATCCAGTTAAGGACATCATGAACCAAATAAAAATTGACTTTAATTATAAATATTTTAAATTGAAATACTAAATCAATATTTTGTCAAATAGTTTATATTTTATATTTAAGTATTAACTCAATATTTTCAGATTATTAACTGAATAAATTGAATTCGACATATTGCTCGTTTGTCCTTCACAGAGCTCTGTAGAACACATTTATTATTTAAATGCATTTAAGTTATCAGGTGGGTGTACCAGGTATACGACACACCTGATAATTTAAATGCATTTAAATAATAAACGTGTTCTACACAGAGCCCAGTCAAGGGCAAACAAACAATATGTCGAATTCAATTTATTCAGTTAATAATCTGAAAATATTGAGTTAATACTTAAATATAATATATATAAACTATTGACAAAATATTGATTTAGTATTTCAATTTAAAATATTAATAATAAAGTCAATTTTTATTTGGTGTTCATGTCCTTAACTGGATTCCGTATAATTCACCTAAACACATTTAATTTGAATTCATTTAACTCATGTGTGTGTACAAAGGGTATTAGAAAGAAACGAAAGACCTAACCTAACATCACCCAACCGTACAAGTATAATAATCTGGTGTTATAATTAAATAAGTGAGTGTGTAATAATGAAAGTGTGTAAAAAGTGGTCATTTTCAGAATGATTTTAACATTATTTCAGAATTTTGAAAGTTTTTTCATTAGGAATTATTTACCTGTATTTCCCTTTTCTCTTTTAAAATTATTTTTTGTAATGCCTAAATGATTTCTTATGTGCAAAACTACATTGAATTAAAAATATACAGAGAGATCCACTCATCAATATAATGAGGTAATATTTTGTACAAATTGTACTGTATAGAAACTTTGTACGGATAATAGATTTCATATGCTCTTTTGGTTACACCTTTGATAATCGCCAAAGCAGTTTCATTGGAAGAAGGTGCAAAGAATAAAGGAGATGATGCAAGCTTTGGAAATGTAGATTCCAGGACAGTTTTTGTTCTCTCATTGTCAATCATTCCCAAAATACAAACTGTGACAGAGATTCCAGTTTCAGCAAGTTTCAATTCTTGACGATATCCATTAAAAAATCCATGAAGAGCATGTTTCGAAGCGGAGTAGGCAATAAAGATGACTGTCGACATCTTTCCGGCACCAGAAGACACCACACCAATGTTACCTTTACTAGCAGACAACATTTTCTGGCACCTTGAAGCCAAATCAACATAAGACACGAAATTGATGTTTAGAGAGTCTTCTAATGTGGTCATGTTCTTTGCGCTTCCTTTCCACAAGAAATGCTCTATCAAAGCATGGTTCAAAATGAGATGGTCCAAGCCGCCAAGTTGTTTCTCTGTCTCAAGAACCAATTTAATTCTGTCTTTTGGACTTCCCATGTCAGCCACAACATACTCGACCTTAGAGGCACCAAGTTCCTTGCATTTCAAAGCCACTATCTTTAGTAATTCTTCTCGACGAGCTGTTATTATGACAGATGCACCCATGGTAGAATAATGATAGGCAAGTTGCTCCCCAATGCCCGAAGAAGCACCAGTGACAAGAACTCTTTTGCCACGAAGTGATTCAGGTTCAAAAGTGTCAGGATCATAAAAAATGGCAAACAAAACAGCTAAAGCCACGATTGGAAAAAACTTTCGTGCCATTGTTTAACTTGAAAAATATTTTCTGATAAAGTATTAAAAAAGACAAAAGAGTATTATTGTAGTTACTACATCAACAGCAATCACTAAAATGTAACGCAGTATTTTTTTTAGCTATATCAATAAATGTATAAACAGCTGACCATACAAGTCAAAAGTTTACAAATGACGTAGACGCAAAAAAACAACAATTTTCATAGTACACAACGTGTGTAAAGCCTATAGTTAACTTATAAGGCTACATTCTATAAAACATCCTTGTAACTGGTATAGAAGAAACTGTGGGAGGGTATCAGCTTCTAAACTAGCACCACTTACAACATGCTACAAATGCAGCTTAACTAACACTTTTAACATTATCTTTTTTACTAGTAGTATACCAAATTCCTGAAAATTGCTTGCAATAAATTTAAACACATTTGTTAAATTAATTATCGTAAAACCTTTTGTAAAATGGGCTGCATTCATTTAAGCCTCGCACAGACACTGCGCTAATTGTCAGACACAAGTATCGAGCGACTCAACAACATCTTAGTCGGACATAGTGACTTGTATCTGAATACAAATGTGGCCAGTGATGTTGCGCATCCAAACCGAATTCAGTATCTGTTGTTCAGTTCTGCAGTGGATTCGTTGACCGCCAGTGGTGTTAGTGCTGCTTTTGTATTTCGCGTTGTACTGCATGTTAACCACACAAATTTATCTAGATCAAAAGCTTTACCTGGATAATGTCAACATGTAGAAGATTCACAAACAATAACTTGTGCACAGAAATGTCAGTTTTATTAAATTTGAAATCAAATTATAAAATCCAACAAATAAATAAATACAAAGAACATTATAAATTATTCACTGTCACAAACCAAAAATAAACAACTGAACCAAAATTTTCATCCCGAGTGAATATTTAAATAAAATGAATGTGAAATTAAAACATTCTAACAAAATTTGGATATTTGCCTTAAGGCCCCATTTCTAATTCACCACTAATTGCATGATACTATTATCTTAAGGTGGCTGAATAGATATTTATTTTGCTTCTGTTTTCCCGGATAGCGCAACTGAGTGGCTATCATGTTCTATAGGAGGTCTCTTTTCTCCACCCGCGGTTTTGAGAAAATTCATGTTTTTAAAGCTAACATTTTTCAGAAGAAACATTACAAAAAAATTCAAAGTGTTATAGAGACTAGAATAGTTGGTGATAATGCTAAAAATTGTCATGATTATTATTATATCTTTAAAAAATATACTTTTTATAACAGTTTTGAAAAAAGGCAAAAACAGTTTTTCATGAAATGTCAATGAAAAAACCCTAAAAATGGGTCATTTTCAAACTGCTATAAAATGTTTATTTTTTAAGATATTGCAAAAAAAAAACTTTTAGCACAATCTTCTATCATTCTAGTTTTGAAAACAAATTGAATTTTTGTCGTCATGTTTTTTTCTGAAAAAACGTTCACTTAACTGTTGACGTATTTGCGTGTAAAATATTCCAAAAACATCTAAAATAAAGCAGTAGGTTGCGCCATCCGGAGCAACACAAACAAAATACATATATATCTATTCAGCCACAAAACGTTTAGAAATGACAACTTTCAGAACTTTTCACTCGTTTTTATTTCTTCATAAAAGGTGGTGTCATTTTCAAAATAATTTGAGCATTCTGGGAGTTGCGAATGTTTTTTTTGTCTTCCATATTTCCTCTTTTTATTGAAACCAAAATAGAATTTCAAATTCATAATAAAAATTATTTTTTATAATGCCTAAATGATTACGTATGTGCAAAACTAAACTGCATTAAACATAAGCAATGACACCCGCTCTTCAATATAATGTGGTATAATTTTGTGCAACTTTGAATATATAGAAACGCTGCGCGGATAATAGATTTCGTACGCTCTTGTGGTTACGCCTTTGATAATTACCAAAGCAGTTTCATTGGAAGAAGGTGCAAATAATGAAGGAGATGATGCAAAGTTTGGAAATGTAGATTCTAGGGCAGTTTTTGTTCTCTCATTGTCAATCGTTCCCAAAATACAAAGTGTAACAGAGATTCCGCATTCAGAAAGTTTCAATTCTTGACGATATCCATTAAAAAATCCATGAAGAGCATGTTTCGAAGCAGAGTACGTATGAGAAAATGCTGCGGAAATCTTTCCGGCACCAGAAGACACTACACCAATGTTACCTTTGCTGGCAGACAACATGTTCTGGCACCTTGAAGCCAAATCAACATAAGACACGAAATTGATATTCAGAGTTTCTTCTAATGTGGTCATGTTCTTTGCGCTTCCTTTCCACAAGAAAAACTCTATGAAAGCATGGTTCAAAACGAGATGGTCCAAGCCGGCAAGTTGTTTCTCTGTCTCCTGAACCAATCTAATTCTGTCTTTTGGACTTCCCATGTCAGCCACAACATACCCGACCTTAGTGGCACCAAGTTCCTTGCATTTGGAAGCCACTTTCTTTAGTAATTCTTCTCGACGAGCTGTTATTACGACAGAAGCACCCATGGTAGAATAATGATAGGCAAGTTGCTCTCCAATGCCCGATGAAGCACCGGTGACAAGAACTCTTTTACCACGAATTAATTCAGGCTCAAAAGTGTCAGGATCATAAAAAATGGCAAACAAAACAGCTAAAGCCACGATTGGAAAAAATTTTCGTGCCATTGTTCAACTGCAAAAATTTCTTCTGATAAAATATTAAAAAAGACAAGAATATTACTGCAAATAGGTCTACTGCATCAACAGGAGTAATGTAAAATACCTCTTAGGACGGCCCTAGACGTAACATTTAGCCGCCCACATTTAACTGCACATGTCTATCGTTCTATGCCAAGCCATTCATGTCAAAAAATACTTCAAATTAGAGATAGCACTAATTCAATTTATGATGTCACTAATTCAAATAGTGACATCATTAACTCGGAGTAAGTTTTACATAAATGGCGCGGCATAGAAAGGTAATCACGTGGAATTAAATTTGCGCAGTTAAAAGTTACGTCTAGGGCAGGCTTTATTATTTAGCTATAATGTCGCGAAATGTAGAAACAGCTGTCCATACAAGTAGAGTTTACAAACGACGCAAAAAATGTTGAATTGACATATTACACAACTTGTACAAAGTCTAGTTTTCTGGTACACAAAAGATGTAAACCAACGCTACACTATAAAACACTATTGTTCGACGACTAGCGTCGAAGCCCTGTAGGAGGCTATCGGCTTCTAAAATAGCAGCCTTTACAAGATACTACAAATGCAGCTTAACCTCCACTCCTAACAGGGTAATTGTCCCTTTTTCTATTCATGTTAACTTGGTACTAGAACTACAACTTGTACAATCTGAGCAGTTTATGAATTTTTCTTTATTGCATGTCTGCTCAGCAGGTTCAAAAGTTAAAGCTCAAGTGCTAAATATTCCGCAAATATGTGTTCCTTGAAACCACTACTTGTAACTTGTAATTATTACTCCATACTTCACAATTTATTAGACCAATGGCGTTTTTCTTGTAATTACTACCATATTGTTTACAGGTGAATGGAGTATTGTAAAAAAAAATCCGAGTGAGTATTTCGTTGCTTTTTGAAAAAAAAAAGTATGTGGTCAAACATTAAAAACTTCCTCCCATGCCTTAAATTTTGTCAATTTGCCACTAAAACTGCCAAATAAATTCTCTTTTTTTAGCTTTCAATATTTGATGCCATTTTGTATTACTTCACCCGTAGCTGAAACTTGTAGTTGTAGTTATTAGCGAAATCTACAGGCGGCATCAGTTTCTATGTGGAACTCAATATTGTTAGACCATATTTACAGGTACTAATACTTGTAACTTGTAATTTATTAATAGTTTCATAGAATACGGCACTAGAATATATAGTATGAGTCTAAACATCATTACCTAGATTGAAGACCAACTTGGGTCCACATGCATTAACTACACAAGTGTACCTAATTCAAAAACTTTATAAGAATGATGTAAACATGTGGAACATTCACAAACAATAATAAATCTTGCACAGAATTGCGATTTTTATTAAGTTTAACATAAAATTTTAAAATCAAACCAATAAATAACTTAAAATTCTTCAAAAAAACAAAAACCAAACAGAAATTTAAAACAAACAACAACAAAAAACTTAAGGCCTTTGTCACACTATGCGTTTTTACCGCAGTGGATAAAACGGGTCCGGTTTGACAAGATGGCACCATCACACTATTTTAAATGTGAGTAGTCACATATATGTGTGATGTTACCACACCCACTGGATGCTGCTGCAACGTGCTGCGGCAAGGCGGGACAAACAGACAACTGGAAGATAAGCGAAAACACAAACAGTTGAGTGCACCAGGTCAGCGAGTGGTCAGACTGTGTCGTTGTACCGGAGTTGTTTACTCGAGGTAAACCGCTGTCAAGTTCTAGTCCCACTACCACACCCGTTTTAGCGGGAATAGTGAGTACTCGTGAGATCATCCGGTCAAACTGCATCCCTCATAGCCGTATCGGTAGAAACGCATCGTGTGACTCCAGCATTTCTGAACCAAAATCTTCATTCCAAATTACCAAATATAACAAGGACGAATAGTTGTAGAAAATGAAAGCGGAATTAAAAAAATCCTAATAGTATGGTTCCATTATTTTCGAAGAGGATAGAAAAGTAGATGATTGAAGATAGGTAGGTTTTGAAGACACAGTAGTATCCCAAGATTTCGCTCTTCATTTCTGCTTCCTGTTTTGTTTTTCCATTGCTTTGACGTCGTGAAACATGTGCTGGACATGGCACAGTATACCTATCTGTATCCGGTATAATCTTTCGGAGGCTGATAAGCGATTGTCTGAAAACAAGTGTCTAAGTGGTGGTTCCTCTAGCAAGGATTTTCGATGATTATCCTTATATCCTCGAAAAATGAAGATAATGGAACCATAGTATTATAAACCGTAAAATTTGGAATATATGCTTTAACTACAGTGGGATTTTCGTGTCCTCCAGAACAGATCGTTTTTTTAATTGGACTCAAATGACAACCATATAATATTAATAATACATAAAAATTTATAATAAAGAAATATAAAATTCTTAAAACATTTTCTAACTTACAAATTATTGTAAAATGTCTTATAACATTCAAGATTAATTCTTAAACCACTTTTGTGTCACATAATTTTCTAATTATTAAAAGTTACAAATATCAAATTAAAATGATATAAAATTACAAAAAAGGAGCAGAAAAAAAAAAATCACTGAAGGTTGGGGGGGGGGGGCTGTTGAACAATCTGGACCAGGGCCTTGCATACCCTTGTTACAGCCCTGATTACAAATAGAACTCTGGTTTGTTTTTCAGAAATATTTTTCAGAAACTAGTTCGTTCAGCTCTAGTGATTGATATTCTTGGTGGAGAATCGATTTCACACTTAAATGAGAAAGACACGCGTAAAGGATTTGCCCCAATGTTTCAATAAAGTGGAAGATTTAACATTTCTGAGAAAATGTCCTCGTCCTTTTTTTTAAATCAATTAACTAATAAACAAAACATTTCCCTAATTAGTGTTGCATGTACATTTTAACCTTAGTATAAAAAATTATACAATCATTGAAGATGCGTATGTGGATAAGTGGAAACGCTACTCAGTGCTATAAAATGTAGCACATAATACCCTCAACTACATTCCCTTAAAACACCGTAAAGACATTTGTTCTTCAATAAAATGAGGTATAATTGTATGCAATCTCAAAATGATAGAAGCGGCGTATGGATAACGGATTTCGTATGCTCTTTTGGTTACCCCTTTGATAATTACCAGTGCAGTCTCATTGGAAGAAGGTGAATAAACGAAAGGAACTCGTCTTAAATTCGGAAAAGTAGATTTATGAACAATATCCGCTCTCTCATTGTCAATGACTCCCAGAACACAAATTGTGACAGAGATTCCAGTTTCAGTATGTATCAATTCTTCACGATAGCCATTAAAAAATCCATGAAGAGCATGTTTTGAAGCAGCGTATGTAGGAACAAATGCCATCGAAACCTTTCCGGCGCCTGAAGACACCACACCAATGTTACCTTTGCTAGCAGACAACATTTTGTGGCACCTTGAAGCCAAATCAACATAAGACACAAAATTGACGTCCATAGCATTTTCTAATGTGGTCATGTTTTTTGCACTTCCTTTCCACAAGAAAAAATTTATGACAGCATGGTTCAAAATGAGATGGTCCAAGCCACCAAGATGTTTTTCTGTCTCCTGAACCAATCTAATTCTGTCTTTTGAATTTCCCATGTCAGCCACAACATACCCGACCTTAGTGGCACCAAGTTCCTTGCATTTCGAAGCCACTTTCTTTAGTAATTCTTCTCGACGAGCTGTTATTACGACAGAAGCACCCATGGTAGAATAATGATAAGCAAGTTGCTCCCCAATGCCCGATGAAGCACCAGTGACAAGAACTCTTTTGCCACGAATTGATTCAGGTTCAAAGGTGTCAGGATCATAAAAAATGGCAAACAAAACAGCTAAAGCCACAATTAGAAAAAATTTTCGTGCCATTATTGCAAAGTACTAAAAAATTTTGATTAGGAAGTAAGAATTAGATATAATTAAGCAAAACAAATTCTCAACTACTCTCCAACTTAATATCTTTGTGAAGTAAGTCTCATAAACATGTTTCGAATAAAGATCTGCATGTATGAACAGCTGATGATATGACGGAAAAAAGCAAACACATATGGTTGTTACATGCATTGAAAAACAGTATTACAATAAAACAATTGCGAGTGTATTTACTAATTCTATTTCAAAAATGAAAACTTTTATGATTGAAGACTTTCAAGCAATAGGTGGAAGCCGACGGCCAAATAAAATCGGCAGTGGCGTGTGCGAAAGTCATTGGCACCGGCGCCAGTAAAGACACTGCGCCATTCAATTGCACGAAAAAGTAACGTTTTTAAAATTAAAAATTAGAAGTATCGTATCGTATTAGATGCTAGAAATTATCTAATATAATAAATATTGAGTACACCACTTATATCAATATTGTTGTGTCGAATATACGAGGCTATATCGCCCATCTCCAACCCATGTCTTTTAAATTCGGCACAGGGTCTCTCTGCCGATCAAATCAGCGGCGGTGTGACAAAAGTTAAAATTCATCGGGGGCGGCGCCCACCTCCAGTTCGACCTAATGTAAATCTTTATTTTAAAATATGTCATATATTGGACATAATCAGTTAGTAAGCAATTTTAAATTACGCTTCTCAATAGAAACATCTGTATCTACAGTTAAAAAAAAGGTTGCCCATCCACGTTTTAGACCAACTTGGGTCCACCTGTGTTAAATGCACAGGTTTATCTAGTAATATACAGTGTATGTGGTAGAAATCTGAGCAGCCCAAAATAATCTGCAGCCGCCACAGCATCCTCTATAGTACGGTGCTGCAGCACTCTCCTCCGAGTACCCTGCTGCAAGTCTTTCCCCCCATTTTAAACAATGGCGGTAACTTCAAGAAAGTGTTATACCTAATACCTTGTACACACACATGAGTTAAATGAATTCAAATTAAATGTGTTTAGGTGAATTATACGGAATCCAGTTAAGGACATCATGAACCAAATAAAAATTGACTTTAATTATAAATATTTTAAATTGAAATACTAAATCAATATTTTGTCAAATAGTTTATATTTTATATTTAAGTATTAACTCAATATTTTCAGATTATTAACTGAATAAATTGAATTCGACATATTGCTTGTTTGTCCTTCACAGAGCTCTGTAGAACACATTTATTATTTAAATGCATTTAAGTTATCAGGTGGGTGTACCAGGTATACGACACACCTGATAATTTAAATGCATTTAAATAATAAACGTGTTCTACACAGAGCCCAGTCAAGGGCAAACAAACAATATGTCGAATTCAATTTATTCAGTTAATAATCTGAAAATATTGAGTTAATACTTAAATATAATATATAAACTATTGACAAAATATTGATTTAGTATTTCAATTTAAAATATTAATAATAAAGTCAATTTTTATTTGGTGTTCATGTCCTTAACTGGATTCCGTATAATTCACCTAAACACATTTAATTTGAATTCATTTAACTCATGTGTGTGTACAAAGGGTATTAGAAAGAAACGAAAGACCTAACCTAACATCACCCAACCGTACAAGTATAATAATCTGGTGTTATAATTAAATAAGTGAGTGTGTAATAATGAAAGTGTGTAAAAAGTGGTCATTTTCAGAATGATTTTAACATTATTTCAGAATTTTGAAAGTTTTTTCATTAGGAATTATTTACTTGTATTTCCCTTTTCTCTTTTAAAATTATTTTTTGTAATGCCTAAATGATTTCTTATGTGCAAAACTACATTGAATTAAAAATATACAAAGAGATCCACTCATCAATATAATGAGGTAATATTTTGTACAAATTGTACTGTATAGAAACTTTGTACGGATAATAGATTTCATATGCTCTTTTGGTTACACCTTTGATAATCGCCAAAGCAGTTTCATTGGAAGAAGGTGCAAAGAATAAAGGAGATGATGCAAGCTTTGGAAATGTAGATTCCAGGACAGTTTTTGTTCTCTCATTGTCAATCATTCCCAAAATACAAACTGTGACAGAGATTCCAGTTTTTCCAGTTTTTAAAGCTAACATTTTTCAGAAGAAACATTACAAAAAAATTCAAAGTGTTATAGAAACTAGAATAGTTGGTGATAATGCTAAAAATTGTCATGATTATTATTATATCTTTAAAAAATATACTTTTTATAACAGTTTTGAAAAAAGGCAAAAACAGTTTTTCATGAAATGTCAATGAAAAAACCCTAAAAATGGGTCATTTTCAAACTGCTATAAAATGTTTATTTTTTAAGATATTGCAAAAAAAAAAAACTTTTAGCACAATCTTCTATCATTCTAGTTTTGAAAACAAATTGAATTTTTGTCATGTTTTTTTCTGAAAAAACGTTCACTTAACTGTTGACGTATTTGCGTGTAAAATATTCCAAAAACATCTAAAATAAAGCAGTAGGTTGCGCCATCCGGAGCAACACAAACAAAATACATATATATCTATTCAGCCACAAAACGTTTAGAAATGACAACTTTCAGAACTTTTCACTCGTTTTTATTTCTTCATAAAAGGTGGTGTCATTTTCAAAATAATTTGAGCATTCTGGGAGTTGCGAATGTTTTTTTTGTCTTCCATATTTCCTCTTTTTATTGAAACCAAAATAGAATTTCAAATTCATAATAAAAATTATTTTTTATAATGCCTAAATGATTACGTATGTGCAAAACTAAACTGCATTAAACATAAGCAATGACACCAGCTCTTCAATATAATGTGGTATAATTTTGTGCAACTTTGAATATATAGAAACGCTGCGCGGATAATAGATTTCGTACGCTCTTGTGGTTACGCCTTTGATAATTACCAAAGCAGTTTCATTGGAAGAAGGTGCAAATAATGAAGGAGATGATGCAAAGTTTGGAAATGTAGATTCTAGGGCAGTTTTTGTTCTCTCATTGTCAATCGTTCCCAAAATACAAAGTGTAACAGAGATTCCGCATTCAGAAAGTTTCAATTCTTGACGATATCCATTAAAAAATCCATGAAGAGCATGTTTCGAAGCAGAGTACGTATGAGAAAATGCTGCGGAAATCTTTCCGGCACCAGAAGACACTACACCAATGTTACCTTTGCTGGCAGACAACATGTTCTGGCACCTTGAAGCCAAATCAACATAAGACACGAAATTGATATTCAGAGTTTCTTCTAATGTGGTCATGTTCTTTGCGCTTCCTTTCCACAAGAAAAACTCTATGAAAGCATGGTTCAAAACGAGATGGTCCAAGCCGGCAAGTTGTTTCTCTGTCTCCTGAACCAATCTAATTCTGTCTTTTGGACTTCCCATGTCAGCCACAACATACCCGACCTTAGTGGCACCAAGTTCCTTGCATTTGGAAGCCACTTTCTTTAGTAATTCTTCTCGACGAGCTGTTATTACGACAGAAGCACCCATGGTAGAATAATGATAGGCAAGTTGCTCTCCAATGCCCGATGAAGCACCGGTGACAAGAACTCTTTTACCACGAATTAATTCAGGCTCAAAAGTGTCAGGATCATAAAAAATGGCAAACAAAACAGCTAAAGCCACGATTGGAAAAAATTTTCGTGCCATTGTTCAACTGCAAAAATTTCTTCTGATAAAATATTAAAAAAGACAAGAATATTACTGCAAATAGGTCTACTGCATCAACAGGAGTAATGTAAAATACCTCTTAGGACGGCCCTAGACGTAACATTTAGCCGCCCACATTTAACTGCACATGTCTATCGTTCTATGCCAAGCCATTCATGTAAAAAAATACTTCAAATTAGAGATAGCACTAATTCAATTTATGATGTCACTAATTCAAATAGTGACATCATTAACTCGGAGTAAGTTTTACATAAATGGCGCGGCATAGAAAGGTAATCACGTGGAAATAAATTTGCGCAGTTAAAAGTTACGTCTAGGGCAGGCTTTATTATTTAGCTATAATGTCGCGAAATGTAGAAACAGCTGTCCATACAAGTAGAGTTTACAAACGACGCAAAAAATGTTGAATTGACATATTACACAACTTGTACAAAGTCTAGTTTTCTGGTACACAAAAGATGTAAACCAACGCTACACTATAAAACACTATTGTTCGACGACTAGCGTCGAAGCCCTGTAGGAGGCTATCGGCTTCTAAAATAGCAGCCTTTACAAGATACTACAAATGCAGCTTAACCTCCACTCCTAACAGGGTAATTGTCCCTTTTTCTATTCATGTTAACTTGGTACTAGAACTACAACTTGTACAATCTGAGCAGTTTATGAATTTTTCTTTATTGCATGTCTGCTCAGCAGGTTCAAAAGTTAAAGCTCAAGTGCTAAATATTCCGCAAATATGTGTTCCTTGAAACCACTACTTGTAACTTGTAATTATTACTCCATACTTCACAATTTATTAGACCAATGGCGTTTTTCTTGTAATTACTACCATATTGTTTACAGGTGAATGGAGTATTGTAAAAAAAAATCCGAGTGAGTATTTCGTTGCTTTTTGAAAAAAAAAAGTATGTGGTCAAACATTAAAAACTTCCTCCCATGCCTTAAATTTTGTCAATTTGCCACTAAAACTGCCAAATAAATTCTCTTTTTTTAGCTTTCAATATTTGATGCCATTTTGTATTACTTTACCCGTAGCTGAAACTTGTAGTTGTAGTTATTAGCGAAATCTACAGGCGGCATCAGTTTCTATGTGGAACTCAATATTGTTAGACCATATTTACAGGTACTAATACTTGTAACTTGTAATTTATTAGTAGTTTCATGGAATACGGCACTGGAATATATAGTATGAGTCTAAACATCATTACTTAGATTGAAGACCAACTTGGGTCCACATGCATTAACTACACAAGTGTACCTAATTCAAAAACTTTATAAGAATGATGTAAACATGTGAAACATTCACAAACAATAATAAATCTTGCACAGAATTGCGATTTTTATTAAGTTTAACATAAAATTTTAAAATCAAACCAATAAATAACTTAAAATTCTTCATAAAAACAAAAACCAAACAGAAATTTAAAACAAACAACAACAAAAAACCTAAGGCCTTTGTCACACTATGCGTTTTTACCGCAGTGGATAAAACGGGTCCGGTTTGACAAGATGGCACCATCACACTATTTTAAATGTGAGTAGTCACATATATGTGCGATGTTACCACACCCACTGGATGCTGCTGCAACGTGCTGCGGCAAGGCGGGACAAACAGACAACTGGAAGATAAGCGAAAACACAAACAGTTGAGTGCACCAGGTCAGCGAGTGGTCAGACTGTGTCGTTGTACCGGAGTTGTTTACTCGAGGTAAACCGCTGTCAAGTTCTAGTCCCACTACCACACCCGTTTTAGCGGGAATAGAGAGTACTCGTGAGATCATCCGGTCAAACTGCATCCCTCATAGCCGTATCGGTAGAAACGCATCGTGTGACTCCAGCATTTCTGAACCAAAATCTTCATTCCAAATTACCAATTATAACAAGGACGAATAGTTGTAGAAAATGAAAGCGGAATTAAAAAAATCCTAATAGTATGGTTCCATTATTTTCGAAGAAGATAGAAAAGTAGATGATTGAAGATAGGTAGGTTTTGAAGACACAGTAGTATCCCAAGATTTCGCTCTTCATTTCTGCTTCCTGTTTTGTTTTTCCATTGCTTTGACGTCGTGAAACATGTGCTGGACATGGCACAGTATACCTATCTGTATCCGGTATAATCTTTCGGAGGCTGATAAGCGATTGTCTGAAAACAAGTGTCTAAGAGGTGGTTCCACTAGCAAGGATTTTCGATGATTATCCTTATATCCTCGAAAAATGAAGATAATGGAACCATAGTATTTATAAACCGTAAAATTTGGAATATATGCTTTAACTACAGTGGGATTTTCGTGTCCTCCAGAACAGATCGTTTTTTTTTAATTGGACTCAAATGACAACCATATAATATTAATAATACATAAAAATTTATAATAAAGAAATATAAAATTCTTAAAACATTTTCTAACTTACAAATTATTGTAAAATGTCTTATAACATTCAAGATTAATTCTTAAACCACTTTTGTGTCACATAATTTTCTAATTATTAAAAGTTACAAATATCAAATTAAAATGATATAAAATTACAAAAAAGGAGCAGAAAAAAAAAATCACTGAAGGTTGGGGGGGGGGCTGTTGAACAATCTGGACCAGGGCCTTGCATACCCTTGTTACAGCCCTGATTACAAATAGAACTCTGGTTTGTTTTTCAGAAATATTTTTCAGAAACTAGTTCGTTCAGCTCTAGTGATTGATATTCTTGGTGGAGAATCGATTTCACACTTAAATGAGAAAGACACGCGTAAAGGATTTGCCCCAATGTTTCAATAAAGTGGAAGATTTAACATTTCTGAGAAAATGTCCTCGTCCTTTTTTTTAAATCAATTAACTAATAAACAAAACATTTCCCTAATTAGTGTTGCATGTACATTTTAACCTTAGTATAAAAAATTATACAATCATTGAAGATGCGTATGTGGATAAGTGGAAACGCTACTCAGTGCTATAAAATGTAGCACATAATACCCTCAACTACATTCCCTTAAAAAACCGTAAAGACATTTGTTCTTCAATAAAATGAGGTATAATTGTATGCAATCTCAAAATGATAGAAGCGGCGTATGGATAACGGATTTCGTATGCTCTTTTGGTTACCCCTTTGATAATTACCAGTGCAGTCTCATTGGAAGAAGGTGAATAAACGAAAGGAACTCGTCTTAAATTCGGAAAAGTAGATTTATGAACAATATCCGCTCTCTCATTGTCAATGACTCCCAGAACACAAATTGTGACAGAGATTCCAGTTTCAGCATGTATCAATTCTTCACGATAGCCATTAAAAAATCCATGAAGAGCATGTTTTGAAGCAGCGTATGTAGGAACAAATGCCATCGAAACCTTTCCGGCGCCAGAAGACACCACACCAATGTTACCTTTGCTAACAGACAACATTTTGTGGCACCTTGAAGCCAAATCAACAAAAGACACGAAATTGATATTCAGAGTTTCTTCTAATGTGGTCATGTTCTTTGCGCTTCCTTTCCACAAGAAATGCTCTATCAAAGCATGGTTCAAAATGAGATGGTCCAAGCCGCCAAGTTGTTTCTCTGTCTCGTGAACCAATTTAATTCTGTCTTCTGGACTTCCCATGTCAGCCACAACATACCCGACCTTAGTTGCACCAAGTTCCTTACATTTGGAAGCCACTTTCTTTAGTAATTCTTCTCGACGAGCTGTTATTACGACAGAAGCACCCATGGCAGAGTAATGATAGGCAAGTTGCTCCCCAATGCCCGATGAAGCACCAGTGACAAGAACTCTTTTGCCACGAATTAATTCAGGTTCAAAATTGTCAGAATCATAAAAAATGGCAAACAAAACAGTAAAAGCCACGATTAGAAACAACATTCGTGCCATTGTTCAACTGCAAAAATATCTTCTGAGAAAATATTTAAAAAAGACAAGAGTATTGCTGTCACTGCATCAACAGGAATGGTGTAAAATGCATCGTACTTTGGCAATAAATTTATGAAATATATAAACAGCTGTCCATACAAGTCAGAAGTTCACAAATGACGTAGACGCAAAAAAATACTGAATTTACAGACTACACAACAAGTATAAAGTCTCGTTCTCTCGTACAAGAAGGTCAGTTTTGTAAACTAAGCCTATACACTTTAAAACACCTGTTAAAAATGTAGGAGGATATCATATTGTAAAATAACAGGACTTCTGATTGCAACTTATAATTATCAGTCCTATTGCCACAGTTTTCTGCATTACATATTTTACAAAATGTCGTAATGTGGCCGCATTCAGATTGTTTATGAACAACTGAGTTTCAAACACTGATTATTCAGGATCGAAAAACTAGAGTGTTTTAGAAACCAGAACGATAGCTCAATTCAATTCACCTTGAAACAAAATCAAACTTATAAACCAACTTTTTTTTGTTGGTTTAAGTTTGATTTTGTTTCAAGGTGAATTAATTGAATTGAGCTATCGTTCTGGTTTCTAAATTATAAAAAGAGCGGATTCTGACAAATCACATCAATATTTGACCAAAAGACATAACACTTTATTTTATCTCTCTCTCTGTATAATTTTTTTTTTAAAAAAATAGGATAACACAAAATATCTTTTCGGTCCCGTCACGAAAATATTGGTTAGCAGCAAGAAATTCTTCGATTTCATGAATGGATCTATGGGATCTATAATAATGCATAATAATGAAATAATAATGGAATAATAATGGATCTATATAAAATCTTTATTTAACACGAAAAAATGTAAACCTTGTTTTCTAATGAAACGCAATCGAAAATTATTCATTTTTAGTTTAAAAAAAAGAAGCCGAAGCCAAGATGCCAATTTAAATTAAATATTCAAAAAAAATCTTCGCATTATTCATTTTATAAAAAAATGTATTCGTATTGCAGTACCATAAAACATTTTTAAAATTATTTCTTTTAACATGAAATTCGGCTAACACAAAAAAATGTTCCCTTCAATTTTGCGGTCTTCATTATAGTTTATGTGACACGACTGGCCCACCTCTCGTACCTTTGGCTCCATTGCCGACGATGCGGGAGGAACTTCGTCCTCGTTGACGACGTTGTTCCCTCTGCTGAGTCGGTGGTGCCGGGGTCGACTCTGTTGTCGACTGCTGCGGACCAGCCTCTATTGTTGTTGAACCTCTGGGGGTTGGGTTCACCAGGCGCGACATTTACTTGCCTTGCCTGGCACGGCCCACAAAAAGACCGTCTTTCCTAGGGATCTTTGGTATAGGCGTGACGATGCCGAAGAAACTCTAGTCCTTTTTCTGGTTGAGTTGCTGGAGGCTCCAGGCAGAGGGACTCAGGCTGTGTCTGAGTACCTTCTGCTGGATACTCCTCTATTTTAGGAGTACAGAAACTCAATACAGTCCAAAATACACATACACTGACACTGGTTTAGGTATTTTGAATCAAACTCTTTACTTGCTCTTCATTACATAATTATTATTGCTTTTACATAATAATATTCTCTAAGTCAGATCTTTACTCTCTGAACTCTAGACTCTGGTTCAGGGGTACTTCTTGAATTCTCAAGACCAACTCTAAACAAGACTTACTCGTTTTTCGACTCTAAATTCTGACTGTCCTCACACATAAGTCTCAGGCTCACTTGTCCGGTCTCCTGGGAGGGGCAACTGTCACCTCAGGGCGTAATGATTGACCAACTGGGCCAATCATTGCCCTGGGCCGGGTATATTAAATCATGATCAGAAATATTCTTGGAACTTATTTCCAATTTTCTCACGGTCGGACCTGGTTCCACGAATTCTCTAGAATTCGGGCCACCCATGTCCGAACATCTGTGCACCAAGGGGTGCCTTACTGTCAAAACTGAATTTTTGACTTAAGTGTTTCACCTTCTGTTTCTACAGGGTGTCACATTTATTAAAAACAAATATTCCACATCCAAGTCATAATAAAAACAATTATGTTCCTTTAAAGTGCTCTAAAGCCATCTTTTCTTCAATAAAATGAGGTATAATTTTGTGCGATAATTGCCAGTGAAGTCTCATTGGAAGAAGGCGCAGAAATGGAAGACAATTTTAGTTTCGGAAAAGTAGAGTTAACAATAACATCCGCTTTCTTATTGCCAATGGCTCCCCGAACACAAATTGTGACAGAGATTCCAGTTTCAGCATGTTTCAATTCTTCACGATAGCCATTAAAAAAGCCATGAAGAGCATGTTTTGAAGCAGCATACGTATGAGAAAATGCTGAGGAAGCAGAAGACACCACACCAATGTTACCTTTGCTGGCAGACAACATTTTCTGGCACCAAATCAACATAAGACACGAGATTGATGTTTAGAGTTTCTTCTAATGTGGTCATGTTCCTTGCGCTTCCTGTCCACAAGAACTGCTCTATCAAAGCATGGTTCAAAACGAGATGGTCCAAGCCGCCGAGTTGTTTCTCTGTCTCGTGAACCAATCTAATTCTGTCTTTTAGACTTCCCATGTCAGCCGCCACATACCCGACCTTAGTGGCACCAAGTTCCTTGCATTTCAAAGCCACTTTCTTTAGTAATTCTTCTCAACGAGCTGTTATTACGACAGAAGCACCCATGGCAGATTAATGATAAGCAAGTTGCTCCCCAATGCCCGATGAAGCACCAGTGACAAGAACTCTTTTGCCACGAATTGATTCAGGTTCAAAAGTGTCAGGGTTATAAAAAAGGGCAAACAAAACAGCTAAAGCCACGATTTGAAAAAACTTTCGTGGCATTGTTTAACTTGAAAAATATCTTCTGATAAAATATAAAAAGTAAGCATATTAATGCAATTACTGCATCAACAGGAATGCCTTATACTTTAGCTATAGTGCCAAGAAATGTATAAACAGCTGTCCATACAAGTCAAACGTTTACAAATGACGCAAAGAAAATGTGCTTGTAGCAAGTCTCGTTCTCTGGTACACTATGGTTATTTTTTTGCAAACTTATGCTATTTAATCGCCCATTTGTTTATAAGTTGTTTTCTACCTTCAAGTCACTTCTAGTAGCCAATACCTATAGCCTTTACCTTCAGTCCTCCAACACTTGACGTTGTCCCAGTTAGAATCGTCCTAATTGGAACACACCGCCAAAAACAACTTCAAGGTAGACAAAGAGAATATGAAATTACTTCACAAGTATGCAAGAAAGTAATTCTTTTTAGTATGTCCGTGATAACTTAGCATATGAATTTCAACTGGAAGAATCTGAGCAGTTTTGAACTCTTCTTCTTTGTTGCAATTCTGCTCAGCAGGATGAAAAGTTAAAACTCAAATGCTAAATTTACTAATACGAGCTGTGAGCTTTTGACATCAACCAATATTTTATTACCAACCTTTAGATGACATTTTCTACTTTTCGTTTCTTCTCTGAGCAGTACGACACCTGCACAGAGAAGATCCGAGCTGTAGAGAGAGCTGGATGGAGATAGATTGAAGTCACTCTTCTGCATGGGGGTGAAATCAATGCAGGAGAGTGGCGGCCATCTCTCTCTCTTCCGGTTGATGCTGATATACATCTTCTCCATCGGTATTCCGACTAGAGAAGATGTTGTAGCTGCTGAGAATCGTATAGCTCCTGCCCTATGAAACCTCCGGCCTCTGAAGAGAAGTTATTAGCATAAAGACATAGAGACAACGCTACTTCTTGTTACAACACTTTTATTCATTCCTTGTAAGAAGTACAGATACAAGGGTGAATAGTAAAATACTAACTGGAAATCCTCAGGCCCATGATTTGGAATGTATCGCAAAAACAGGCAAAGGAAAGAACTGAGGAACAAAGAGGAACATGGTCCTTTTATACCTTGGACCTGTGTACACCTGCGAGGTGTAACCAGGTCCAAGTGACCATGGTCCTTTATGTATCAATCCGCCACTTGGGCATGAGTCAGAAAGGTGAGTCAGAGAGGAGGGAGGGACGGTTGAGAGTTGTTTACCCCCCAGGCTATGGTTTTGGCGGGATCACGATTTACAGGGTGTTACATACCCTCCAACTTTGCTTGGAGTACGTCCTCGTACTCCAGCCAAGGGTGGAAGGTTTTCAAGTTACGCAGCGGGGAGACATGGGTGGCTGAGGACTTACCGTGTACAGAGGTGGTTATGGAAAGGCACTGGCACCGAAGTGTCAGCGCCCTTAAAAATTGGAAAAGGCTGAAAACATAAAACAAAGATAATTAATGCTCGCTGAATGGCGAGCCGCTATTGAAATCTAAAAAGAAAAGAACAGTTGCAACGTATTTTATTTTTTTATAAAT
Source organism: Brachycybe producta (assembly GCA_036925085.1). Classification (NCBI taxonomy): domain Eukaryota; kingdom Metazoa; phylum Arthropoda; class Diplopoda; order Playtdesmida; family Andrognathidae; genus Brachycybe; species Brachycybe producta. The sequence goes on along the minus strand of JAUPFP010000002.1, from coordinate 7,555,842 downwards.
TTTTCGATAATGCCACCCGGATGGGTGGCAACCACATGAGTACATGTGGCGCGCAGCTATCCCTGCTGCGGAGGGTGGGGAGGATCCTGGGTCCATGAACCGTACGGGGGGGTAATCCCGCCGGACCTGGCCTCATCGGTAGCTGGATGCGGCAGACAGCCATTGCCCCTGGTCGTCAGGTAGATCCCGGTGGAAGATATTGAAGATGTCCCGGTCCCCGATAATCTTGCGGGAGGACCGCTTGTTGTACAAGGTAGCCCAAGCGGCGTCCCATAAGACGGCGATTCGGTAACGAGGATCCGGTTCCGGAATGTAGTGACGGCTGGTACGGAACGTCTGTCCAGCTGGCAGTCTAAAGACGGAGTTGACGAAAGCTCCCAAAAGGGCTTCCGTGGCTTCATCGATGGCATCTCCGGCGAAACTGGTGGTTTCAACAATCCGTCTTCTTGGGAAGACGATGGTGATGAGGACACTTGTTAGGCGGGAGAGTCCCACGACATATCGCTCCCGGGGAGGGAGGTCCAGACGGGGAAACCCTTCCTCCAAAGAGAAGTGTCCTATGTAAAGGGTGTTGGCAGAGCGCACTTCGCGCTGCCAAGTGACCCACCGATTGTTGAGCAACCTCTCGCCGGAGGTGGCTGCACGGAACGGATGATCCAGCGGTAACCGCCCCAGAGTAGCCCCGGCATGGGGTACAGTGGGCGGTGCGGCTGGTCGGGCTGGTGTTGGAGCCGCAGGTTCCAAAGAAACTGATGCGCCCGTGATAGGCCTGGCATGGCGCAAGGCGGACCGGGCCATATCGCGGGCCCGCTGACGTAGTCGCTTCGATGCCGACTTCCTGCTCAGCGCCTCCAGTGGCTTGGCACTTCCTGGTGCACGGCCCAGTGCTTCCATGGGGTCACCTCCCTGTCGCATGACGTCTTGCAGAAGGTTTGTGATGGCCTTCTGTTTTTTCAAGAACGCGGCACGCTCTGCGGAAGGTGGCGGCATCAAAGGTGTAGGCGTAGGTTGTCCAGAAGGGCGGCCCGGAGGTGGCGGAGGAGGAGAGCGACGCGGGACCCAAGTAGGAGGGCCCCGAGTTTCATAGCGATGGTCGCGGTCCAGTTGGACTCGGTGATCCTGTAGGTCTTGCCTGACCCTTGGGTCGAAGTTATTACGCGGCGGAGGGCCGCGTCCAGAGGAACCACGTTGTTCCTGCTGACTTCTTCCGTCGGGTCGGCGTCGGGGCGAAAGATGGGAACCACGTGGCGAAGAGCGACGTGGTTGTGGCCGTTGAAGAGAGTCTCGAGAAGAGTGGTGGCCCCTGTAGGACTGTTGAGGCTCCTTGGGGCGAGCCCCAGTGGGAACCTGAACACGAACAGGTTGGGGAACCACCACTATGGAAGGTAGCTTTGGAGTCGGAGTTGGTGTGGCGGCCTCGCTGCGTGGAGGCGTGGCACATCGGGAGGTTGGTGGTGACGATAATGGTGTATGAGGAGGAGGCGGCGGAGTGATTGACGGCACCGGTGAGCAGTGTTGGAAAGGCTCTGGTGGCGTTATGGGTGGAGAAGGAGATGTGGAGAGGCCAGTTGTCAGGGTTGCTGGCGAGTTTGAGGATGGAGGTGATGACGTGGCCGATGACGTAACTTGGGCGGCTTCTTGGAGTCGGGCCTCGATTTGCAGGAGCTCCTCCTTCGGGAGTTGCGCCGTACATGGTAAGCCCAGCTCGACAAGGCGGGCGCAAACCGCACGGAGGTACGCCAGATTGTCCTCCCCTTCCTTTTTATCTCTGGCTGCCTGGCAAAGGGCAGCCTCCCTCTGCATCTCCAAGTGGAGGTCTTCGAGGGGGGAGGGCACAGATCCACCTCCCCCACGCTTCCCTCTTGCTTCAGCTCCACCCGGAATGGGTTGACCAGGCGCGATGCTATCGCGGAACGCCTGGTTAACCCCCCATGCCATTGTATTAATATCGATGCGGTCTTCCCGCTCCTCCCAGTAGTGTTTTGATGTCGTGACGTCGAAGGGGACGATGCTGCTTGGAGCAGCAGGCTTCCCTTCGCGCCCGACATTGGCAGGTCGCTTGAAGCTTGCTTTTAGGCGCTTCTCCCCACGCCGGTGAAAATTCTCCGGTTCGGAGGAGGTGCGGCGCCTATCTATTGTGTTTGGCGACTCTCTTCTTGTTATTGGCGCACTGGCGGCGCCCGCCCTTTGTAGCTGGCAGGTAGATTGAGAGAGGGGTTCAGCGGTCCCCGCCGTTCCACTCTCCGTCTCATCTTCACTAGAAGAGGCAGACATCATTCTGCCTCCTCTCCATGAGCCTCTACCTGGCATATTTCTTAAGAGTTAGAAAGTTCTTACTTTTTCAAAAGTCCCGCTGCTGGTGGTTACTTCCAAATAATAACAGAAATCGGTCCCCGATCACTCTGTTATTATTTCAAGAGGTCCAAAGAGTTCTGAAGGCCTGATGCACTGCACGTGAGTTCAAAGGCTTGAAGGTGGTACTCAAGCTTTGGATTGACAACAAAACTGAAGAAGTTCGAAATTAAAATTTGGAACTTGGCACAGAAGTAGATTGAAGATTTGATGATTGAAGAAGATCGAGCATAAAGAGATGAACAAAAACGAGTGCTTCTTTGAAGAGAGCAAATCGAGTGGTAATTGACCAAGTTTGGTCACTTTCTTATTTAATTTTTTTAAAAGTTAGAAGGGCCGGCCCCTTTTAGAATAAGACACCTTACTCTAATTGGTTTCTTCACGACTTTATTTATTGGGGGTGGGGGTTGTCCCACCGATATTAGATGTGAGAGGTGTTGATCTAATTCTTATCAGAGTCGGTCCTGTTTATTATTTTTAGATAAACAAAAGGACTAAGGAATCTTGAGGGGGAAGGGCCGTTATTTTATTTCACACCGAGGTGTGAAGTTGCCCATTAACTTTCTCCCCTTCTTTTCCTTAATGCCTTTTTTTGGAAAGAATAGGTCAGCAAGGTTACTAATGTACCTTGCTGTTTGTTATTATTTTTAGGGGGGGGAGTGGGACAGGAGTTGGTGTCCCACAATTCGATCTTAATTGAGAGGGTAACAGGTTCTTCAATTTTATTTTTTAATTGAAGGTGTCCGCTCTTACAAAATCCTCAAAACTGATTTTCTTCCTTTTTTATTTGTTTATGGCCAGCAGTTTTTGTTGTTTGTTTTTTTTCTTTGAAGTCCCAGTGCATTGGTCTGGCCCCCAGAGCAATTGTCTCTTTGAAGTTTTCTATCCCTCTACTGTCAACATCATGGTCAATGACGTTCGTCCATAATAAAGGGGAGCACGGTGTTTTTCTTTTGCTGACCCTTTTATGGCTCTTGATTTTTTTCTTCTGAACGTCCTTGACTGGCCTTCGGCGTTTTCCTCAGGTGCACCACGTGGTTGACAGTTGTTTGTGAAGGCCACGTGGTTCCGGTGTAGTTTATTGCATGTTTGAAATGGTTGCCAATATGTAAATATTGGCGGCCATTTTGAAAAGTTTAGAAGTGTTTCAAAAATTAAAGTTGTATGAATTTTGTAGAGTTTTGGGAGTTATTTGAGAGTGTTTAGAGGGGTTGTTGATGCTGTGGGGTTGTTTATTCGTTGGGGGGTTCCTTTTATCCCCTCCCCCACCTCTTGACAACTGTCCTCAGTTGTTTCTCAACACAACAATTCTCAAATTCTTCCCGCTCTTTTATTGTTGATATTTGATGGTTGCTGGTGTTTATTTCCATAGTCATGAAATAAACACTGGTGAATTATTGTTTTATTTTCGTCGCATTTGGTTTCTTGACAGCGTGGGTGGCCACTTGATCGGCTCGCCCGAGGTCCATTTGTGTGCAGGAGCTCGGTCGAGCACTTTGATTGGTATGTCCTCAGAGTGGTCAGAGCTGTCATTGTCGGATGTGTCAGGAGGAGGTGCTCCGGCGGCTGAGTCTGCTGCTGGAAGAGGAATCCGGCGGATTTGTCCCGCCACTCGTATCAGTGCAAACTCAATGCCGTCTTCGGTGATGATATCCGTTTCAGGCACCTCTCCTTTGATGTCATAGTCGGTAACCGGCTCACCAAACTGCTTGATTGCAACCTTCTTCTTTGGTTGCCGACACTCACGGACGAAATGCCCCAATTTGCCACAATTATAACACGTCGACTTACTCTTGTCGAACGTGCGAGTGGTCTCCGGTTGGGTGTCCGCTGCAGAGTGTCGGTTTGAATTGGTGGCAGCAGTCTGACTAGGCTTTTTATCATGCCTAGACCGGTGTGTTTTGTCTTTAGGGCTGGCGGCTGCCGCCGGCTCCTTGTCGGTCTTCGATGCTCCTTTACCCGACTGTGAATCAGCTGCGGGTTTTGGTTCCGTCGGCCATTTATCCAAGGACAGCAAGACCACCTCCATATTGAGGACGGCGTTTGCGAAGTCCTTGAACGACGTCGTAGATGCGTGATGCGCGGCGTTCTGTATGGTGGGATGTAGAGCGCGGCGCAACTGGCTTATACGCAGCTGATCGTCAAGTTGCGGGTAAACTCGGTCGCCGAGTATCATAAACTCCCAGATGAAAGCTTGTGTACTCTCACCTTCCTTCTGGAGCATCTCGGTATACTTCTTCTCCAAGATGGCCAGTTCGTTCGGCTTCCCGAACGTATCTACCATCTGTACTCTCAGTGCTGGCCAAGGAATGTCCTGAAGCTCATACCTTAGTTTACTCAGCCACGTACGGGCGGCCCCAGTGAAACACCCCGTGATGTATTCCTCCTTGTGGTGGTCTTTCCAACCGTACAGGTGTGCCACTTCCTCGAATTCTTCCAGGAAGGGACGGAAACCTGTCAATCCGTTGAATTTTTGGATCGAGTCGGCAGGGTGACGACCGCTGTATTTCTTATTGAACTCTTCCACGGAGGGTTCTCTGGGGGTTGGTCGATAGATGCCATCCTGGACGTTTGGCATTCCAGCCGGCATCAGACCTACCCCTTGCGGTGGAAAACGTGGCGCGTAAACTGAAGTGCCTTGTGTCGCTCCTTGGTGAGGCTGTTGTTCCGGGGGTACCGAGCGGCGACCGCTACGTGCAACCCGGACAAGCGAGTGAGGAGAATCAGCACGTGTCGTAATCGGTATTTCCGCACGCTCATCTCTGTGACGCGGATCATCTGACTGCCCTTGTTGTTGCCAGTCAGGGTTACGCGGTAGATGACGTGTGTGCGGTGTGTAATGTCTTTCGTAACGATCGTGACGCTCTCTGTAGCCAACATAGGGAGCTGAAGAGGCGTCTGAGTCATCGTCGCGAAGTCGGTGTGTGCGTGTTGTCCGCCGTGGTGTAGTCGGTCGATTCGGTGTGAATCGGTCGTCTATGAACTGAGACATACGAGTCGAGAGTGCAGCCACTTGTTGTGACAGGTGGTCAAACTCGGCCCCAGTCGGCCGCGGCGGTGGTGTCACATCAGTAGTCACGGGTACTTCCAACAGATCTTCGTGCGAACCCTGGTGATCAGACAGGGACCCCGTATTGTCGTGTGAGGTAGCCATGATTAATGAAGTGGCTTGTGTAATGTGAATGTGCGGTGACGAACGAGTCCGGCGAAGTCCAAGTCGTTGTGTGCAGCTCCGAGGGTTCTCGAGTACACTCTGAGCTATACTTTCGGGTTCCAGTATGATGGGACTCGTTCAGTTCGTGAAGTTGTAGGTCGGTGATGTCACTGCGCGTTGGCAATTTAGTGCTTGTCGGCAACCGACACTATCGTACTCTTATACACTGAGTAACGATAGATTACCTAAGCTTGTGACGTGTATAACGAAGTGGCCGTTCACTCCGTTAGTGTGGTGATGGTTGTGTCGGGTTGATCGTGTTCTCAGTTGGGCGTGTGATGAGTTTTGGTTCCCAACTGGTGTGGCGTTGTGAGTTCTTTATTGAGCGTCAGATTTTGGAAGGATCTCTCTCGACACGTGGTATTTGGCGACCACGTGGAGGTTACGAGAATTCCAAAAACCTCAATAAAGAAACAGCAGATGTACAATACAACCTCGAGCGTGGTACACCACCCAATCAAGATTGCACTGCGGAAAGTGAATTAGAAATGAAAGTGTATTGCAATTGCCTGAAGAAGAGGAAAGCAATACGAAGAGTAAAGCTAGAGCGCGGTGCCCGCACTTTTAGTTTTACTTAGAAACAAGAATGAAGAGTGTGTGTGTGAAGAACACACAAAGAACAAAAAGTTCAAGATGGCTGAACTTTTTAAATGCACAAACAAAGGAGAAGTTCAAGATGGCTGACCTCTCCAAAGAAGCAAGAAAAGAAAGCTGTTTTACTTTGAAAGTTTAAAACTTAGGTGCGGTGCCCGCACATCAAAAGTTTCAATTTAGTTTTATTAAAACAGTAAAACAGTGTAGAAATTGAAGTGTGTTCAACAAGATAAATACTTGGTGAACCAGAAGAAATGTTCAGACTGAAGAAATTTTGAGTCCTCACTGCTGGATGGCTCTGGATGAAAAAGACAGAGTCAGTGCCCAGTGAGGAACTATATTGAGTAGAATGAAGAAGTCCGTAGGTGGCGCTGTGGTGGCCACTTCCGGTTCAGTTTATTGCAATGTCCGAAAATTGATGATTGAAAAGTTCCTCCGGGGCACGTTTTTATGGTGGCCAGGAGAAAGACACAAAAAGAGAGAAAATTCAAAGAAAAAGAGAAGTTTTCTCTAACAAGAGGAACTCCGCCAGGGGGCGCGTGAGTGCAACCCTCTGGAAGAGAAGAGAAGAGAAGAGAACACAAAAAGATGAGAGAAGGTACAACAATGAGTCACATGGAGGGGAAAACCGCTCCGTTGGCGCTTTTTGAAGAGTGTCCGGTCGACCCAAGATGGCGGCCGGGCTTCAGTGTTGTCCAATGGAGAAAGTTCATGTGATGATGCATTGAGGTGATGATGATGAAGAAATTGAAGAACATGACTTGGGACATAGAGGGTCCCAAGGGAAACACCAGTGTAAAAACAAAGAACAAAGAAAAGGGGGGACAAGAAAGTCCCACGTGGCTAGAAAAAGTGTGTTTTAAGCTTGTAAGCCCCCTAACAATGAAATAGAGCTAGGGAGAATCTTGCTTGAAAATTAAAGATGAAGAGTGAAGATAATAGGACATTTTAAAAGACACACACGTCCTTTAAAAGCCTATTAATAGATGAATAGATTAGTAGATGAGATTTGTTTGCTCATCTCATAATGAGACTGCAAACTCCTCTCGGAGAGTAAGAAGAATTTGTTTAAAGTGTTGCCCACGTGGTGTGGGTTTCACTTTGAAAATTAAAGAAGAGTGAAGGTGACAGTGGGTGATTGTAATGGAAACACGAAATACAAAAACACGGACGGAAACACGTGTGTCCAAACGGTTGTCCACTTTCCGAGTGCTAAGCGGTCAGCAGACAAAAGTTCGTTCCCACGTGTCTCTAAGGACAGGACACAGAATCGCGCGGTCGACACGTGGTGTGTGTAGCCACAAGTCTCTTTCGCGATTCCACAAAAACGGTACCATGCGGTTGGCTTTGACGTGATCGAGGGCCTCCATACATGATCCCAACATAAAAAGGCGCCACGCGGTTGGCTTTGACGCTATCGAGGGCCTCCATACGTGGTTCCAACACAAAGGACGCCGCGCGGTTGGCTTTGACGTGATCGAGGGCCTCCATACGCGGTTTTACAAAGGCGCCACGTGGTCGACTTTGACGCTATCGAGGGTCTCCACACGTGGTTCCAACACAAAGGACGCCGCGCGGTTGACTTTGACGTGATCGAGGGTCTCCATACGCGGTTTTACAGACAGGCGCCACGCGGTTGACTTTGACGCTATCGAGGGTCTCCATACGTGGCTCCAACATAGAAAGGACGGACGAAGCCTCGTGAGGCACAATCACGAGACTTAGGACAAAGGACGGCTTCTGTTTACAGGTCGGAGAAGGCAGATGGAGCTATACCCCGCACCTCCACCAAATGTGAGCTTTTGACATCAACCAATATTTTATTACCAACCTTTAGATGACATTTTCTACTTTTCGTTTCTTCTCTGAGCAGTACGACACCTGCACAGAGAAGATCCGAGCTGTAGAGAGAGCTGGATGGAGATAGATTGAAGTCACTCTTCCGCATGGGGGTGAAATCAATGCAGGAGAGTGGCGGCCATCTCTCTCTCTTCCGGTTGATGCTGATATACATCTTCTCCATCGGTATTCCGACTAGAGAAGATGTTGTAGCTGCTGAGAATCGTATAGCTCCTGCCCTATGAAACCTCCGGCCTCTGAAGAGAAGTTATTAGCATAAAGACATAGAGACAACGCTACTTCTTGTTACAACACTTTTATTCATTCCTTGTAAGAAGTACAGATACAAGGGTGAATAGTAAAATACTAACTGGAAATCCTCAGGCCCATGATTTGGAATGTATCGCAAAAACAGGCAAAGGAAAGAACTGAGGAACAAAGAGGAACATGGTCCTTTTATACCTTGGACCTGTGTACACCTGCGAGGTGTAACCAGGTCCAAGTGACCATGGTCCTTTATGTATCAATCCGCCACTTGGGCATGAGTCAGAAAGGTGAGTCAGAGAGGAGGGAGGGACGGTTGAGAGTTGTTTACCCCCCAGGCTATGGTTTTGGCGGGATCACGATTTACAGGGTGTTACAGAGCTCACAGACTTATATCTGCCTAGACCAGGCCTGCACAACTCGGTTGAATTTCATTTTCCTTCCAAGGTTTACTCCCGCAAGGCAAAAATTAATATACGTATATAATTATTTCTTTTGTCTTTTTTCCCAATCTATGATCCTGTAATTTAATTTCTACCTCTTATCCTTTTTGCGATGCGTGTTCATACTAACCAAAACGTTGTATTTACAATTGATAACCCTCCTAGTTTAGTGGAACAGAGTGATATGTTGATGTATCATCAAAGAATGGAAACAATGAAAAACGTACACGTCATACAGGACTTAAATGTTGCATTAAAAATATAAATAATGCTTGTTCATGTAGTGTGGAGCCTGGTTAGGAGAGGACATACATCGTCACCCCAGTAGTGCCGTATAACCAGCCTCAATGCATCTCACAAATTCTGCCAGAAAAAAATGTCAGAACAACAAGAACAAAAAAAAAATAACATCAAATTTTATTATTGGATCTGAAATATTTGCAAAATGAAATTCGCCACACTTTTATGCCCAATTCGCCACATGTTGACTGGGTTACCCATGCACCCATCGTATAAACTTTAGACCAAATTCGATTCACCTGAGGATGTGGTTAACCTCTGGATAATGTCAACATAAGGAACAAAACACAATCGTTCACAGAAATGTAATTCATATTAAATTTAAGTATAAGTAAAAATTACAACCCTAAAATATGAATAATTTAACACAATGTTTAACACCAATAAACCAAAATAAAACCTAAACCAACCAAAAAAGAACCAAAGGGAACCCAAAACTTTCATCGCAAATTCCCAATTATACAGTAATAAAGGATGGATCTTTGAAGAAAATTTGTCTATTTCATTTTTAAATACAATTTCTGCCCTTTTCTCTTTCGCCTTTTATAATTTTTTTTTTAAAAAATCGGATAACACCTTTCGCTCCCGTCACGAAAACATCGGTTAACACGAAAAATATTTAATCTCATTTTTTATTATCAAAAGCCATTGAAAATTATTATTTTTTTGTTAAATATTAAAAAAAAAACATTTGCATTATTTATTTTGTATAAATGTATTCGTATTTTAGTACCATAAATATATATATAAATTCATTTTAAAAATTATTTCTTTTAACAAAAAATATATTCAAGTTTCTTCAATTTTGTGGTCATCATTGCAGTTTATTAAAAAGAAATATTCCACATCCAAGTGATAATATCTCGTACTAACAATTATGCTGCCTTAAATTGCACTGAAGAGATCTTCTCTTCAATAAAATGAGGAACAATTTTGTGCAAAGTCAACAAAATAGAAACGCTGTACGGATAATTGATTTCGTATTCTCTTTTGGTTACCCCTTTGATAATTGCCAGTGCAGTCACATTGGAAGAAGGTGCAGAAATGGAAGAAAGTTTCGGAAAAGTTGATTTAACGATGGCATCCGATCTCTCATTGTCAATGGCTCCCAGAACACAAATTGTGACAGAGATTCCAGTTTCAGCATGTTTCAATTCTTGACGATAGCCATTAAAAAATCCATGAAGAGCATGTTTTGAAGCAGCATACGTATGAGAAAATGCTGAGGAAACCTTTCCGACAGCAGAAGACACTACACCAATATTACCTTTGCTAGCAGACAACATTTTGTGGCACCTTGAAGCCAAATCAACAAAAGACACGAAATTGATGTTTAGAGAGTCTTCTAATGTGGTCATGTTCTTTGCGCTTCCTTTCCAAAAGAAAAACTCTAAAATAGCATGGTTCAAAACGAGATGGTCCAAGCCACCAAGTTGTTTCTCTGTCTCCTGAACCAATCTAATTCTGTCTTCTGGTCTTCCCATGTCAGCCACAACATACCCCACCTTAGTGGCACCAAGTTCCTTACATTTGGAAGCCACTTTCTTTAGTAATTCTTCTCGACGAGCTGTTATTACGACAGAAGCACCCATGGTAGAGTAATGATAGGCAAGTTCCTCCCCAATGCCTGAAGAAGCCCCAGTGACAAGAACTCTTTTGCCACGAATTGATTCAGGTTCAAAAGTGTCAGGATTATAAAAAATGGCAAACAAAACAGCTAAAGCCACGATTGGAAAAAACTTTCGTGCCATTGTTAAAAAAAAGTACGGAAATTTCTTTCGAAAACAGATAACCAAAAAGAAAAATAACCAAGATAGATAGTTCTCATCAACGTTCCAAAAACAAATTATAAAAATATCATTTCGAAAACTCATTTTTACTTTTGTACATTGATGCTCTTGTTTGTCTTCCATGGTTTGAACAGGTGTAGCCATATAAACTCACAACATAAACAAACGGTACAATGCAAAGCATTTGCATTACTTTCATAGTGTATGAGTTAATACGTATTGACCCCCTGCCCCTCCTCCAACCCCCAACCTCCAACCTCCAGTTTAGTTATTAGTAACTTACAATAACGTCCATTGTTCCATAGATTGCGTTAATTTCTGTGAAAAAATCTTTGTATTTTCATTGAAATGAGAGGACTTCATATTATAGTTTGAACAGTTAGTATAAAACAAAAATAATTGTAGATTTCACTGAAATATATAATGTTTTTTTGCTGATGTTTGTTCTTTACTTGAGTTCCTCTGTTGGAAAGTTGTCATTGCGTGCATTCGAGAACAAGGTATAAGTTTGTAACGTTGGTAGCATTGTGTAGAGCGTGTTAACTTTTCAGCAAAAACAGCACTTCACAGAATGAGAATACATCATCATTACTCATGATGCAAATTTAAACAGGATTTTTTGGTTTGAATACGAATAATTATCCAGTATGCAGCCAGGAGAACCAGTGGCAGAAGGAAAATTAGTCCAAAAACTGCATAAAAAACGTTAAAATAACCTATTAATACATGCCACGAAAAGCATGGCAGACATTCACAGCTTGCTACCTTAATTACGTACTCTTCATCTTAAATAATAATAAAAAAAACACTAGTTCATTTAATTCACATACAGCTTTTTCGTCGTTTTTGTCGTTTTAGAAGTCGATAAAACGTTAGAATGCAAACTTAAGGTTGTGTTGATAATAAAATTAATTGGACGTTTTTTGAGCCATAATTAATATAATTACGTTACATACATGACAACACAAAAAAATGTTTCCTAAATATTTGCAAAATCACATAAAACTCCCTCTACCAGATGTCTCTACCAGTCAATATTTTTTAAAATAAATTTTTGTTTATTTTGCGACATTTTCTGAACGATGCACTTCTTTTTTTAAGATTTTTTATGCCAAAACCTCAAAAGAACCAAAAAATGTCAATCACATGGTATCACTTCTTAAACGACAAATTGTTTTTTGATCTTAGGAATTATTTAACGATTTTACTCGTTTTATTATACACTGTGACTGGAGTCGATTTTGTATAGGATTACACAAATTATATTTTCAGTCCTATTCTTCAGTATAGGTTTTTCCATATTTTTTAAATTTGTTTAAGGTGGCTGAATAAATGTTTATTTTATTATTGTTCTCCAAAAAGACGCAACAACAGTGGCTGATGACAAACTACACACATGTTTTTAGAATAAGTGGATGCAAAAACGTCATGCAAACGCTTTTTAGAAACTACATTCAGAAAAAAATCGAACTGTTTTTAAAACTAGAATGGTAAAATGATAAAAGTTTTTTCATGACAATGTCTTAAAAAATAAACATTTTATAGCAGATTGAAAATGACCTTCTTTTTGGTTTTTTCCATTGACATTTCCCAACAACAACAAAAAAAACTATTTTCGCCTTTTTGAAACTATCATAAAAAGTTACATTTTGAGAGATGTCATTCTCAAAAACATTTTAGCATTATCACCAACAATTCTAGTTTCTAAAATGATTTCAATTTCTTTCATGTTTCTGATAAAAAAACATAAATTTTCTCAAACCTGCGTGTTGGGGAAGAAACCTCCTTATAGAACGGGTGCGAGACATTTGCCCTAAAGACACCCAAAAATCATTTGCCATAAAACCACTTGTGCAGTGGTTTTAGGACAAAACATCCCTTAAGGGCAAGAGGATTTAGGGCATTCATCCCTTTAGAGAAATTGGCATTAGGGCAAATGGCTTTAGGGGATATTTTCTTAAGGGCAAGTGCCTTTAGGACAAATGTCTATATCCCCTATAACAATATATAGCCCTGCAAGGACGCCATATGGAGACAAAAACAGAAATATCTATTCAGCCACCTTAAGATAAAACGGATAACACGAAAAAACTAGTTGACACAAAGATTTTTCAATCTTAAGTGGATGACACACAAATAAAACCAGTTGAAGCAACTACAGTTTCCCATTTGTGGCTAGCAACTCTCATAACACAAAAACAACCATGTTTCTTGCAATTGTTGAGTGCAACAACAAATGAGTAACTAGTGTTTGCTTTTGTGTGAAAATGAGATCAAGGTAGTGATGAGTGATGACTGTTGTCTTTTTACCCCTTCAGTTGTAATTACACGATTCTAAAACAAGTAAGCAACTAACAACTAAGCACTTGAAAATAGAACCGGTTTTATTCGAATATTCTGTTGCTTCTGACACTCTGTGTTGTGAGCAACAAACTTGTGTGTTTTTGTTTATGACAAATGTTTCAACATACACGCAGCGGCACAACAACGAGAAGGATATAGAAAAGTTAATCTCTGAGAGCCAACAAACAGGAGCGTAAAAAGTTTAGAAATTAAAATTTAAAAAATGATTTATAAATTTTGAAAGCCCACTTTTTTCGACTATTTTCCTTATTATACATTATTTAATTTATAGTTTTCATGCATTGTATAAATTATTCACACTAGTAAACTAGTTTTGCAATTTGCAAAATTTACATAAAAGTTGTACACTGTACTATAAACAATGCTTACTAAAAAAATATAGTAATTTTTCATTTTAAGCAAACACTTGTAAGCCTAAAATTTCACATTTATTCACACTATACAAATTACTCAAGTTTGTGTAATTAGCCTGTTGGAAGCTAAGAGGCGTTGACAGTAATGTAGTCTCCGGGCACAAAATTCCTAGCTGCGGCACTGCATACACAAAACAATAGAGCAAAAAAAAAACACTGTTGCTACAAAATTGATTGAAAGTTGCATCGTGTGTCATCGTCTTTATGAATAAAACTCAACGTTAAATCCTTTTTTTTAACACTAAAAAAATTCAAGACCATATTTTCCAAATTTTCCATTAGGCAGTTTTCTTTTATAAACCCCTTTTTCATAAAAGAAAAACACTTAAATCAGTGGACAGGTTTTTCAAAATTGCTCTTTATTTCATCATCCGGCTTAAATACATATTATTAGTCATACATAAACACGATATAATATTTGGGTGACAATTATTGAGCTATATGAAAAGAAACCTTGATAACTTTCGAATCGTTGGCGAGATTCAGTTCAAATTTGGCGGTTGAATGCAGGGCATGTTGGGATTTTTTGTGCGCATGCGCACGCTTATTGTTGTTGATTTTTATTTTTCAGTGAAAATGTCAAAATACAGCGTTTCTGATGTAAAAAATGAGTTCATCCCCATTATCCAAAGTGACCCAGATTTCGACAAGATGTGGTTCATGCAGGATGGAGCACGGCCCCATCGGACCAATACAGTGTTTGACGTCCTGGAAGAGCACTTTGCAGAGCGCATTCTGGCTCTGGGCTACCCAGAGGCCACTGGAATGGGAATCGCTTGGCCGCCATATTCTCCCGATCTCAACCCTTGTGACTCATTTTTGTGGGGCAATATTAAAGACAAAGTTTACACAAAAAACCCCAAAACCATCGCTGAGCTCAAAACTGCCATTCAGAAGGTCATTGAAAGCATCGATGTCCAGACACTTCAGCGAGTTGTGCAGAATTTTGCTATTCGTCTGCGCCACATCATAGCCATTGATGGCATGCATATCGAACATGTCATAAACTAAATCCGAATATCTGTAGTTACGTTTACAATTGCATAAAGCTCAATAATTGTCACCCTGTATATACAATATATATTACCATAGAAACTACTAATTGTTATTTTTAAAAAAAAGCAATAAAAAAACAAAGCAGGCAAAGCCATGGTGCAATTTATAAATCTTAAAAAAATATATTTGCAATGTCCGTTTTGTATACATATATTAGTGTTGTAGTATGAGCTGAACGCTCATACTAAATTACTAATCCATACACTATACATGTAAATATACATTGTACACATATACACAAACATATACATATACATGTACATATACATATACAGAGTGGGCCAAAAAAATGAGAACATCTTGTAGCATACGAGTTATTTAAAAATATAATTTAATTAATTATATTGTTTCATGTAATTTTGTTTGTATTTCCCGCGAACTTTTGTGACTGTGAGGATCATCATCTTGACTGCAGATCAGCCCACTCACCCGCTCAATATTCTGTTGTGTTCTGGCAGATTTTGGTCTACCACTTCTGGGTTTACGTTCTGTTGTACCGTCGTTGTCAATTTTATTGATACCCGACTAACACTAGCTATGCTCCAGATTTTCTTTGGAAACTCATTCGTCATTCTGATAGCACCCAACTGTTTTTCAGAATACGGTCTTCTGTGGTAATTTTTGTCATTCTTGGTAAAAAAAATTTAACCTGCTGATGTAAACAATTGGCATATTAAAACCAAAGATGGCGCCCTAAAATTGTCGAAATAAAGACATCATATAGCTAAATAGGTAAGTAAATGAGTAAACAATTTAAGCTATTATGGATACAGTTAAAGAAATTTTGATGTAATTATATTACTTTTTACGTGATGTTCTCACTTTTTGGCCCACCATGTACATATACATATACATAAGGTGGCAGTGATTTAAATCACATTGATTTAAATAATGATTTAAATCAAATGATTTTTTTAAAAAAAATATTCACCTTTATTTAAACATTTAAATTCTACAATAAAAATAAAACAGTTCCTGGCATTTTTCTGTATGTTTATAAAATAAAGTCCGGTAGTAGTCCTTTCATTAATATATTATTTTTTTTGGAAGAGGGTAGTATCCCCCAATTGATTGGTGAAAAAATCATTAAAGAGATACATACATATAACTAGTAATAGTAATCGATTTAAGAGCCTCAGAGGTAAACTGTGTTAAGTCACCAAACCTAAATTTTACAGGAGTTGTTTGAAAGTTTTTCTCTTATTGATGGAATAGGACTTAACATGGTATACCACCATCTAGTGGCCGATGGGTAAAACCATGGAATTAATACTGTTTACTGCTGATAGAACTTGACAAGCTGTTTAAAAAACACGAATTTTACATCTTATGAAGGTGTAAAAATTGTATTTTTTTAAAAAAAGTAACTTAAACTAGATTACCTTTTGAGGCACTGATTTGCTTTGGAAACTGAAAAGGCTGCAAAGCTCGTGTTTATGTTCAGAATGTTAAATTAATGAAAAATTAAATGAAAAATTTAATATTTCATATAAATGAAAAAAAAATCAAAAAAATCTGATTTAAATAAAAAAAAATCAGCCACCCTGCATATACATATACATTATACATACATTATAAAATACATTAATTAAAAAAATGTAAAGCAAAATTCGGTTAACACAAAAAAAATATTCCAGTTCCTTCCATTTCTCTATGTTACATTAAAGAACTCTGAAGATATCTTCTCTTCAATAAAATGAGGAAAAACTTTGTGCAAAGTCAAACAAATAGAAACGCTGTACGGATAATAGATTTCGTATGCTCTTTTGGTTACCCCTTTGATAATTACCAGTGCAGTCTCATTGGAAGAAGGTGCAGAAATGGAAGAAAGTTTTAGTTTCGGAAAAGTAGATTTAACGATGGCATCCGATCTATCATTGTCAATGGCTCCCAGAACACAAATTGTGACAGAGATTCCAGTTTCAGCATGTTTCAATTCTTCACGATAGCCATTAAAAAAGCCATGAAGAGCATGTTTTGAAGCAGCGTACGTAGACGTAAACGCGCAAGAAGCCTTTCCGGCGCCAGACGACACCACACCAATGTTACCTTTGCTGGCAGACAACATGTTCTGGCACCTTGAAGCCAAATCAACAAAAGACACGAAATTGATGTTTAGAGAGTCTTCTAATGTGGTCATGTTCTTTGCGCTTCCTTTCCACAAGAAAAACTCTATGAAAGCATGGTTCAAAACGAGATGGTCCAAGCCACCAAGTTGTTTCTCTGTCTCCTGAACCAATCTAATTCTGTCTTCTGGATTTCCCATGTCAGCCACAACATACCCGACCTTAGTGGCACCGAGTTCCTTGCATTTCGAAGCCACTTTCTTTAGTAATTCTTCTCGACGAGCTGTTATTACGACAGAAGCACCCATGGCAGAGTAATGATAAGCAAGTTGCTCCCCAATGCCTGAAGAAGAACCAGTGACAAGAACTCTTTTGCCACGAATTGATTCAGGTTCAAAAGTGTCAGGATTATAAAAAATGGCAAACAAAACAGTAAAAGCCACGATTAGAAAAATCTTTCGAGCCATTGTTAAAAAGTACGAAATCTTCTTTTGATAAAAAAAATTATCTAGATAGTTCACATCAACATTCCAAACACGAATATGAATTCTAAAACTTGTTTTCACTTTTGTACCTTGGTGCTTATGTTTGTTTTAAAATAACAGTTTCCTGTTTGAACAGGTGAAGGCATATACAGTGTATACAGTATAAAATCACAACAAACAAAATGTATATGTTATGTTACTTTCAGGAGCATAGAATAATACGTATTTGTACGTATCTAAATAGTTATACGCCATGTTTCAAAGAAGAACTGTACCTCTTTGCTTAGTTATTACTACTAGCAGAACCCGGCAGACGTTGTCCTGCCAGTGCTCATGTTTTCAAATGACGTCATTTGGAGCGACGAATATTGTGAGATATGATAATTTCATGCACACATTCAAAGTGCAAGGACAATATACAATGGTTTGTAAGCAGAAGTAGAAAAGGTAGGTTAATGAGAAAGTTCGCAACATACTGTAGGTTAGACGCATCGAGAGAGCTAGCTTTTACAAACCATGCATTTTATATGATTCTGTGAGCAATTATTTGTTACCTACTGTACTTGTTCTTGTTGTAATGTAAAAAAAAAGCTGCTACAAAGCTCTCGTTAGCATCATGCGACAAATGCAGCACATGCTGCAATACGAAATACTGACGTAGGTGTCCGTGTTGCTGAAAATGACGAAAGTACATACCACATATATCACACCACGGCTAGAAACGTGGCACAACTCAAAAAAACACTTTTTTGGGAAAATGAGTTTGAAGTTATGAAAAGATTCATGACTTACTTTGTTGAGCTTCTCAAGTACAAAAACCGTTTTGACTATTCTCAATATCCGTTTATTTGGCGCGCCTACAATAGACTGAGATGGGGGGAAAAATGCAACTTTAAACTCAATTTTCCCAAAAAAAGTGTTTTTTTTAATCGTGCCAATCTTCTAGTCGAGGTGCGGTATACATTATATTATATGCAGTTCCAACTTTGGACAGCACTCATGTTGGCATACAATAATAATATGAATACTATTGTTCATTACAACATGAGATCTATGTAGGGATGGCAAGTGGAAAAAAATATAAATTCCGATTCCGATTCCAATTACCAATAAAATTGAATATTTTCGATTTCCATTCTAATTTCAATACTTTTTTTTATCGTAATACCGATTCCAATTGTAATGCATTTTCCCGAAATGTTTTCGACACCAATTCCGTTGAAAATACCAAAAAATTAACGATTAAAATCCGATTCCAATTCCAATACTACATTACCTGGGTCTATGTGATTAAGCAATTCTCTTAAACAATAACGAATCGGTGAGATCAGAAACGGCACGAGTCATGTAGTTTCTGATCTCACTGATTCAATTGTACAGAGAACAAAATATGCCTTCAAATAAATAAACTAGTTAGAGGCTGAAATCTAACCTCTAACAGGTATCTTAGGTTGAAACAAGAGATTCAAAGAACCCTATAGACCTTTGTTGCATTCTTGATTTCAACTTTCAGTAAAAAAAAAAATAAGTGACAATTTTAATTTGCATAAAATTTATTTTAAACTTATGTTTGTAGATATAATGCTAGTAAACCCATAAAAACCCTTGATTGCTGGTATATGCTTACAGATTGCCGCATGTGTGTACACGTGCGTAAATAATACTAAACACAATGAGGTATAAAAAAGTAAGTATACAGTTGTGAATCTGAAAAATACAGATGTTTAGCATAGAGTTCTTTATTACTGGAAGCGTGCATTTGCAAAACGTTGTATATGCAAATTTGAAATTTTTTCAGGAGATAGAAAAAAAAAACAAATTTCCAACTAAACCAATTACTTTAAAACTTCACTTTAGTTCCAAAACGTTGTAAATGCCAACATGCAACATAATCTGACAAGTTGTCACTAATGTGACATTGTTGGCGTTTACAAAGTGATTATAGTCACTAAGTGACTGGCCATGTTGCCACTCGAATGGTTATTGGCTGTTACAACGTTATGACTTGCACAACAATTCTACTTCAATTTGTTTTTACCACTAGGAATACCACTTTCGTGACAAGCAAATTCCCCTGCATAAAGCATTGCGTTTACAACACATTTTCGATTAAAAACGTATTTCACTGTTATGTGTGTGGCACTTACAACGTTATGGAAATGCACGCCTCAAATATACAATGTATATGTCGTATCCATTTGGTGTAATTGTCCATTACACAAAATGTATGTCCATTTCGCCTTTTTCATCAAGCAAATCTATGTGCATTTTGCCAAAATGGACATTTATTTTGTGTAATGGACACCAAATGGATGAGACATACAGTATATACAGTTTGTCTCAAATGTGCACACACACTTTGGTTATTAATAACTGCCATGTTTAGTTTCTTACATGTTAGATTTAGTTTTATAATTTTATAATTAAGAGTAAATGTTAGGTGTTGGGGATACTCTGTATATACACGGGTACACATGCGCACACAAATATGTTTGCGCAAGTCTCCACTGCAGTTTTAAAAAAATACTCCACAAACAAGTCATGATACAAACCGCTATATTCCCTTAAAGTATTCTAGAGTTAGCCCCCTTTCAACATAATGAGGCATCATTTTGTGAAGAATCAACATCATAGAAACGCTAAACGAATAATGGATTTCGTAAGCTCTCTCCGTTACACCTATGATAATTGCTAAAGCAGTCTCATTGGAATAAGGCGCATAGTTGGAAGAAGGAGGTGCCATATTCGGAAAAGTAGATTTAACGATGGCATTCGTTCTCTCATTGTCAACGGTTCCCAGAACACAAAGTGTGACAGAGATTCCAGATTCAGTAAGTTTCAATTCTTCACGATAGCCATTAAAAAACCCATGAAGAGCATGTTTTGAAGCAGCATACGTAGAAACAAATGCCGAAGAAACCTTTCCGACAGTAGAAGACACCACACCAATGTTACCTTTGCTAGCAGACAACATGTCGTGGCAACTTGAAGCCAAATCAACATAAGACAAGAAATTGATGTTTAGAGTTTCTTCTAATGTGGTCATGTTCTTTCCGCTTCCTTTCCACAGGTAAAAATCTAATATAGCATGGTTCAAAATGAGATGGTCCAAGCCACCAAGTTGTTTCTCTGTCTCCTGAACCAATCTAATTCTGTCTTCTGGACTTCCCATGTCAGCCACAACATAACCCACCTTAGTGGCACCAAGTTCCTTACATTTGGAAGCCACTATCTTTAGTAATTCTTCTCGACGAGCTGTTATTACGACAGAAGCACCCATGGCAGAGTAATGATAGGCAAGTTGCTCACCAATGCCCGATGAAGCACCAGTGACAAGAACTCTTTTGCCACGAATTGATTCAGGTTCAAAAGTGTCTGGTTTGTAAAAAATGGCAAACAAAACAACTAAAGGCACGATTGGAAAAAATTTACGAACCATTGTTAAAAAGTACGACCAAAAGAAAAAAATAGAACCAATATAGTGCACACCAACGGTACAAATATTAATATCATTTGGAAAACTTCTCACTTTTTTTTGTCTTGTTGCTTTTGTTTGCCTTCAAATAACAGTTTCTTGTTTGGACAGATGTAGCATACTTATATCAAGCAACATAAACAAATACATAATACAACACTTTTGCATCTCTTTTAAACGAATATATTAATACGTATTAATGTTTGTTTCAATGGTTAATGCAATATTTTCAAAAAAGAACTAGAACACATGCTTTGTTATTAGTAAATTACAATAACGTCCAATATCCCATAGGTTGTGTTAATTTTTAAACACTTTGTATTCTTATTAGAATAAGAGAACTTTTGTAGGGCCTTAGCAGACATGCGACTTTTGAAAGACTTTTCGACGACAAAATGAAGTCGAGTTGTCGCTAAAATCGATCACTTTCAAACACCGTGGTATTTTTAAAGTCGCTTGTGTGCAATGAATAAAAAAGATTTCGCCGGTCGTGTGGAATCGAAAACCTTCCAAAGACTTCTAGAAGTGGGAATGTGTTTTAAAAGTCGCATGCGTGCCAAGGTGGGCGCCCTTTCATAGAAAATACATTGCGACAACAGCCCAGCCACATTTAACTTCATTTTGTCGTCAAAAAATGTTTCCAAAGTCGCCAAGGTTTGCATCTTTCCAAAAAAAAAATACATTACGATGAGAGCCCGCGACCTTCAACAACTTTTTGTCACCCAAAAGTCATTCAAAAGTCGCCTGTGACTGTAGAGTCGATTCTGTATAAACCTACCATAATAAAGTGAAAACCGTTTAACACGAAAACGGATTAGACGAAATATACTTTCGGTCCCGTCCTTCAATACAGCGTGATCCATATATTTTAATTCGCTTAAAACGATACGGATAACAAGAAAAAAGCAATTGGTAAAAAAAAACATTTTTCTTTCTCATGTTAAATCCCTGTTAAATCTATGTTAAATCCCTTTTTCTTTAACACAAAAAAATTAAGACCCTTTTTCTATCTATATATCTAGATATCGATAGATATCGATATATCGATGTCGAGATATCGATATATCGATATTTATATATATCGATATAGCTATATCGATATATCGATATCGATATATCGATATCGATATATCGATATTTATATATCGATACAGCTATATCGATATAGCTATATCGATATTTATATATCGATATAGCTATATCGATATAGCTATATCGATATATCGATATTTATATATCGATATCGATATCAATATATCGATATATAAATATCGATATATCGATATCGATATCGATATCGATATCGATATCGATATCGATATATCGATATATAAATATCGATATCTCGACATCGATATATCGATATCTATCGATATCTAGATATATATATATATATATATATATATATATATATATATATATATATATATATATATATATTACTTTCTCCTATTTTAACTAACTTCTCCATATTTACTTGTTATTTTTAATAACAATATTCGCATTAATTATTTTATATACATGTATTTTTAATAGTAGTATTATAAATGGTTAATAACATGCATTTTTAAAATTATTTCTTTTAACGCGAAATTCGGTTAACACAAAAAATGTTTCATGCGTTAATTTTTGTATTAAGTGGTCCCCATTGTATTTTATTAAAAAAATATTCCACATCCAAGACATAATAAAAACAATTATGTTCCCTTAAAGTGCTCTAAAGCCATCTTTTCTTCAATAAAATGAGGTATAATTTTGTGCAAATTCAAAACGATAGAAACTTTGTACGGATAATAGATTTCGTATTCTCTTTTGGTTACACCTTTGATAATTGCCAGTGCAGTCTCATTGGAAGAAGGTGCAGAAATGGAAGAAAGTTTTAGTTTCGGAAAAGTAGATTTAACGATGGCATCCGATCGTGTTCTGGAACTGGAACTGGAACTGGAACTGGAATCTCTGTCACAATTTGTGTTCTGGGAGCCATTGACAATGAGAATTGTTAATGGCTCCCAGAACACAAATTGTGACAGAGATTCCAGTTTCAGCATGTTTCAATTCTTGACGATAGCCATTAAAAAATCCATGAAGAGCATGTTTCGAAGCAGAGTACGTATGAGAAAATGCTGAGGAAATCTTTCCGACAGCAGAAGACACCACACCAATGTTACCTTTGCTAGCAGACAACATGTCGTGGCACCTTGAAGCCAAATCAACAAAAGACACGAAATTGATATTCAGAGTTTTTTCTAATGTGGTCATGTTTTTTGTGCTTCCTTTCCACAAGAAATAATCTAAAATAGCATGGTTCAAAACGAGATGGTCCAAGCCACCAAGTTGTTTCTCTGTCTCCTGAACCAATCTAATTCTGTCTTCTGGATTTCCCATGTCAGCCACAACATACCAGACCGTAGTGGCACCAAGTTCTTTGCATTTCGAAGCCACTATCTTTAGTAATTCTTCTCGATATCGATATATCGATATCGATATATCGATATTTATATATCGATATTTATATATCGATATAGCTATATCGATATAGCTATATCGATATAGCTATATCGATATCGATATTGATATCGATATATCGATACTGATATCGATATATCGATATAGCTATATCGATATATCGATATTTATATGTATCGATATCGATATATCGATATCAATATATCGATATATAGATATCAATATATCGATATATCGATATATCAATATCGATATATCGATATATCAATATCGATATATCGATATATCGATATAGCTATATCGATATATAGATATCGATATATAAATATCGATATATCGATATATATACATCGATATATCGATATATCGATATCTCGACATCGATATATCGATATCTATCGATATCTCTATATATAGATAGATATATATATATATATATATATTACTTTCTCCTATTTTAACTAACTTCTCCATATTTACTTGTTATTTTTAA
Source organism: Brachycybe producta (assembly GCA_036925085.1). Lineage (NCBI taxonomy): Eukaryota > Metazoa > Arthropoda > Diplopoda > Playtdesmida > Andrognathidae > Brachycybe > Brachycybe producta. The sequence continues at coordinate 7,532,228 of JAUPFP010000002.1, read as the reverse complement.
TAACAATATTCGCATTAATTATTTTATATACATGTATTTTTAATAGTAGTATTATAAATGGTTAATAACATGCATTTTTAAAATTATTTCTTTTAACGCGAAATTCGGTTAACACAAAAAATGTTTCATGCGTTAATTTTTGTATTAAGTGGTCCCCATTGTATTTTATTAAAAAAATATTCCACATCCAAGACATAATAAAAACAATTATGTTCCCTTAAAGTGCTCTAAAGCCATCTTTTCTTCAATAAAATGAGGTATAATTTTGTGCAAATTCAAAACGATAGAAACTTTGTACGGATAATAGATTTCGTATTCTCTTTTGGTTACACCTTTGATAATTGCCAGTGCAGTCTCATTGGAAGAAGGTGCAGAAATGGAAGAAAGTTTTAGTTTCGGAAAAGTAGATTTAACGATGGCATCCGATCGTGTTCTGGAACTGGAACTGGAACTGGAACTGGAACTGGAATCTCTGTCACAATTTGTGTTCTGGGAGCCATTGACAATGAGAATTGTTAATGGCTCCCAGAACACAAATTGTGACAGAGATTCCAGTTTCAGCATGTTTCAATTCTTGACGATAGCCATTAAAAAATCCATGAAGAGCATGTTTCGAAGCAGAGTACGTATGAGAAAATGCTGAGGAAATCTTTCCGACAGCAGAAGACACCACACCAATGTTACCTTTGCTAGCAGACAACATGTCGTGGCACCTTGAAGCCAAATCAACAAAAGACACGAAATTGATATTCAGAGTTTTTTCTAATGTGGTCATGTTTTTTGTGCTTCCTTTCCACAAGAAATAATCTAAAATAGCATGGTTCAAAACGAGATGGTCCAAGCCACCAAGTTGTTTCTCTGTCTCCTGAACCAATCTAATTCTGTCTTCTGGATTTCCCATGTCAGCCACAACATACCAGACCGTAGTGGCACCAAGTTCTTTGCATTTCGAAGCCACTATCTTTAGTAATTCTTCTCGATATCGATATATCGATATCGATATATCGATATTTATATATCGATATAGCTATATCGATATATCGATATCGATATAGCTATATCGATATAGCGTTATTGATATCGATATATCGATATATCGATACTGATAGCGATATATCGATATAGCTATATCGATATATCGATATTAATATGTATCGATATCGATATATCGATATATCAATATCGATATATCGATATATCAATATCGATATATCGATATATCAATATCGATATATCGATATATCAATATATCGATATATCAATATCGATATATCGATATAGCTATATCGATATATAGATATCGATATATCGATATATCGATATATCGATATATATATATACATCGATATATCGATATCTCGACATCGATATATCGATATCTATCGATATCTCTATATATAGATAGATATATATATATATATATATTACTTTCTCCTATTTTAACTAACTTCTCCATATTTACTTGTTATTTTTAATAACAATATTCGCATTAATTATTTTATATACATGTATTTTTAATAGTAGTATTATAAATGGTTAATAACATGCATTTTTAAAATTATTTCTTTTAACGCGAAATTCGGTTAACACAAAAAATGTTTCATGCGTTAATTTTTGTATTAAGTGGTCCCCATTGTATTTTATTAAAAAAATATTCCACATCCAAGACATAATAAAAACAATTATGTTCCCTTAAAGTGCTCTAAAGCCATCTTTTCTTCAATAAAATGAGGTATAATTTTGTGCAAATTCAAAACGATAGAAACTTTGTACGGATAATAGATTTCGTATTCTCTTTTGGTTACACCTTTGATAATTGCCAGTGCAGTCTCATTGGAAGAAGGTGCAGAAATGGAAGAAAGTTTTAGTTTCGGAAAAGTAGATTTAACGATGGCATCCGATCGTGTTCTGGAACTGGAACTGGAACTGGAACTGGAATCTCTGTCACAATTTGTGTTCTGGGAGCCATTGACAATGAGAATTGTCAATGGCTCCCAGAACACAAATTGTGACAGAGATTCCAGTTTCAGCATGTTTCAATTCTTGACGATAGCCATTAAAAAATCCATGAAGAGCATGTTTCGAAGCAGAGTACGTATGAGAAAATGCTGAGGAAATCTTTCCGACAGCAGAAGACACCACACCAATGTTACCTTTGCTAGCAGACAACATGTCGTGGCACCTTGAAGCCAAATCAACAAAAGACACGAAATTGATATTCAGAGTTTTTTCTAATGTGGTCATGTTTTTTGTGCTTCCTTTCCACAAGAAATACTCTAAAATAGCATGGTTCAAAACGAGATGGTCCAAGCCACCAAGTTGTTTCTCTGTCTCCTGAACCAATCTAATTCTGTCTTCTGGATTTCCCATGTCAGCCACAACATACCAGACCGTAGTGGCACCAAGTTCTTTGCATTTCGAAGCCACTATCTTTAGTAATTCTTCTCGATATCGATATATCGATATCGATATATCGATATTTATATATCGATATTTATATATCGATATAGCTATATCGATATATCGATATCGATATAGCGATATTGATATCGATATTGATATCGATATATCGATACTGATATCGATATATCGATATAGCTATATCGATATATCGATATAGCTATATCGATATATCGATATATTGATATATCGATATATCGATATATCGATATATCAATATCGATATATCGATATATCAATATATCGATATAGCTATATCGATATATAGATATCGATATATCGATATATAAATATCGATATATCGATATATATACATCGATATATCGATATATATACATCGATATATCGATATATCGATATCTCGACATCGATATATCGATATCTATCGATATCTCTATATATAGATAGATATATATATATATATATTACTTTCTCCTATTTTAACTAACTTCTCCATATTTACTTGTTATTTTTAATAACAATATTCGCATTAATTATTTTATATACATGTATTTTTAATAGTAGTATTATAAATGGTTAATAACATGCATTTTTAAAATTATTTCTTTTAACGCGAAATTCGGTTAACACAAAAAATGTTTCATGCGTTAATTTTTGTATTAAGTGGTCCCCATTGTATTTTATTAAAAAAATATTCCACATCCAAGACATAATAAAAACAATTATGTTCCCTTAAAGTGCTCTAAAGCCATCTTTTCTTCAATAAAATGAGGTATAATTTTGTGCAAATTCAAAACGATAGAAACTTTGTACGGATAATAGATTTCGTATTCTCTTTTGGTTACACCTTTGATAATTGCCAGTGCAGTCTCATTGGAAGAAGGTGCAGAAATGGAAGAAAGTTTTAGTTTCGGAAAAGTAGATTTAACGATGGCATCCGATCGTGTTCTGGAACTGGAACTGGAACTGGAACTGGAATCTCTGTCACAATTTGTGTTCTGGGAGCCATTGACAATGAGAATTGTTAATGGCTCCCAGAACACAAATTGTGACAGAGATTCCAGTTTCAGCATGTTTCAATTCTTGACGATAGCCATTAAAAAATCCATGAAGAGCATGTTTCGAAGCAGAGTACGTATGAGAAAATGCTGAGGAAATCTTTCCGACAGCAGAAGACACCACACCAATGTTACCTTTGCTAGCAGACAACATGTCGTGGCACCTTGAAGCCAAATCAACAAAAGACACGAAATTGATATTCAGAGTTTTTTCTAATGTGGTCATGTTTTTTGTGCTTCCTTTCCACAAGAAATAATCTAAAATAGCATGGTTCAAAACGAGATGGTCCAAGCCACCAAGTTGTTTCTCTGTCTCCTGAACCAATCTAATTCTGTCTTCTGGATTTCCCATGTCAGCCACAACATACCAGACCGTAGTGGCACCAAGTTCTTTGCATTTCGAAGCCACTATCTTTAGTAATTCTTCTCGATATCGATATATCGATATCGATATATCGATATTTATATATCGATATTTATATATCGATATAGCTATATCGATATAGCTATATCGATATAGCTATATCGATATCGATATTGATATCGATATATCGATACTGATATCGATATATCGATATAGCTATATCGATATATCGATATTTATATGTATCGATATCGATATATCGATATCAATATATCGATATATAGATATCAATATATCGATATATCGATATATCAATATCGATATATCGATATATCAATATCGATATATCGATATATCGATATAGCTATATCGATATATATAGATATCGATATATAAATATCGATATATCGATATATATACATCGATATATCGATATATCGATATCTCGACATCGATATATCGATATCTATCGATATCTCTATATATAGATAGATATATATATATATATATATATATTACTTTCTCCTATTTTAACTAACTTCTCCATATTTACTTGTTATTTTTAATAACAATATTCGCATTAATTATTTTATATACATGTATTTTTAATAGTAGTATTATAAATGGTTAATAACATGCATTTTTAAAATTATTTCTTTTAACGCGAAATTCGGTTAACACAAAAAATGTTTCATGCGTTAATTTTTGTATTAAGTGGTCCCCATTGTATTTTATTAAAAAAATATTCCACATCCAAGACATAATAAAAACAATTATGTTCCCTTAAAGTGCTCTAAAGCCATCTTTTCTTCAATAAAATGAGGTATAATTTTGTGCAAATTCAAAACGATAGAAACTTTGTACGGATAATAGATTTCGTATTCTCTTTTGGTTACACCTTTGATAATTGCCAGTGCAGTCTCATTGGAAGAAGGTGCAGAAATGGAAGAAAGTTTTAGTTTCGGAAAAGTAGATTTAACGATGGCATCCGATCGTGTTCTGGAACTGGAACTGGAACTGGAACTGGAACTGGAATCTCTGTCACAATTTGTGTTCTGGGAGCCATTGACAATGAGAATTGTTAATGGCTCCCAGAACACAAATTGTGACAGAGATTCCAGTTTCAGCATGTTTCAATTCTTGACGATAGCCATTAAAAAATCCATGAAGAGCATGTTTCGAAGCAGAGTACGTATGAGAAAATGCTGAGGAAATCTTTCCGACAGCAGAAGACACCACACCAATGTTACCTTTGCTAGCAGACAACATGTCGTGGCACCTTGAAGCCAAATCAACAAAAGACACGAAATTGATATTCAGAGTTTTTTCTAATGTGGTCATGTTTTTTGTGCTTCCTTTCCACAAGAAATAATCTAAAATAGCATGGTTCAAAACGAGATGGTCCAAGCCACCAAGTTGTTTCTCTGTCTCCTGAACCAATCTAATTCTGTCTTCTGGATTTCCCATGTCAGCCACAACATACCAGACCGTAGTGGCACCAAGTTCTTTGCATTTCGAAGCCACTATCTTTAGTAATTCTTCTCGATATCGATATATCGATATCGATATATCGATATTTATATATCGATATAGCTATATCGATATATCGATATCGATATAGCTATATCGATATAGCGTTATTGATATCGATATATCGATATATCGATACTGATAGCGATATATCGATATAGCTATATCGATATATCGATATTAATATGTATCGATATCGATATATCGATATATCAATATCGATATATCGATATATCAATATCGATATATCGATATATCAATATCGATATATCGATATATCAATATATCGATATATCAATATCGATATATCGATATAGCTATATCGATATATAGATATCGATATATCGATATATCGATATATCGATATATATATATACATCGATATATCGATATCTCGACATCGATATATCGATATCTATCGATATCTCTATATATAGATAGATATATATATATATATATATTACTTTCTCCTATTTTAACTAACTTCTCCATATTTACTTGTTATTTTTAATAACAATATTCGCATTAATTATTTTATATACATGTATTTTTAATAGTAGTATTATAAATGGTTAATAACATGCATTTTTAAAATTATTTCTTTTAACGCGAAATTCGGTTAACACAAAAAATGTTTCATGCGTTAATTTTTGTATTAAGTGGTCCCCATTGTATTTTATTAAAAAAATATTCCACATCCAAGACATAATAAAAACAATTATGTTCCCTTAAAGTGCTCTAAAGCCATCTTTTCTTCAATAAAATGAGGTATAATTTTGTGCAAATTCAAAACGATAGAAACTTTGTACGGATAATAGATTTCGTATTCTCTTTTGGTTACACCTTTGATAATTGCCAGTGCAGTCTCATTGGAAGAAGGTGCAGAAATGGAAGAAAGTTTTAGTTTCGGAAAAGTAGATTTAACGATGGCATCCGATCGTGTTCTGGAACTGGAACTGGAACTGGAACTGGAATCTCTGTCACAATTTGTGTTCTGGGAGCCATTGACAATGAGAATTGTCAATGGCTCCCAGAACACAAATTGTGACAGAGATTCCAGTTTCAGCATGTTTCAATTCTTGACGATAGCCATTAAAAAATCCATGAAGAGCATGTTTCGAAGCAGAGTACGTATGAGAAAATGCTGAGGAAATCTTTCCGACAGCAGAAGACACCACACCAATGTTACCTTTGCTAGCAGACAACATGTCGTGGCACCTTGAAGCCAAATCAACAAAAGACACGAAATTGATATTCAGAGTTTTTTCTAATGTGGTCATGTTTTTTGTGCTTCCTTTCCACAAGAAATACTCTAAAATAGCATGGTTCAAAACGAGATGGTCCAAGCCACCAAGTTGTTTCTCTGTCTCCTGAACCAATCTAATTCTGTCTTCTGGATTTCCCATGTCAGCCACAACATACCAGACCGTAGTGGCACCAAGTTCTTTGCATTTCGAAGCCACTATCTTTAGTAATTCTTCTCGATATCGATATATCGATATCGATATATCGATATTTATATATCGATATTTATATATCGATATAGCTATATCGATATATCGATATCGATATAGCGATATTGATATCGATATTGATATCGATATATCGATACTGATATCGATATATCGATATAGCTATATCGATATATCGATATAGCTATATCGATATATCGATATATTGATATATCGATATATCGATATATCGATATATCAATATCGATATATCGATATATCAATATATCGATATAGCTATATCGATATATAGATATCGATATATCGATATATAAATATCGATATATCGATATATATATACATCGATATATCGATATATATACATCGATATATCGATATATCGATATCTCGACATCGATATATCGATATCTATCGATATCTCTATATATAGATAGATATATATATATATATATTACTTTCTCCTATTTTAACTAACTTCTCCATATTTACTTGTTATTTTTAATAACAATATTCGCATTAATTATTTTATATACATGTATTTTTAATAGTAGTATTATAAATGGTTAATAACATGCATTTTTAAAATTATTTCTTTTAACGCGAAATTCGGTTAACACAAAAAATGTTTCATGCGTTAATTTTTGTATTAAGTGGTCCCCATTGTATTTTATTAAAAAAATATTCCACATCCAAGACATAATAAAAACAATTATGTTCCCTTAAAGTGCTCTAAAGCCATCTTTTCTTCAATAAAATGAGGTATAATTTTGTGCAAATTCAAAACGATAGAAACTTTGTACGGATAATAGATTTCGTATTCTCTTTTGGTTACACCTTTGATAATTGCCAGTGCAGTCTCATTGGAAGAAGGTGCAGAAATGGAAGAAAGTTTTAGTTTCGGAAAAGTAGATTTAACGATGGCATCCGATCGTGTTCTGGAACTGGAACTGGAACTGGAACTGGAACTGGAATCTCTGTCACAATTTGTGTTCTGGGAGCCATTGACAATGAGAATTGTTAATGGCTCCCAGAACACAAATTGTGACAGAGATTCCAGTTTCAGCATGTTTCAATTCTTGACGATAGCCATTAAAAAATCCATGAAGAGCATGTTTCGAAGCAGAGTACGTATGAGAAAATGCTGAGGAAATCTTTCCGACAGCAGAAGACACCACACCAATGTTACCTTTGCTAGCAGACAACATGTCGTGGCACCTTGAAGCCAAATCAACAAAAGACACGAAATTGATATTCAGAGTTTTTTCTAATGTGGTCATGTTTTTTGTGCTTCCTTTCCACAAGAAATAATCTAAAATAGCATGGTTCAAAACGAGATGGTCCAAGCCACCAAGTTGTTTCTCTGTCTCCTGAACCAATCTAATTCTGTCTTCTGGATTTCCCATGTCAGCCACAACATACCAGACCGTAGTGGCACCAAGTTCTTTGCATTTCGAAGCCACTATCTTTAGTAATTCTTCTCGATATCGATATATCGATATCGATATATCGATATTTATATATCGATATTTATATATCGATATAGCTATATCGATATATCGATATCGATATAGCGTTATTGATATCGATATATCGATATATCGATACTGATATCGATATATCGATATAGCTATATCGATATATCGATATTAATATGTATCGATATCGATATATCGATATATCAATATCGATATATCGATATATCAATATCGATATATCGATGTATCGATGTATCGATATCGATATATCGATATATCGATATATCAATATCGATATATCGATATAGCTATATCGATATATAGATATCGATATATCGATATATAAATATCGATATATCGATATATACATCGATATATCGATATATCGATATCTCGACATCGATATATCGATATCTATCGATATCTCTATATATAGATAGATATATATATATATATATATTACTTTCTCCTATTTTAACTAACTTCTCCATATTTACTTGTTATTTTTAATAACAATATTCGCATTAATTATTTTATATACATGTATTTTTAATAGTAGTATTATAAATGGTTAATAACATGCATTTTTAAAATTATTTCTTTTAACGCGAAATTCGGTTAACACAAAAAATGTTTCATGCGTTAATTTTTGTATTAAGTGGTCCCCATTGTATTTTATTAAAAAAATATTCCACATCCAAGACATAATAAAAACAATTATGTTCCCTTAAAGTGCTCTAAAGCCATCTTTTCTTCAATAAAATGAGGTATAATTTTGTGCAAATTCAAAACGATAGAAACTTTGTACGGATAATAGATTTCGTATTCTCTTTTGGTTACACCTTTGATAATTGCCAGTGCAGTCTCATTGGAAGAAGGTGCAGAAATGGAAGAAAGTTTTAGTTTCGGAAAAGTAGATTTAACGATGGCATCCGATCGTGTTCTGGAACTGGAACTGGAACTGGAATCTCTGTCACAATTTGTGTTCTGGGAGCCATTGACAATGAGAATTGTCAATGGCTCCCAGAACACAAATTGTGACAGAGATTCCAGTTTCAGCATGTTTCAATTCTTGACGATAGCCATTAAAAAATCCATGAAGAGCATGTTTCGAAGCAGAGTACGTATGAGAAAATGCTGAGGAAATCTTTCCGACAGCAGAAGACACCACACCAATGTTACCTTTGCTAGCAGACAACATGTCGTGGCACCTTGAAGCCAAATCAACAAAAGACACGAAATTGATATTCAGAGTTTTTTCTAATGTGGTCATGTTTTTTGTGCTTCCTTTCCACAAGAAATACTCTAAAATAGCATGGTTCAAAACGAGATGGTCCAAGCCACCAAGTTGTTTCTCTGTCTCCTGAACCAATCTAATTCTGTCTTCTGGATTTCCCATGTCAGCCACAACATACCAGACCGTAGTGGCACCAAGTTCTTTGCATTTCGAAGCCACTATCTTTAGTAATTCTTCTCGATATCGATATATCGATATCGATATATCGATATTTATATATCGATATTTATATATCGATATAGCTATATCGATATATCGATATCGATATAGCGATATTGATATCGATATTGATATCGATATATCGATACTGATATCGATATATCGATATAGCTATATCGATATATCGATATAGCTATATCGATATATCGATATTAATATGTATCGATATCGATATATCGATATATCAATATCGATATATCGATATCGATATATCGATATATCAATATCGATATATCGATATATCAATATCGATATATCGATATAGCTATATCGATATATAGATATCGATATATCGATATATAAATATCGATATATCGATATATCGATATATACATCGATATATCGATATACCGATATCTCGACATCGATATATCGATATCTATCGATATCTCTATATATAGATAGATATATATATATATATATATTACTTTCTCCTATTTTAACTAACTTCTCCATATTTACTTGTTATTTTTAATAACAACATTCGCATTAATTATTTTATATACATGTATTTTTAATAGTAGTATTATAAATGGTTAATAACATGCATTTTTAAAATTATTTCTTTTAACGCGAAATTCGGTTAACACAAAAAATGTTTCATGCGTTAATTTTTGTATTAAGTGGTCCCCATTGTATTTTATTAAAAAAATATTCCACATCCAAGACATAATAAAAACAATTATGTTCCCTTAAAGTGCTCTAAAGCCATCTTTTCTTCAATAAAATGAGGTATAATTTTGTGCAAATTCAAAACGATAGAAACTTTGTACGGATAATAGATTTCGTATTCTCTTTTGGTTACACCTTTGATAATTGCCAGTGCAGTCTCATTGGAAGAAGGTGCAGAAATGGAAGAAAGTTTTAGTTTCGGAAAAGTAGATTTAACGATGGCATCCGATCGTGTTCTGGAACTGGAACTGGAACTGGAACTGGAATCTCTGTCACAATTTGTGTTCTGGGAGCCATTGACAATGAGAATTGTCAATGGCTCCCAGAACACAAATTGTGACAGAGATTCCAGTTTCAGCATGTTTCAATTCTTGACGATAGCCATTAAAAAATCCATGAAGAGCATGTTTCGAAGCAGAGTACGTATGAGAAAATGCTGAGGAAATCTTTCCGACAGCAGAAGACACCACACCAATGTTACCTTTGCTAGCAGACAACATGTCGTGGCACCTTGAAGCCAAATCAACAAAAGACACGAAATTGATATTCAGAGTTTTTTCTAATGTGGTCATGTTTTTTGTGCTTCCTTTCCACAAGAAATACTCTAAAATAGCATGGTTCAAAACGAGATGGTCCAAGCCACCAAGTTGTTTCTCTGTCTCCTGAACCAATCTAATTCTGTCTTCTGGATTTCCCATGTCAGCCACAACATACCAGACCGTAGTGGCACCAAGTTCTTTGCATTTCGAAGCCACTATCTTTAGTAATTCTTCTCGATATCGATATATCGATATCGATATATCGATATTTATATATATCGATATTTATATATCGATATAGCTATATCGATATAGCTATATCGATATAGCTATATCGATATCGATATTGATATCGATATATCGATATATCGATACTGATATCGATATATCGATATAGCTATATCGATATATCGATATTTATATGTATCGATATCGATATATCGATATCAATATATCGGTATATCGATATCAATATATCGATATATCAATATCGATATATCGATATATCGATATAGCTATATCGATATATAGATATCGATATATCGATATATAAATATCGATATATCGATATATATACATCGATATATCGATATATCGATATCTCGACATCGATATATCGATATCTATCGATATCTCTATATATAGATATATATATATATATATATATATATATATATATATTACTTTCTCCTATTTTAACTAACTTCTCCATATTTACTTGTTATTTTTAATAACAACATTCGCATTAATTATTTTATATACATGTATTTTTAATAGTAGTATTATAAATGGTTAATAACATGCATTTTTAAAATTATTTCTTTTAACGCGAAATTCGGTTAACACAAAAAATGTTTCATGCGTTAATTTTTGTATTAAGTGGTCCCCATTGTATTTTATTAAAAAAATATTCCACATCCAAGACATAATAAAAACAATTATGTTCCCTTAAAGTGCTCTAAAGCCATCTTTTCTTCAATAAAATGAGGTATAATTTTGTGCAAATTCAAAACGATAGAAACTTTGTACGGATAATAGATTTCGTATTCTCTTTTGGTTACACCTTTGATAATTGCCAGTGCAGTCTCATTGGAAGAAGGTGCAGAAATGGAAGAAAGTTTTAGTTTCGGAAAAGTAGATTTAACGATGGCATCCGATCGTGTTCTGGAACTGGAACTGGAACTGGAACTGGAATCTCTGTCACAATTTGTGTTCTGGGAGCCATTGACAATGAGAATTGTCAATGGCTCCCAGAACACAAATTGTGACAGAGATTCCAGTTTCAGCATGTTTCAATTCTTGACGATAGCCATTAAAAAATCCATGAAGAGCATGTTTCGAAGCAGAGTACGTATGAGAAAATGCTGAGGAAATCTTTCCGACAGCAGAAGACACCACACCAATGTTACCTTTGCTAGCAGACAACATGTCGTGGCACCTTGAAGCCAAATCAACAAAAGACACGAAATTGATATTCAGAGTTTTTTCTAATGTGGTCATGTTTTTTGTGCTTCCTTTCCACAAGAAATACTCTAAAATAGCATGGTTCAAAACGAGATGGTCCAAGCCACCAAGTTGTTTCTCTGTCTCCTGAACCAATCTAATTCTGTCTTCTGGATTTCCCATGTCAGCCACAACATACCAGACCGTAGTGGCACCAAGTTCTTTGCATTTCGAAGCCACTATCTTTAGTAATTCTTCTCGATATCGATATATCGATATCGATATATCGATATTTATATATCGATATTTATATATCGATATAGTTATATCGATATATCGATATCGATATAGCGATATTGATATCGATATTGATATCGATATATCGATACTGATATCGATATATCGATATAGCTATATCGATATATCGATATAGCTATATCGATATATCGATATTAATATGTATCGATATCGATATATCGATATATCAATATCGATATATCAATATCGATATATCGATATATCAATATCGATATATCGATATATCAATATCGATATATCGATATAGCTATATCGATATATAGATATCGATATATCGATATATAAATATCGATATATAAATATCGATATATCGATATATATACATCGATATATCGATATATCGATATCTCGACATCGATATATCGATATCTCTATATATAGATAGATATATATATATATATATATTACTTTCTCCTATTTTAACTAACTTCTCCATATTTACTTGTTATTTTTAATAACAACATTCGCATTAATTATTTTATATACATGTATTTTTAATAGTAGTATTATAAATGGTTAATAACATGCATTTTTAAAATTATTTCTTTTAACGCGAAATTCGGTTAACACAAAAAATGTTTCATGCGTTAATTTTTGTATTAAGTGGTCCCCATTGTATTTTATTAAAAAAATATTCCACATCCAAGACATAATAAAAACAATTATGTTCCCTTAAAGTGCTCTAAAGCCATCTTTTCTTCAATAAAATGAGGTATAATTTTGTGCAAATTCAAAACGATAGAAACTTTGTACGGATAATAGATTTCGTATTCTCTTTTGGTTACACATTTGATAATTGCCAGTGCAGTCTCATTGGAAGAAGGTGCAGAAATGGAAGAAAGTTTTAGTTTCGGAAAAGTAGATTTAACGATGGCATCCGATCGTGTTCTGGAACTGGAACTGGAACTGGAATCTCTGTCACAATTTGTGTTCTGGGAGCCATTGACAATGAGAATTGTCAATGGCTCCCAGAACACAAATTGTGACAGAGATTCCAGTTTCAGCATGTTTCAATTCTTGACGATAGCCATTAAAAAATCCATGAAGAGCATGTTTCGAAGCAGAGTACGTATGAGAAAATGCTGAGGAAATCTTTCCGACAGCAGAAGACACCACACCAATGTTACCTTTGCTAGCAGACAACATGTCGTGGCACCTTGAAGCCAAATCAACAAAAGACACGAAATTGATATTCAGAGTTTTTTCTAATGTGGTCATGTTTTTTGTGCTTCCTTTCCACAAGAAATACTCTAAAATAGCATGGTTCAAAACGAGATGGTCCAAGCCACCAAGTTGTTTCTCTGTCTCCTGAACCAATCTAATTCTGTCTTCTGGATTTCCCATGTCAGCCACAACATACCAGACCGTAGTGGCACCAAGTTCTTTGCATTTCGAAGCCACTATCTTTAGTAATTCTTCTCGATATCGATATATCGATATCGATATATCGATATCGATATATCGATATTTATATATCGATATTTATATATCGATATAGCTATATCGATATATCGATATCGATATAGCGATATTGATAGCGATACTGATATCGATATATCGATATAGCTATATCGATATATCGATATAGCTATATCGATATTAATATGTATCGATATCGATATATAGATATATCAATATCGATATATCGATATCGATATATCGATATATCAATATCGATATATCGATATAGCTATATCAATATATAGATATCGATATATCGATATATAAATATCGATATATCGATATATCGATATATACATCGATATATCGATATATCGATATCTCGACATCGATATATCGATATCTATCGATATCTCTATATATAGATAGATATATATATATATATATATTACTTTCTCCTATTTTAACTAACTTCTCCATATTTACTTGTTATTTTTAATAACAATATTCGCATTAATTATTTTATATACATGTATTTTTAATAGTAGTATTATAAATGGTTAATAACATGCATTTTTAAAATTATTTCTTTTAACGCGAAATTCGGTTAACACAAAAAATGTTTCATGCGTTAATTTTTGTATTAAGTGGTCCCCATTGTATTTTATTAAAAAAATATTCCACATCCAAGACATAATAAAAACAATTATGTTCCCTTAAAGTGCTCTAAAGCCATCTTTTCTTCAATAAAATGAGGTATAATTTTGTGCAAATTCAAAACGATAGAAACTTTGTACGGATAATAGATTTCGTATTCTCTTTTGGTTACACCTTTGATAATTGCCAGTGCAGTCTCATTGGAAGAAGGTGCAGAAATGGAAGAAAGTTTTAGTTTCGGAAAAGTAGATTTAACGATGGCATCCGATCGTGTTCTGGAACTGGAACTGGAACTGGAACTGGAACTGGAATCTCTGTCACAATTTGTGTTCTGGGAGCCATTGACAATGAGAATTGTTAATGGCTCCCAGAACACAAATTGTGACAGAGATTCCAGTTTCAGCATGTTTCAATTCTTGACGATAGCCATTAAAAAATCCATGAAGAGCATGTTTCGAAGCAGAGTACGTATGAGAAAATGCTGAGGAAATCTTTCCGACAGCAGAAGACACCACACCAATGTTACCTTTGCTAGCAGACAACATGTCGTGGCACCTTGAAGCCAAATCAACAAAAGACACGAAATTGATATTCAGAGTTTTTTCTAATGTGGTCATGTTTTTTGTGCTTCCTTTCCACAAGAAATAATCTAAAATAGCATGGTTCAAAACGAGATGGTCCAAGCCACCAAGTTGTTTCTCTGTCTCCTGAACCAATCTAATTCTGTCTTCTGGATTTCCCATGTCAGCCACAACATACCAGACCGTAGTGGCACCAAGTTCTTTGCATTTCGAAGCCACTATCTTTAGTAATTCTTCTCGATATCGATATATCGATATCGATATATCGATATTTATATATCGATATTTATATATCGATATAGCTATATCGATATATCGATATCGATATAGCTATATCGATATAGCGTTATTGATATCGATATATCGATATATCGATACTGATATCGATATATCGATATAGCTATATCGATATATCGATATTAATATGTATCGATATCGATATATCGATATATCAATATCGATATATCGATATATCAATATCGATATATCGATATATCAATATATCGATATATCGATATATCAATATATCGATATATCAATATCGATATATCGATATAGCTATATCGATATATAGATATCGATATATCGATATATAAATATCGATATATCGATATATCGATATATACATCGATATATCGATATACCGATATCTCGACATCGATATATCGATATCTATCGATATCTCTATATATAGATAGATATATATATATATATATATTACTTTCTCCTATTTTAACTAACTTCTCCATATTTACTTGTTATTTTTAATAACAATATTCGCATTAATTATTTTATATACATGTATTTTTAATAGTAGTATTATAAATGGTTAATAACATGCATTTTTAAAATTATTTCTTTTAACGCGAAATTCGGTTAACACAAAAAATGTTTCATGCGTTAATTTTTGTATTAAGTGGTCCCCATTGTATTTTATTAAAAAAATATTCCACATCCAAGACATAATAAAAACAATTATGTTCCCTTAAAGTGCTCTAAAGCCATCTTTTCTTCAATAAAATGAGGTATAATTTTGTGCAAATTCAAAACGATAGAAACTTTGTACGGATAATAGATTTCGTATTCTCTTTTGGTTACACCTTTGATAATTGCCAGTGCAGTCTCATTGGAAGAAGGTGCAGAAATGGAAGAAAGTTTTAGTTTCGGAAAAGTAGATTTAACGATGGCATCCGATCGTGTTCTGGAACTGGAACTGGAACTGGAACTGGAATCTCTGTCACAATTTGTGTTCTGGGAGCCATTGACAATGAGAATTGTCAATGGCTCCCAGAACACAAATTGTGACAGAGATTCCAGTTTCAGCATGTTTCAATTCTTGACGATAGCCATTAAAAAATCCATGAAGAGCATGTTTCGAAGCAGAGTACGTATGAGAAAATGCTGAGGAAATCTTTCCGACAGCAGAAGACACCACACCAATGTTACCTTTGCTAGCAGACAACATGTCGTGGCACCTTGAAGCCAAATCAACAAAAGACACGAAATTGATATTCAGAGTTTTTTCTAATGTGGTCATGTTTTTTGTGCTTCCTTTCCACAAGAAATACTCTAAAATAGCATGGTTCAAAACGAGATGGTCCAAGCCACCAAGTTGTTTCTCTGTCTCCTGAACCAATCTAATTCTGTCTTCTGGATTTCCCATGTCAGCCACAACATACCAGACCGTAGTGGCACCAAGTTCTTTGCATTTCGAAGCCACTATCTTTAGTAATTCTTCTCGATATCGATATATCGATATCGATATATCGATATTTATATATCGATATTTATATATCGATATAGCTATATCGATATATCGATATCGATATAGCGATATTGATATCGATATTGATATCGATATATCGATACTGATATCGATATATCGATATAGCTATATCGATATATCGATATAGCTATATCGATATATCGATATATTGATATATCGATATATCGATATATCGATATATCAATATCGATATATCGATATATCAATATCGATATATCGATATCGATATATCGATATCGAGAAGAATTACTAAAGATAGTGGCTTCGAAATGCAAAGAACTTGGTGCCACAATATCGATATAGCTATATCGATATATAGATATCGATATATCGATATATAAATATCGATATATCAATATATAAATATCGATATATCGATATATATATATACATCGATATATCGATATCTCGACATCGATATATCGATATCTATCGATATCTCTATATATAGATAGATATATATATATATATATTACTTTCTCCTATTTTAACTAACTTCTCCATATTTACTTGTTATTTTTAATAACAATATTCGCATTAATTATTTTATATACATGTATTTTTAATAGTAGTATTATAAATGGTTAATAACATGCATTTTTAAAATTATTTCTTTTAACGCGAAATTCGGTTAACACAAAAAATGTTTCATGCGTTAATTTTTGTATTAAGTGGTCCCCATTGTATTTTATTAAAAAAATATTCCACATCCAAGACATAATAAAAACAATTATGTTCCCTTAAAGTGCTCTAAAGCCATCTTTTCTTCAATAAAATGAGGTATAATTTTGTGCAAATTCAAAACGATAGAAACTTTGTACGGATAATAGATTTCGTATTCTCTTTTGGTTACACCTTTGATAATTGCCAGTGCAGTCTCATTGGAAGAAGGTGCAGAAATGGAAGAAAGTTTTAGTTTCGGAAAAGTAGATTTAACGATGGCATCCGATCGTGTTCTGGAACTGGAACTGGAACTGGAACTGGAACTGGAATCTCTGTCACAATTTGTGTTCTGGGAGCCATTGACAATGAGAATTGTTAATGGCTCCCAGAACACAAATTGTGACAGAGATTCCAGTTTCAGCATGTTTCAATTCTTGACGATAGCCATTAAAAAATCCATGAAGAGCATGTTTCGAAGCAGAGTACGTATGAGAAAATGCTGAGGAAATCTTTCCGACAGCAGAAGACACCACACCAATGTTACCTTTGCTAGCAGACAACATGTCGTGGCACCTTGAAGCCAAATCAACAAAAGACACGAAATTGATATTCAGAGTTTTTTCTAATGTGGTCATGTTTTTTGTGCTTCCTTTCCACAAGAAATAATCTAAAATAGCATGGTTCAAAACGAGATGGTCCAAGCCACCAAGTTGTTTCTCTGTCTCCTGAACCAATCTAATTCTGTCTTCTGGATTTCCCATGTCAGCCACAACATACCAGACCGTAGTGGCACCAAGTTCTTTGCATTTCGAAGCCACTATCTTTAGTAATTCTTCTCGATATCGATATATCGATATCGATATATCGATATTTATATATCGATATTTATATATCGATATAGCTATATCGATATATCGATATCAATATAGCTATATCGATATAGCGTTATTGATATCGATATATCGATATATCGATACTGATATCGATATATCGATATAGCTATATCGATATATCGATATTAATATGTATCGATATCGATATATCGATATATCAATATCGATATATCGATATATCAATATCGATATATCGATGTATCGATATCGATATATCGATATATCAATATATCGATATATCAATATCGATATATCGATATAGCTATATCGATATATAGATATCGATATATCGATATATAAATATCGATATATCGATATATCGATATATACATCGATATATCGATATATCGATATCTCGACATCCATATATCGATATCTATCGATATCTCTATATATAGATAGATATATATATATATATATATTACTTTCTCCTATTTTAACTAACTTCTCCATATTTACTTGTTATTTTTAATAACAATATTCGCATTAATTATTTTATATACATGTATTTTTAATAGTAGTATTATAAATGGTTAATAACATGCATTTTTAAAATTATTTCTTTTAACGCGAAATTCGGTTAACACAAAAAATGTTTCATGCGTTAATTTTTGTATTAAGTGGTCCCCATTGTATTTTATTAAAAAAATATTCCACATCCAAGACATAATAAAAACAATTATGTTCCCTTAAAGTGCTCTAAAGCCATCTTTTCTTCAATAAAATGAGGTATAATTTTGTGCAAATTCAAAACGATAGAAACTTTGTACGGATAATAGATTTCGTATTCTCTTTTGGTTACACCTTTGATAATTGCCAGTGCAGTCTCATTGGAAGAAGGTGCAGAAATGGAAGAAAGTTTTAGTTTCGGAAAAGTAGATTTAACGATGGCATCCGATCGTGTTCTGGAACTGGAACTGGAACTGGAATCTCTGTCACAATTTGTGTTCTGGGAGCCATTGACAATGAGAATTGTCAATGGCTCCCAGAACACAAATTGTGACAGAGATTCCAGTTTCAGCATGTTTCAATTCTTGACGATAGCCATTAAAAAATCCATGAAGAGCATGTTTCGAAGCAGAGTACGTATGAGAAAATGCTGAGGAAATCTTTCCGACAGCAGAAGACACCACACCAATGTTACCTTTGCTAGCAGACAACATGTCGTGGCACCTTGAAGCCAAATCAACAAAAGACACGAAATTGATATTCAGAGTTTTTTCTAATGTGGTCATGTTTTTTGTGCTTCCTTTCCACAAGAAATACTCTAAAATAGCATGGTTCAAAACGAGATGGTCCAAGCCACCAAGTTGTTTCTCTGTCTCCTGAACCAATCTAATTCTGTCTTCTGGATTTCCCATGTCAGCCACAACATACCAGACCGTAGTGGCACCAAGTTCTTTGCATTTCGAAGCCACTATCTTTAGTAATTCTTCTCGATATCGATATATCGATATATCGATATTTATATATCGATATTTATATATCGATATAGCTATATCGATATATCGATATCGATATAGCGATATTGATATCGATATATCGATATATCGATACTGATATTGATATATCGATATAGCTATATCGATATATCGATATTTATATGTATCGATATATCGATATCAATATCGATATATCGATATATCAATATCTATATATCGATATATCGATATAGCAATATCGATATATCGATATAGATATATATCGATATATAGATATCGATATATCGATATATAAATATCGATATATCGATATATATACATCGATATATCGATATATATACATCGATATATCGATATCTATCGATATCTCTATATATAGATAGATATATATATATATATATATATTACTTTCTCCTATTTTAACTAACTTCTCCATATTTACTTGTTATTTTTAATAACAATATTCGCATTAATTATTTTATATACATGTATTTTTAATAGTAGTATTATAAATGGTTAATAACATGCATTTTTAAAATTATTTCTTTTAACGCGAAATTCGGTTAACACAAAAAATGTTTCATGCGTTAATTTTTGTATTAAGTGGTCCCCATTGTATTTTATTAAAAAAATATTCCACATCCAAGACATAATAAAAACAATTATGTTCCCTTAAAGTGCTCTAAAGCCATCTTTTCTTCAATAAAATGAGGTATAATTTTGTGCAAATTCAAAACGATAGAAACTTTGTACGGATAATAGATTTCGTATTCTCTTTTGGTTACACCTTTGATAATTGCCAGTGCAGTCTCATTGGAAGAAGGTGCAGAAATGGAAGAAAGTTTTAGTTTCGGAAAAGTAGATTTAACGATGGCATCCGATCGTGTTCTGGAACTGGAACTGGAACTGGAACTGGAATCTCTGTCACAATTTGTGTTCTGGGAGCCATTGACAATGAGAATTGTCAATGGCTCCCAGAACACAAATTGTGACAGAGATTCCAGTTTCAGCATGTTTCAATTCTTGACGATAGCCATTAAAAAATCCATGAAGAGCATGTTTCGAAGCAGAGTACGTATGAGAAAATGCTGAGGAAATCTTTCCGACAGCAGAAGACACCACACCAATGTTACCTTTGCTAGCAGACAACATGTCGTGGCACCTTGAAGCCAAATCAACAAAAGACACGAAATTGATATTCAGAGTTTTTTCTAATGTGGTCATGTTTTTTGTGCTTCCTTTCCACAAGAAATACTCTAAAATAGCATGGTTCAAAACGAGATGGTCCAAGCCACCAAGTTGTTTCTCTGTCTCCTGAACCAATCTAATTCTGTCTTCTGGATTTCCCATGTCAGCCACAACATACCAGACCGTAGTGGCACCAAGTTCTTTGCATTTCGAAGCCACTATCTTTAGTAATTCTTCTCGATATCGATATATCGATATATCGATATTTATATATCGATATTTATATATCGATATAGCTATATCGATATATCGATATCGATATAGCGATATTGATATCGATATATCGATATATCGATACTGATATTGATATATCGATATAGCTATATCGATATATCGATATTTATATGTATCGATATATCGATATCAATATCGATATATCGATATATCAATATCTATATATCGATATATCGATATAGCAATATCGATATATCGATATAGATATATATCGATATATAGATATCGATATATCGATATATAAATATCGATATATCGATATATATACATCGATATATCGATATATATACATCGATATATCGATATCTATCGATATCTCTATATATAGATAGATATATATATATATATATATTACTTTCTCCTATTTTAACTAACTTCTCCATATTTACTTGTTATTTTTAATAACAATATTCGCATTAATTATTTTATATACATGTATTTTTAATAGTAGTATTATAAATGGTTAATAACATGCATTTTTAAAATTATTTCTTTTAACGCGAAATTCGGTTAACACAAAAAATGTTTCATGCGTTAATTTTTGTATTAAGTGGTCCCCATTGTATTTTATTAAAAAAATATTCCACATCCAAGACATAATAAAAACAATTATGTTCCCTTAAAGTGCTCTAAAGCCATCTTTTCTTCAATAAAATGAGGTATAATTTTGTGCAAATTCAAAACGATAGAAACTTTGTACGGATAATAGATTTCGTATTCTCTTTTGGTTACACCTTTGATAATTGCCAGTGCAGTCTCATTGGAAGAAGGTGCAGAAATGGAAGAAAGTTTTAGTTTCGGAAAAGTAGATTTAACGATGGCATCCGATCGTGTTCTGGAACTGGAACTGGAACTGGAACTGGAATCTCTGTCACAATTTGTGTTCTGGGAGCCATTGACAATGAGAATTGTCAATGGCTCCCAGAACACAAATTGTGACAGAGATTCCAGTTTCAGCATGTTTCAATTCTTGACGATAGCCATTAAAAAATCCATGAAGAGCATGTTTCGAAGCAGAGTACGTATGAGAAAATGCTGAGGAAATCTTTCCGACAGCAGAAGACACCACACCAATGTTACCTTTGCTAGCAGACAACATGTCGTGGCACCTTGAAGCCAAATCAACAAAAGACACGAAATTGATATTCAGAGTTTTTTCTAATGTGGTCATGTTTTTTGTGCTTCCTTTCCACAAGAAATACTCTAAAATAGCATGGTTCAAAACGAGATGGTCCAAGCCACCAAGTTGTTTCTCTGTCTCCTGAACCAATCTAATTCTGTCTTCTGGATTTCCCATGTCAGCCACAACATACCAGACCGTAGTGGCACCAAGTTCTTTGCATTTCGAAGCCACTATCTTTAGTAATTCTTCTCGATATCGATATATCGATATCGATATATCGATATTTATATATCGATATTTATATATCGATATAGCTATATCGATATAGCGATATTGATATCGGTATATCGATATATCGATATTGATATCGATATATCGATATAGCTATATTGATACTGATATCGATATATCGATATAGCTATATCGATATATCGATATTTATATGTATCGATATATCGATATCAATATCGATATATCGATATATCAATATCGATATATCGATATAGCTATATCGATATATAGATATCGAAATATCGATATATAAATATCGATATATATATATATATATACATCGATATATCGATATATCGATATCTCGACATCGATATCTCGACATCGATATATCGATATCTATCGATATCTCTATATATAGATATATATATATATATATATATATATTACTTTCTCCTATTTTAACTAACTTCTCCATATTTACTTGTTATTTTTAATAACAATATTCGCATTAATTATTTTATATACATGTATTTTTAATAGTAGTATTATAAATGGTTAATAACATGCATTTTTAAAATTATTTCTTTTAACGCGAAATTCGGTTAACACAAAAAATGTTTCATGCGTTAATTTTTGTATTAAGTGGTCCCCATTGTATTTTATTAAAAAAATATTCCACGTCCAAGACATAATAAAAACAATTATGTTCCCTTAAAGTGCTCTAAAGCCATCTTTTCTTCAATAAAATGAGGTATAATTTTGTGCAAATTCAAAACGATAGAAACTTTGTACGGATAATAGATTTCGTATTCTCTTTTGGTTACACCTTTGATAATTGCCAGTGCAGTCTCATTGGAAGAAGGTGCAGAAATGGAAGAAAGTTTTAGTTTCGGAAAAGTAGATTTAACGATGGCATCCGATCGTGTTCTGGAACTGGAACTGGAACTGGAATCTCTGTCACAATTTGTGTTCTGGGAGCCATTGACAATGAGAATTGTCAATGGCTCCCAGAACACAAATTGTGACAGAGATTCCAGTTTCAGCATGTTTCAATTCTTGACGATAGCCATTAAAAAATCCATGAAGAGCATGTTTCGAAGCAGAGTACGTATGAGAAAATGCTGAGGAAATCTTTCCGACAGCAGAAGACACCACACCAATGTTACCTTTGCTAGCAGACAACATGTCGTGGCACCTTGAAGCCAAATCAACAAAAGACACGAAATTGATATTCAGAGTTTTTTCTAATGTGGTCATGTTTTTTGTGCTTCCTTTCCACAAGAAATACTCTAAAATAGCATGGTTCAAAACGAGATGGTCCAAGCCACCAAGTTGTTTCTCTGTCTCCTGAACCAATCTAATTCTGTCTTCTGGATTTCCCATGTCAGCCACAACATACCAGACCGTAGTGGCACCAAGTTCTTTGCATTTCGAAGCCACTATCTTTAGTAATTCTTCTCGACGAGCTGTTATTACGAGAGAAGCACCCATGGTAGAGTAATGATAGGCAAGTTGCTCACCAATGCCCGAAGAAGCCCCAGTGAGAAGAACTCTTTTGCCACGAATTGATTCAGGTTCAAAAGTGTCAGGATCATAAAAAATGGCAAACAAAACAGTAAAAGCCACGATTAGAAAAATCTTTTGTGACATTGTTAAAATGAATAGAAATTTCTTTTGTTGAAAGATGACAAGAAAAAAAAATCACCAAGATAGTCAGAATTCACATCAACAGCCCAAACACATATCATTTCTAAAACTTGTTTTCACTTTTGGACCTTGGTGCTCTGTTTGTTAATAACGCTTTCATGTTTGAACAGGTGCAGCCATATACTGTACAGTGATACAAATGATAATACAAACCTTTAACAAGTCTTCCGTATGCATGGATTATTACATATTATCAAGGGGTACACAACGTATTTAAAAAAATTGCAACCCATGCTTAGTTATTAGTAAATTACAATAACATCCAACCATCCATTATGTAAATGTTGAGTTACTTTTTAAACACACTGTATTTTAATTGGACTGAAATGACCACCCTATCCCATGTTATAGTTTGAATAGCTATTATATTATGTTCTACCTAATGTATTTAGAAACATTGGAAATTTTACAAAAATAATAAAAAATAACATATAGCCTTGCATTTGGGTGCATTCGGAAACAAAATCTAGGAAGTTGATAAATTTCTAACAAAACAGAACTTACAGAATATATGCAAGCCACTTAATGAGGATGCATTACTCATGATGTAACTTTAAGTAGATATTTTTTTTTAAAAATTGAATAATTACCTTGCAAGTAGCACAGAAAGCCTATAGCAGAGAAAACATTTAGACCCAAAACTGCAAAAAAAAAATTGTCAAAATAACCTATTAATAAATGTACATGCCACAAAAGGATATTGCAGAAATTCACAGCGTTCAAACTTAATTTCGATATTCTTCATCTTAAATATCAAAGTCAATGTTATTCATTCCTAGTAATTATTTTGTTGTTCATGTTAATTCTGAAACCTAGTTTGGTGTGTTCTTGCAAGTGCAATTTTTGGCACTTTAACATTTAGGCTTATGTCGCACACACACAGACTATTTTATAGTGTTCGATTTCGACTGTAAAATATTTTCGCATTGTAACGCTTTTGCTATGGAAAGACGCTAGGCCTCGCTACACGAGCAGTTCTTGAAGTCGAATATACGACCACCACTGGGTGTGCTGCCATTACAATCTACATGTATTGCTATGAAAAAGAGCTGAACTTTGGCAAACAACTGACCGACTTCTATTTTTGCAGTCAAAAAGTGGTCTGTGTGCGAAGGAGGGCATTATACAGTATTCTTATCAGTTATTCCATTTACACCCTACCCGTACTTTAGTTTCTGCTAAGTTATTTTAATTTTAACCAATTTTAATATAAAACAAAAAAGTAAGGGAGTGAGGGGAAAAGGTTGTAAAGTGTAGAAGGGGAGAAAGAGAAAAGTTAGAAGGGGTAACTGAAATTGAAATGAAAGGAGTAAAAAAGGAAAAAACGACGCACATGCACACAACATGACGGGTCATGTGTATGTCTGTGTATGTCTGTGCCAGGTCTGTGTATGTGTGTGTGTGTGTGTGTGTGTGGAGTAACAAAAACCATTGAAGCACGTCGGTATTTATATAAATTTGAATAAATGAACCGTTTTTTTTCTCAAGGTTGAACTCTTCCTTTGGAAAGTGTAGAAGGGGGAGAGAGAGAAAAGTGGGAGGGGGTGAGGAGAAAAGTTTGGAAAGTGTAGAAGGGGAGAGAGAGAAAAGTGGGAGAGGATGAGGGGAAAAGGTTGGAAAGTGTAGAAGGGGAGAGAGAGAAAAGTGGGAGGGGTGACTGAAATTGAAATGAAAGGAGTAAAAAAAGGAAAAAACGACGCGCATGCGCAGAATTGCCTGTGAATTTTGCTCCCGTCATTTATGACGGGTTACCCCACTAGTTTCCTAAAATAAGGCAAAAGTTATTCAAGAAAAAAGTTTGCATAATGACAGATTCAACTAATTTGGGGGTACACAACGACACCACGAAAAATGCCTTATTTGCAATAATAATAATAATAATAATAATAATAATAATAATAATAATAATGAATTCAACCTAAAAATAAAAAGGCATAAAGGCACACAAATTGCTTATTTCCAATTTAACTGAACATTTTTTTCTAGTATATTTTGCATTTTTTGCTTTAATCATTAGAGCTAATACAATGTGCAATTTTTAAAATAAAAGTTATTTACATTTTTTTAAACCTTTTTTTTTTTGCAATGTGATATATATATATAATTATATATATTTAATATATGATGCAAATTCTAAAAATAAGCTTATATATTTAGAACAGGACATGTGCTCAAGTAAACCTTTTATCTGTGTTCAACCAAGGGCATAATTTCTAAATTGATATAGAAAACTCATTTCCGACGTCGTTTCTGTTTTACTTTAACCCACAACCAATGAACTTTGAAAATTCAAAAAACACTCCATAGATACAATGTCAACATGAGATTCGGTAAATATTTGTTAAATCGTTCACTTTTATTAAAAATTATAGCTCTTAAATATATATATATAAACAAAAAAAACTCTGAACAAAAAAAAACCTATTAGAAAAAAAGTCTGTAAAACATTCAATAAATTCTAGAATTTTTTTTTCTTAACATCATCGATTTTTTGTATAAAAAATACTCCAAAATATATTTATATTGTAGGCCCGCTGCCATTTTTTTTAAAGATTTAAAAGCATTTGAAAATCAATATTCCGAAAAATTGAACACTATTGAATTTTTCAAGAGCCATCACATGTTATTTTTTTTGGCATTCCATAAAATAACGTTGGACAAAAATGTACATTGT
Source organism: Brachycybe producta (assembly GCA_036925085.1). Taxonomy (NCBI): domain Eukaryota; kingdom Metazoa; phylum Arthropoda; class Diplopoda; order Playtdesmida; family Andrognathidae; genus Brachycybe; species Brachycybe producta. The sequence goes on along the minus strand of JAUPFP010000002.1, from coordinate 7,504,777 downwards.
TCACAATCTCTATGACAAAACCAAGTCATCAATCAAAGAGTTGACCAAAAAAAAAGGTCGACAAAATGTATCATGACCTTTTTGCCATTAGAATTTATACGCCTGGATTGGTGTCCATTCCTCAAATTCGTCACATAGAAGTAACTTTAAAAAATACCATACAAGTGAAAACGGTCTTAGATTTATTGTAAATTCTACATTTAAGAAAGGAAAAAAAGGCCTGGATCTCACATGCGTGAAAAATGGCATAAAACGGAATCAGAAACAAAAGAAGAAGAGAAAAAAAAATCAGCCAAATTGCTGCTTTTCTTTATAGAAAATCACAAAGAAAAAATAAAAGAGGACGTCATAAATCTGAAAAACGCTTTTCTATTTAGCTGATAAAATGGCAGAATAAAATTTCAGCTTTATTAAGTAAATCTCAACAGATATTTTGCAGAAATATTACGATAAAAAATTCAAATTGTTTACAAAATAGTAAAAAAGTATAAAAGTTTTTCACAGCAATATCTTAAAAAGTAAACATTTTATAGTTCAGTTTAAAAATGAACCATTTTTTTAGGTTTTACTCTATTGACATTTCATGAAAAACTATTTTCACTTTTTTTCAAATTGTCATAAAAAGTTTATTTTGAAAGATATCCACCTTGACAAAACTTTTATCATTATCACCAACTATTCTAGTTTCTGAAACACGTTTGATATTTTTTGTAACATTTCTCATAAAAACGTTTTACTGAAAACCCTAAATTTTAGTAGAATCACAAAATAAAGAAGCCGGGGGGGGGGGGCCAATGACAATGAAATAGGTTTGTTCATTTAAAGATGGACACTGACCTTCGAAGAAAACTACCAGAAATAAAAATACATTTTAAAAGTTTTCTATCAAAATCTAGTTAAGTACTAATCCTAAAATTGGGTACAATAAAATACAAGAAACACACACACACAAAAAAAAGAACCCCCTTAAAATGGGCAATCACTGCAAACAGATGGGAGCAAACGTACAAAAAAAAACCACCAACCCTTAAAATGGGCAATCACTGCAAACAGATGAGAGCCACTGTACAAAAAAAAACACAGCGACACGAAATCTAATTTTAACCAAAGGAAGAAAAATATAATTGAAACTTGTCATTTTTTTTTCTAACTATAGAAAATCTCCACTAAGTTAATTAGCTGATCAAAGGTACCCAAAAGTTTCTTGCGTGTGTGAATTTATGTGAAGAAACACATAATTGAAATAAGACAAAGGAAAATAAGTTTTAATAATTTGACAATACATTTCATGTGAGCAGCAGCTACAGGTTTTCCAAACATACTCTTAATACAGAATGTTTCAGAACCATACATCCCAGTCTATTATCAAAGTATATTTTGGTGTCCCAATCTAATTGTTTAAAATAAACTACACGTATATAACTAGTAACTATAAACTAAATTTGTAACTTAAGGTGATTTTTAAAATGTTTTACAAACAGACGATTTCCGAATTTAAGGCAAATAAATGTCCCTTCAGGGCAAATGGTTTTAGGAAAAAAAGGTTCCTTTAGGTCAAATGATTTTAGGGCAAGTGTCTTTAGGGGAATAGTTACGCACAAAAAATAAATTGTAGTCAATTATAACAGTTAATTAATTTTTAAAAAAATATGGTTCAAGCCTTGTTTCTATTGAAGTGAAAACAAGACCTTAAGAAACAATTAAAATTAAAAAAAAAATACAATTTAAAATTCTTTATTAATTAATTTCCTTATTGTTTAATTTCATAGTTTTAAATGTGGTGCATTTATAATTTCTGAAATATCTAAAATGAAAACCTGCGAAACACTTTTCTACTTTGTTAATAACTTGTGGCGTTGGTTTCTGAGACATGCTGCTGTATTGATCACGATTCATGAAAGTGACCAGTGGTCAGCAAATTCACAACAACAGTAACCTTAGAGACAGAAACGCGCAACTAATAACAATGATGTTGAAAATGTCATCAAAGTTAACTCGTAAAAATTGCTCGTAAATGTGAAACCCCATAAATATCTAACAACAGTTGACCAATCGTTAAGAGCATCAAGTATCATATTATAGATGAAGAAGAAAAAAAAAAAAGATAATTTGAGATATTTATTTCGTGACTTTATAGATATATCTCTGTGTGTGTGATTTCTTTAAGGACATCTTGTTAGTGACCAGTAAACACTAAGAAGGAAAAATCAATTGTTAAGCCACAGATTCAAATGGTTTCATAGAGACCCACCAAATCGGTCAATGGGGTAACAGTTTCTTTCTACATAAAAATCTACTCCATGTCAACAAACAACACAAAGAAAATCAAAATTTCAGATTATTTTATATCTTAGCCGCAACATCAAGATGAAAATAAAATTATGTTCGAAACTAGAATGAAAATGAATCATATAAAATGCATTATCATGATGATAACTAAGGCTCGGATTTTTATGCAATATCAATGCAAATGTTTCTTAATCTGTGGTATAAGAGCCAATTGTGAAGTAACAATCCCCCCACCCATTTTAGATCAACCAAAAACTATTTTTTTCAATAAAAAACACTGGTTAGAGGCTAAAACTCTGAATTGACACAACTGATAGTAACCAGGCATCTAGCCTCGAACGAGCCTATTTTTATTAGAAAAAGACGTAATTGCAGTTGCTCTAATGATGTTGGTTACTTCACAATTGGCACTTGGGGGCCACAACTTGAGAAACATTTACTTGATATTGCATAAAGCTCAAAGCCCCAATGATAACTTAAAAAAAAACTATGGAAACGAGAAAATCTACCTATCTATCAAATCTATCAAATTTTGATGGATCCTTGAATGACCTGTTCAGGATCCGCCGTACTTTTCAACAAAATAAAACAAATTACACTCCTTTAGTCCCAAAAACAAACAAAAAACATTTCTTAGTAGAAATAAAAGCTTTGACCGAAAAACCTAGTTTTTATATTTATTTGTTTTCTAACTGCAATAAAAAGGTTAGTTTTAACCCAATAACTGGTAGGACAGTAAAAAGGTCAAAAACGTTAGCGACTATACATTGAAATCTACTGGAAATACTAACAAGAATTCTATGGAGGAGATATAAAAAGAACTATAAAATTGACCGAACATTTTTCAAAATTTCAAAATGCATGAAATGGTTGAAGAGATATGATTAATCTTTAACCTGAGATAAATCTGACCTACTGCATAAAACAAAACTTATCTGGATTTAAAGAGATTAACATGAGAATTTTATATATTGTATATTAAGCTTTGTCTGTGTATAACGTTGTACAAACAAGGACAAAAATGTTTAAACACGTCGGAATTTATTTAAATTTAAATGAACCGGTTTTTTCTCAAAATCAACTTTATGTTGCGCTCTCCTGATCCAAGAATTCAAACAATATTAAAGGTGCTTATAAAAAATGCAAACGGTCAAGGCAAATTACTTCATGACAACCGGACATTGACACAAAATTAAACTAGACGCTCCCGTTCTTTAGGACCCCACTAGTATCTTAATATTGTTCATTTACTATATTTATTTTCTAGTTTGTAAAACACTTTCAATTTTATGTTTGAAGTTCATCTTTTCCTGTGTTTATTTTCTTCTGTATTTATTTTACAAGTAGACAGACAAGTAGAAAGACATTTTTACTTCAAAGCCTTAAACAAGAGTTTGTTCTATGGTGGAGCCTGGGTGCTCAAAGGATTCAAAGTGCCAACCGTCCTTTTTTGAAAACTCGGGCGTAAATTGAGCACACAATAGTAGACTGATGTTTCCATAAAATCCCATAGATGGGGCCATAGTAGCCTACATTGCAGAGATCCCTTTTTATTATGTACTTAAATGATGACGATGATACAGCTGATCAATTAAAACAAAATGACTTCAAGAACAAATATATTTAAAATAATTATTATACTTTCTACATTGTGTTGCTAACTGAAACAAAAAAAAAACGTTTTTTTTAAAAATAAAACTCATCAAAATCTATATATTAATTATGTTTCTATTTGTATCTGTATTTTTTTTTTCTTTTTAAAATTTTCAATTTCCAATATTCACATCTGCTCATTTATTTTAAATAGAAAATACATCAGATTCATTTTAGATACAGGGAGCTCTATAAGAGACACCCTGATGTTACTTTTGAATATCGTAAATAAATCACATTATGTGTCAATAACAGATTTAGGCAAATCAGAATTTTCATTGATTAAATTATGAGGGTTTTTTCATCAAATCATTAGGATTTTCATTTTGAAAATTGCATTAAAAAACTAGAATAGTAAAAAAAAAAAATAGTAAGGTAATTTCACGTGGATATTTTTTTTTAAAAAGCGAAGACGTTTGTGGCATTTTAAGAATAAATTGTCAAAAGAAGACTGAAAAAAAAACGACAATTGATATTTTAAAAACGTAAAAAAATAAACGCCTCTCGAACAATTAATTATTCTGTATTTCAGACGCAAAAATGAAGAGAAACTCAGACGTATTTTAGAAACTAGAAGGTATAGGCTCAAGTCACTTTTAATCGTTATTTTCATGTTGATATCTTTCAAAATAAGCTTTTTTCTAAGCTTAGCTTATATTTTAAACCCCGTTTTTTAAAAAAAATACAGGAATTAATCACGTGATTTTTAAACTCAATAATCGCATCCATTTTAACTAAAAACTTAACCATGATTAAAATTATTTGATTAAACCATGTGAACCCCATCATCAATGGTGTCAAAAATTCAACTATGATAAAAGACACCTGTGGTGATAATTCTAAAGAATGTTTCATATTTTATACTGCAATAATAAATTGCTAATAGTGTCTATAACATACAAATGATGAATTAATTATCTAAATATAAAAAAAATTATATTATATTAAATTACTAATTTATTTTTAGAAACATAGTGTTTCATTTTTTGTTGTTGACCGTAACACCTTGTGATACCAAAAATACAAAACAAAATGAAATATTATTTCCGATTCTACTTCTATAATATATGTAATCCAGTGTGCTAATAAAAAAGGCATCAACTAGGCTACATACATATAAAAAATGTTTAATAAAAAATGTGTTGTAGGCCATTTTATTGAACACTGTGGATTTTGGCAATAAATAAATATTAAAGTGGAGAAAGGGAAGAAGAAGAAGAAGAAGAAAAAAATCCATACACATTTTACTATCATACATATTGACTGTGAGAATATTTGAGCCCTGGGAAATAGATGTAGAGAAAAAAAAGAAAGCAAGCTCGGATTAAATAGGCAAAAAAAATATAAAAGATCAGTAAAATAAGGGCAGAACTTTCCAACTTTACATTTCAAATGAGCCAAAATTTAAAACTTTATTTGAGCCACAAGCAAAATGTATTTTTTTTCCCATATTGAAGCCCAGAGTTGGAACAGCTTTTTTTTTTACAAAAAAATATGAAGAGCACAGTGAAATAGAGCCAGATTAAGCCAAGAAGGGCCTCTAAGCTTTTTAGTGCTCGGGTCTCCTTTGGACCCTATCTAAGAGGGGTGACCACTCTAAAAAAAATTAGGAAGATTTTTGCTAGGACAGATTCATATTATTGGTCTTTTTTTCCTAGAGTTATAAGACAATGGGACTCTCTTCCTGAGGCAGTGGTGAATGGGGATAATTTTGTTTGTGGGATTGACATTTGTATATTCATTTTGTTTTTATATATCTGCATGTATATGTGCTTGACAATGCTTAATGCTGCATGTGGACTCTTACGTCCCTCTGCCATAGGCCTATTTGGCTGCTAGCAGAGTACTTATTGTAATTGTAACTATCTAATAAATAATTTGGTTGAACAGACGGTAACCCTGTAACTAACACTGTGATTGGCTATTCAAGGTTTTAGACGTTATCATCAAGCACCCCCATTAGTTTAAGTATTGCTAAACTCCCATACATTGTACAGGCGTTATTCTAGTCTTTTATAAATTGTATTTATTTTTACTCTTAAAGCCTAGTAGATACCAGGGAATAATCGCCAGACACAAGTATCCAGCGACTTGACAATATCTTTGTCGGACATAATGAATTGTATCTGGATATAACTATACATTTGGCCAGGGATGTTGCACGTCCAAACCGAATTCAGCATCTGTTCTTTAGTAGCAAATAGTTCATGCACCGTTATGATTTTACAAGTGTACATTATGTCTTTTTAGAAAAAAAAGAACGTTATGAGTGCAAATGCAAAGTGCAAACATTTTCTTTTTGTACCATGAACATTTGTACATATATACATTTTTTAAAATTTTTGTTTAACTTTTGCACGGGGCCTCAATTGTCTGCTTAAAGTTGGGCCATTTTCAAACTTAATAAAGAAAGTTAATTTTAAAAGATATCAACATAAAAACACTTTTATACCTTGTAGACACATGAGTTAAATGAATTCAAATTAAATGTGTTTAGGTGAATTATACGGAATCCAGTTAAGGACATGAACCCAAATAAAAAATTGACTTTATTATTAATATTTTTAATTGAAATACTAATCAATATTTTGTCAATAGTTTATATTATTATATTTAAGTATTAACTCAATATATTCACAGGCAATTGTGCCCAGCATTAGAATTTCTTTTCCTCCGCCCTTTTATGACGTTAGACCAAGTAACAAACCAATTAGAAATTGATGACGTGCATAAAAGGGCTGAGCGAAAGAAATTCTAATGCTGGGCACAAGGCTGGGCCCCCTCCCACTTTTTCCCCCCTCCACGTTTCTCTCTCTCCCCCTTCTACACTTTCCAACCTTTTCCCCTCTCCAATTTAATATCATGGGGTTCTTGGATGGGGAGTGTGCAACATATAGTTGACCTTGAGAAAAAAAAAGCGGTTCATTTATTCATTTAAATTTATATAAATTCCAACGTGGTTCAAGATTTTTGTCCTTGTTCGTACAGCATTAGATCACACACACACACAGACGGGGCTTAATATATATATAATAATGACATTTAAATTATCAGGTGTGTACTAGGTATTAGGCGATAGAGTTTCCAAAATACTTTCAAGTTAATATTAATTTTTCACCTGAAAAAAAAAAACAGAATTACCAAAGGTCGAGAAACGTTTGCACTTTAAAACCGCCTTAAAAGCAGTTTTTTCTTTGGTTAAAATATAGTAAAACAATGAAAGAGATAACATTTCAATGAAAAATTCATACAATCAATAAAAAAATGTTCAAAAACAGATGAAACGAAAACGCTCTTGAGAATAATAAGCATTAAATTTTAATATTTAGACAAATCTTTAAATACAAAGTTCTTTAATAGAAAGTTGTTTCCATTTTAAAATTTTATGCTTCAATCTCAAGAGTGTTTCATTTTACTTTTGAACATTTTTTTTATTGATTTCAAGAGTTTTTTTTTTACTTCGTTGACTTTATTGACTGTTCAAATTTTCTCATTAAATTGTTTGGTTTTATGGCTTTACAATTAAAAGATTTTAATGTCTATTCCAAATTGAAATTTGTGATTAATTAGCTAAAAGCTTAACATTTAAAAATAATAAAAGAAACCTGATAAAATACGCAAGTTGCCTATTTAAGAGCCTTTATTTAAGCCTATTATATGTATATACATTAAAATTAAATGCAAAATGTATTTAATAACAAATTGTTTAATAGATTTAAATTAAATAGATAAACTTCATTAAAGAAGTTTCAAATAAGAAAATAAATAACTTTCTAATTGATTTACAACTAAAAAAAAGTAAAACATTTAATTTAATTGTTTTCAGTTGGTTTTTCGGAGCAAAATTAAAAGAAACTTGAAAGTGTTTTAGAAACTAAAAGGATAGTTAGTACCTCAACCATATAAAGAGTATTTTCGGTATGTTAACATGGTTTATGAACCACTGATTTTTTAACTCTTTAATTATAAAAAGTTTATTTTCAAAGATAAAAACATGAAAATATCATCAAGAGATTCAGTTACCGTTCTACTTTCAACACACTTTTTTATCGATTTCTCGTTAGTGTTCATAAAACAAATCAAAAGCAACATTAAAATGCTGATATTAATTTTTAGTTTATCAATTTTATTTTCTTCTGCGAGCCACATGTAGCCCTTAGAGACCAACCCAAGGGTCCAAAAAAAAAAGCCCTGATAAACACAAAAAGAGAAAGCGATAGAAAGAGAGAATCGAAGTATCCCAATATGCAATGCAATTCTTGTCTGAACCAATGAAACACAGAGAGAGGAGAGAGAGGCAGTATTTTTTTGTTCAAAACAGAATCTATATAAAGACTAGAAGCAAGCCAAATGTGAGCCAATATTTAGTTTTAGCTTTGAGCTCAACTCTCTACAAGAGTAAGAAATTCTCTCTCTCTCTCATTCATTCTCTCTTTTAGTACATAATAGGTTAGCTAAAAGCTAGCTAACAACACACACAGACACACACATAGATAGTGAATATTGTAATGTATATATTGTAACATGTGGCCAGGCGGAGTGGAGTGGTTGGTGTTGTTCATGATAATAACAAAGTACTGGTCAAACAAACATCACCAATATCACCAGCAGCAGTAACAGCAGCAGCAACAGCAGCAGCAGTACCATCAAGAGACCTTTCAAATGTGAAAAAAAATAACCTTCTCTATTATCAAAAACAGGATCAATATGAAATGATTGTATAATTTCATGGCTGTCACAAGGATATTACCCAATGGATAAAAAACGGACAAAAATCTGTTTTTCCCCACCTTAGAAAAAAGTCACCATATCCTTAAGTTTTAATCTAAAGTTTACCATAAAAGTTATTTTTTTATCTATTTAATTAAATTAAAATAAATTAACAAGTGCTTCAAAATTAATTTTTTTTAAAAAAACAAAACAAATCAGCAATGTCTAGTAATCGGACTTTACAACTAGATGACGTCATAATGGCTTTTGATAGTGATGAAAACGCGACAAATACAAATTCATCACCATCAATATCATCCACGTTATCATCCTCATCTTCATCAATAATAACTGTGTCTCAAAATATGACAGTTCCATTAGAATATCCTTATAATATGACATTTAACACTCACTATGTTATTATCATAAGCGCTTATTGTATACTCTTTGTGATTGCAGCAATTGGTAATTTAACCGTATTTGCATCACTTTTTCGTAATCGACATCGTAAATCACGAATTAATATGATGATTATGCATTTGGCAATTGCTGATCTTATTGTCACTTTTGTAATTATTCCTTTGGAAATTGGTTGGAGGATTAGTGTAAGATGGATTGCAGGTGATATTGCCTGCAAAGTATTACTCTTTTGTCGTGCTTTTGGATTGTACTTATCATCCACTGTCTTAGTATGTGTTAGTTTGGATAGGTACTTTGCTATTTTACATCCACTAAAAGTGAACGATGCTCAAAGGCGTGGAAAAATTATGTTGACTATTGCCTGGATCGTAAGCATAGCTAGTTCGACACCACAGGTAAGTTACATAATTAATATTAATTATGCATAACTCAATAAAAAATAATCTTACTGCAGTTATTCAGGTTCAATCCTTTTTTTTTAAATAACTCATTAATGAGTTTCAATATATATTTGACATTAGAAGAGTAAGCAAAGGTACATACACAATTTTCATGATATCCTTAACAAATCAACGTTTTACGACCATTTCATAAAATTTTACGTTTTTATGAACAAAAATACGGTCGTGAAAAGTTTATTTTGAAATATATTTTCATGAAAATTAGCTAGTGCATCTTTTTTTTTTAGTTTTCTACTTTCAGATAAATCTTGAAATTATTTTATAAGTTGCTCTAAAAAAGAGTTCTATCAGTCCTTAATCATATCATTGAATGTTCTTTAGCTTAACGAAGATATTTAAAATTTGTTGGAAATTTTACAATAATAATAAATGAAAATTATCATGAAAACAAGCATTTTTCATTGAAAGATTTTTTTTAGTTAACTTCATTAGTAAATTTACTGCCATCACAATTAATTAATACAGATGTGAAATTACAAAAGTGGACATAAAACTTATTGTAGTTTCTAACAAACATTACATTTCTTCTTAAAAATGTTTCTAAAATGATGTTTATTTTCATTTTGATGAGTAACTTTTAAGGTTTAAGGTTGCAAAAAAATCGCTGAAAAACGACAAATTCAGGTCTCTTTTCAAAGATATTATTAACGTTCTTGGTGCAGATTTAGTAATGCACTGAAGATGAATGTTCATTTTCAATGAAATAATGTGTCATTTAGGCTTGTCAAATTTGAGCCAGTGAATTTATTTTGTGAATGATATTGACTGAAACCAATTTCCAGCTTAGATTTCGTTTTGAACCCTAAATATCAGATAATCCAGTCCATTGCAGCTATGATGGAATAATCACATGATGTCCATCAAGCCAACAAAATGTGACAAAATGCCATTGCATGCAAATAGGCCTACTTTTCTTTAAAAAAAAAGCTTTTTTGTGTCAAAATAAATGTTCTGAGCAAGTAAGCTTACAAGTAATTTTATTTGAACTTCGAAAGCTGAATTTTGTTTGTATTAATAACATTTAGATTTCAAAGTTGACATAAAATTCAAAAATCAGAATAAACATTTTAAATATGTTTAAATTTAAATTTGTAGCAAAATTAACTTTAAAATTGGTTTAAAAAATTGATCTTGAAGTCCTGTTTCTAAGGGCCGTGCAAATCTGGTGATAGGCCCAGCCACCCAGGTCAAATGGGAAATGTAGGCCCCCCAATTTCAAACTGTTCATTAAGTATTTTTGTAATCAGTGATAAATGCATGTAATGTATCAGTGTCGCTGTGTCTTCTATATTTGGTTACGGTCAACACTGCTACAGTGCTAGTTTGCAAACACTTTTTTTTATATATAATTCCAGTTCCTGTTTTTTTTTTCAGTTTTTCATTTCAGAAACTTCTGAAATTTAACATCTTTTCAGAAGAAAACAATTCTGAAAACAATCATTTCAGAAATTTTAGTTAAGCTTTAGCCTCTAGGGATTTCTTTCCAGGTTTAATACCAGGGTGAGTAGGCTCCCTAAAAAGCTTAGGCCCATGCCAATTGACCCACCACTTCTCTGGCCTGTGGTTTCCATTTGGTCAAAATCATTTAACTGCTACAAAATTGAACCAGTTGTAAAATAGCTTATGTAGTAATTTCCATTTTTTGTGCAGAATTAGGAGAAAAATAATGATAAGATAAATGTGGCCCACCAATTTTATTGTCGAGATCAGTTGAGGTGAAAAATAAACTCCTTTTTGCCTTATACTCACTTTAAAGTAAACCATAAATTAATATTTGCACATCATTAGGTACATTGAAATTGTGTATTGCTTTGAGCTAGAGACATTTGGTTAAATTAAACTTACATCTCATTTAAATTACCAGGTTAAATAAAGAGCATGGTGAACCTCATATTTTGACTACTGAAAACAGACCCACATAAAGAGGAAAAAAATTACAACTACCCAAATCGAAAATTCTTTAAAAAATCTTAATATTTTTTTTATATTTTTTAATATCTTGTCAAACTTTTTGGAGAATCTAAGAATAAACATTAAACACCAAAATAATTTCTATGCTTTCAGCATAATACATATTATAATAAGGCTTACAAGTTAAGCTCATACATAAACATTTGCGTACCACTTAACCAAATGAATTTTACACAGTAGGCCCATTAGTATAAATATAAATTTGGGACAAATTGTATCCCTTTTACGTATCCAAAAGAGGCAATTTAGCCTTATACTCAAACTATTTTACTAAGAAAATTCCAAGTACAACATTTTAACTCAGAATTAAAGCTCAAACTTACCAAGAAAAACACATTAAGTAAACCCTCTGAGCAGGGAGGCCCATATTTTCTTAAGGGCTATGTCTGATATCTACTCTGAGGGTTAAAAAGTTCAAGTGTAATAATTTTTTTCTTTAATTTTTAAAATGAAAATTGGGAAATTTGTGCTCATTAGGGCTCACAAGTTTGAGAAACCTAGTCTTTTCATGTTTGACTCAACTTTAGCATGAAATAAGTTTAGTTGGTTCATAGGACCCTAAAGGCTTGACAAATTTTGAAAATGTGTTGCTTAAGTAATGCAAGACAAAAAAAGAGACAAAAGGGAAAAGAAAAAAAGACACGCCATTAACTAACAATGTATTGAAGAAGAAGATTAAAGAAATATCTTCTTATAGCTTTTTTTTCTAATAAGAAGATAGTTTGAATGACTGGGGAGGAAGAGGGTGGGGAAAACTCTGCCAAACTCTTTCTATGTATAATGAATGTGTCAATATTATTGAGTCTATGCTGCTGTTCCTATAAAAAAAATCTCAGTCAGAATAATTCCAATAGTACAGAGTGACTAAAATGCTAACTAACCACTAAGGCCCAAATTCAGTTAAATTCATTTAAATTTCAACTTAAATCCTTTGAGCACGGTTCCAACATAAGAAAAAAAAACCTGTTCAAGATCTGTTTAAGAGTAGTTTTCTATGTCGAATGCTTGCTTAGAATGTTCAAGTGCTAAGAGTCGTGTATTCATAATGACTGCTAAGTCAAAGATATTGCTAAACTCGTGAGCTTTCATAACCTTAATGAGATTAGCAGATGATAGAAGAGGCAATAGCATGTGCTAAAACTTAATTACCCAAAACTCATCTTAGACACAAAGATAGACACTTGCTTTGATTTTAATCAACATATATGAAATGTGAGAGGAACCACTTTCTAAGCTAAACAGTTGCCTAGCTGAGCCGATTAGCAGATGCTAGAAGATGCATTAGCATATATGCTAAACTTAATAATTACCCAAAACTCATGTTAATCACAAAGATAGATAGACATTTGCTTTGATTTTAATCAAAATGTATGAAATGTGTATTGAACCACTTTTAAGCGAAACAATTGCCTAGCTGAGCTGATTAGCAGATACTAGAAGATACATTAGCATATGCTAAAACTTAATTACCCAAACTCATGTTAGTCACAAAGACAGACATTTGCTTTGATTTTAATCAAAATGTATGGTGAACCACTTTCTAAGCGAAACAATTGCCTAGCTGAGCTGAATCAGTACTCATCTCAAAGCACAAATTAAGAATACGACCCTAAGTTTCTTTCATGAATTTGGGCCTTAAATAAGCTTGCAATGTAATAAGAAAGAAAAAAAAAACAACAAAAAACCGACTTAAGAATTCTCATTATTGAAAAAAAAGATGAACTTCAAAAGAAATACATAAAAACGTAATTCCTTTTGAGATCCTTAAAAAACATAAGAACGATTTATTGCAAGTGTTAAGAGAAATGTTAAGAGGCTCAATAGTTCGTTTTTGTGATGTTATTATTATTGTTGTTGTGACAAAGTTTTAACATTTGGGCTTACGTGAATATTTCAATATACTGTATGTAATATATTACTAAATTGCATTTGCATGTTTTAAGAAATTTATTTAACAACTAAATTGCAAAACATGCAAACGAATAAGAACAATGGAATAGAACTTTAGTTAAATATCTACTTTTAAAAAGCAACATAAACAAGAAATTAGACATTTTTATTGGTTAAGAAACTAAGAATAGTTCATAAACCACCTAAGGAGATTTTGCATGTTAATAAAAATCATCTTTGAAAATAAACATTTTATATGGCAATTTGAAAATGACGATATTTCAATTTTAAAATATTCAGACAAGATTAAAAAATAGTAATTGTGGAATAGAAATTTTATTTTAATGATATATGAAAATAAAAATCATCTTAAGTGATGGTTCCTTTACTCTTCTAGTTTCTAATACGATTTCAATATCTTCTTTTTCTTAAAAATTATTTTCAAATATAAGTAACAATTTGATGTAATATGGGGAGTAATTTGAATTTTCTCTTTTGTTTTCATTCAGAAAATTACTCCAATAAAATGTTATTTATACCGACACACACATAGACATTATAAATAAGGAAAAGAACAGGAACATATTTCTTCTATTTTAACCTAATATCCATCCATACTAACATTATAGAAGTGAAAATAGCTGTTAAGACACACCCAAAAATTCCATTTTCACTTATTACCAAACTATAGGATCTCTAAAGAAAATTGCAATACAGTATGTCTCAGAACAAACGGCTCAGCCTAAGGTATACTTGGGCGGGGCCGTAGAGAGCCAGCTCGGGCCCCGAGGTAAATTATCACACCAAGCCCCTTTTAACACTGAATTTCTACTGTCTGCTGTAGGAAGCTATCTACTTTTTTTTATTAAAAATACATACAATAATAAATATGCAATTAAAACGAAATTTTGTATTTAATATGAAAAATCTTTGTTTCCCAAAAACAAATCAGTTGAATGGTAACTAATTAAAAATAAATCAGCTTCAATTTTTTATAAGACGTTTTTTCACAGTAGACTTTCACCAAGTGACCACAAATCATGAGATTTTTTCTCAATTTTATCAATAGATGACATTGCAAAAAGTGTAAAAAAAAATTGAATTATAAAAAAAATAAAAAAAAAATTTCAGAATTTTTTTTAATCAATTTTAAAAATATTCCCGGGACCATTAGGCAAGTCCGAGATCAAGAAAAAATCCCCACTCTCCACCACCCACTTGTCAGGCCTGTACATGGGTGGCACACTCTTATTGTTTAATTTCAGAAACAATAAAAGATAAACATTTGAAATGTGATTCTTAAAAATATCTCTTAATGTAAATGTAGAAAAATAAAATTAATTGATATACAATTTTTATAAAGTTATTAAATGTTAATAAACTAGTGGGGATCGACTGATACATCGGCAAACCGAATGTATCAGCGCCGATATTTAAGATTTTTTAATGCAAAACCATTAGAAATCTCTAAGACGAAAAAGTTATGACTTTCAGCCACTAGAGAGACTAATTAGAGGCTCACAACTCTAGGATAATTTAGGTTAATTGGCCTTCAATTAACACAGAGTGCTCCTAGATTTGAGCCTCTAACAAGTATTTTTGGTTGATAAATTTTATGCAGTTAATTAAACCAATTCAAAAACACTAGTTAAAGGCTAGAACTTTCTAGTTGACAACAAACAGGTAGAAAGAAGACAACTAGCCTCTAATCAGCGTTTTCGATAAAAAAACACAAAATTTTGGCCCTTGAGTGACACATTGAGAAACATCTACTTAATATTCAATAATAGATTGTGATGTTTGTTCTGGTACATACTGTATACTCGGAAATATTTCAACAGCAAAAAATGGCACCACCGAAATATAATTTCATCTACAATACTCTTTCTCGCTAAAACTTCATGAAAACTTACGAATAAATAGACCATGGAACTCGATCGACTATAAATAACATTAGCTGGAATATTTATTTCGCTCATGAGCACTTTTAAACTAACTTTAACAACACATTTTAGATTCTAGAAGAGCCACATAATTACTTTCGAGCTATAAATATATAAAGTTGAATAGTTAAATGTGTGCGATTTTTCTTTTTATTGCTCAGCTGTTTCTTTTAATATACATATTTTTGTGTCTGTGTGTGTTCGTGAATTACTTACATTAAAATCTTTGGCGAGATTTACACCTTTATCAAGTGCCATACATCACGCAATTCGATATATAATAAGACATGGCCTAATACATGTATAATTAATAAATTAAATATGGCTTCCAATATTCGTGTCGCACGTGTGTGTAATAATAATAATTAATAAATGAAATGACATACACTGACTGTACAGAGGAGTCGTCGTCATCAGCTATATTCTAAATAAAAATGTTTTGCAATCAACTTAATATTTCATTTCCTGAAGATGTAAATTGCTGCGTCAATACAAAAATAAACTATTTCCGTGAACAATTAATATGCTAGAAAGTGTTTTTTTTTAACACTTGAGAGCCAAATTTCAAAATCACTTTTAGTTTTTAACAAACTATCAAAATTATGCAATGTTCTCAATACTTTTGCAGTAGGATTATCAACTTTTTATGTTGAAAGTATCTATTTTTTTTTAAATTTCTTAACAATAATTGCTTCAAAAGTTGCTTCCTAAAGCTGGGTATAAACAGTCAATTCTGGCTTGTCAAATTCTAACGATTTGCAATGATGAGACAATGAGCATTCCGGGAAAAAAGAGGAAGTGGCACTATTGACAATAAAACTTCAAAAGAAAACCAAAAAAAAAAAAACGGACACGCCAAAATTGATGGTGTGTACCCAGCTAAAAGCTGCAGTTATAATAAATAATTTATCTTTACAATGTCATTACTGCATATTGGTGTCCAAAAATTCAAACTTTAGCCTGTTTGCCCTGTTCTGAAAATGAAATCTAGTTGCTAGGTCATAACCAGCTGCCACAAATTTCTGTTTTACCTAAATCTGATTGGTTCCTTTGTTGGTTTTTAACTTTATGATCTACAGTAAATATCTATCAAAATAGGTGCTCTAGAAAGTCAACTGTCACATCTTGCTTTTTAAGAAAGCATAGAAAATAACAAATGTAGTAATTACAAATGCTATAAAAGCAACACAAAGCTTAAGTTCTTTTAAAGACACAGAAAGTAAAAAAAGAAAAAACGAAGTCTAACCTTTCAGGCATAATTAACATCGCGAAGTAATGCAGGCTATGCAGCTGCAATGCAAGGTAGCTTTTGTATTGCGCATATGCACTGTTTAAATGCATCAATTAGAGAAAATGATACTTCAGCAAATACATTCTTTTGCACAGGTCTTAAAATAATTTGCATCTATTTTATACATTGACGTTTTACAGACGTTTTAGCAAGCAACCCATTGCAAAATATGCAAATAAAAAGGGGAAGAAGAAAAAAAAAATTGAATTTACGTTATTCTGCATTTCAGAAGAAATATTAAGAAAAAGTTGAAAGTATTTTAGAAACTAGATGAGCAAATGAATAATAAAACAGTTTTTTCATGTTGATATTTTAAAATTTTACACTTCAAAGCTGGCACAAAATGCGACAAAAATGTCTGCTAACTTTATTAGATCATTTTGAAACTGTCATAAAAAGCGTAATTTTGAAAATAACATAAAATAACCCTTCTGGTTTTTAAAACTCTTTCAAGTTTTTCTTAATGTTGCTTTCATAAATGCAGACTAAAACCCAATCAAACAACTATTATGCTCTCGTCAGCTTCAGGTTCAGGTTCAGGGTTTATTGTAAGTGCACGCCCAATTTTAATTTATGATTAATAGATTATAATTGCTAATCATAATTCAATTATCTCACTTTTTTTACTTATTTGAAAGAAGAAAGCAAACTATGGATTTCTCACATCCTTTTTGAACTTAATTTATTTGACTCTTGGATGTGTGACTAACTTAAAATCCAATATTAAGTAACTATGTACAAGAAACATTTCAAAATGAGTATTAAAATCTAATTAATAATTATTTAATTTTTCTGGGTGCACACACCTTTCATTGTCCAAGTGCACACGTTGAAATTGCAAGTGCACAATCTGTGTTAAAATAGGCCTACACATTAAAATAAGTCCTGGCTCTCGTATACACCGCATACAGCATTACAGAAAAAATGACGACACATTGCCGGCGCGCTGTACCACAATGCAATGTGGTCGCATCATTTTGACGTCATTTTTTCCGTAATGCTGTACAGCATGCCATGCATTAGCTGCATGAACGTAACGAGTGCTTTTAAACCGTTTACATTCATTGGAGCTGACTTGACTGCATGGGTTCTCTTGGCACTCAAGCAGCCAATTAAAATTTCTAATGGGGCTCAACACCAGTTGGAATATTTTTTTTTAATTTTACCAGTTTCAACCACTGAGCGCAACCATGTTGAGAGCTCAACTGAATGACGACACTTGAAAAATACTGTTGTTGGTGCAATGTAGCCTCTAACAAGCAACGTTTCAATCACATGAACAACTGAGTACCCCTTAAGTTTTTGAAGAAGAAAAAAAGCAGCACGTTTTTCATATGACAAAAGTTCATGCTAACACGTACTTTTCGTTCAGTGTAAATAAGATATATAAAATTAAATCATAAGTTTTACGAGCATAAGTATTATCTGCAAAAAAAAAAGCCATGAAAATATTACACAAATAATGAAAAACACAGCTGGTTACCAAATGTCCATAAGTACTTAATATTAGTCAACCATTGACAACCAACTGACTATTTATTCAATATTCATTACGACAAGTGAGGATGGCCTCACATTTACAACAATAGCACCTGTAGTTTCATAATTACGCTCATAAATTCGTGTTAATCAGTGGTGCTCTAAGCATATTCCGCGAGATATGCTAGGTGTGCCACAGCATTTTCATTGTTATATACAATTTTATTTAATTTAAAAATATTTGGCTGAAGAAAAAAAAAAGAAAAATAAACATAACTTTATTATTAGGCTGGATACACTCGATCACTACTGGCTTATCAATCTTGACATTCCAAAGTCAAAATTGATCGTGCATGTGGTGGCTATTTCGTTAATTCAGTCTAACTTTTATTGCTCTTCACAGTCTCGACTGAAATGATCTGCAAGGCCAGATTTTTTCAGTTCAGTTTTTGGAGCGTTTTTAAATCTAATCCTGCTTCACACGTATCACCTTGTGGCGACACGTAAAAAGTGGTCGTTTTTAGCAAACCAAAGATTGCGTACGAGTTACGACGCACAACCACTTCTTTATGCATTACAGTGGCGATGACTTGTTCGCAATTGGCAGCACGTGCATGGTCAGCGTGAATCAAGCCACGTCAATCACTTTGTGAAGCATGTGCAGCCAGCCTTTTTTTTTAGCAATATACCACTGAATAAGCAATTCAATAAAAATGCAAGCAGTTCGTTTATGGCGCAGATCTCTAAAGCATCTCTCAGGCTTCAAAGTTATTTTGAATTTTTTAAAATTGCCATACAATGTGTTAAGTTAATGAAAAGAGGGGTGGTTTTTTTTCTGCACATGTGGACGAACCATTCGTGACCACTTTAGAGGGCCATTCAATTCATAATTTCATAATTCAATTACAGATACCCACAATTCCTGTTATGGCTATCACAATTTAATCGTGAATATCCATAATATAATTAAATCGTGCATATTTGACAGTATAACTATTAAAATTATGGATATATGGTACGACAACAAGTGCAGGAAAAAACGAAAACACGCCTAAAGGTCACACGTCCAAAGTTTAATTGTGTTTTTCTCCACTATGTATGTGTTTGTGTGTGTCTGTGAATTTGTTTTCCCTTTGAATATGTATGATTTCTGTTCACATGTTTATGTTTATTAAATGTGCATAGGAAAATTATGAATAATAAAAAAGTAAATGAAAATTTCAATTATAATTCTCAGTTTTACTGATACTTCGAAAACAAAAATAAAAGCATAGAATCAGCCCATTATGTCGCCATCATAACATAAACATACAACTGACAAATTCGACTTGTATTTGACTAAAATGGAAAATAAAATTCAATGGCCGCCACAAATTCTAATTTGATGCATCATAACATCGTATTTTTTTTTAATAATAATAAAAAATAAAAGCTATGGGACGTGATAAAAATATAATAATCTTAATGGCTAATATAGAAATGTACGTTTCATGTCAAATAGAAAGAATAACATCCATACAATGAATGGACAGCAGAAATTCCATTAGGAAGAAACAGCCGTCTCCATTAAAAACATTCCTCCTCTAAACCAAAATAAAAGAAAGCACTGACCTAAAATTTTCCTCCATTTATTTAGTATAACTTCTCTGATATCTGAGATATAATGCAGTGGCCGCCATTTGGCAGCACCTGTAAACCAATCATGGGGTTACGGCCATAAAATCGACTTGAATTGATTCCAAAATCACTGATTTCTAATTCGCCTTTCCGCAATTTATTGACTAAACATTCTTATGTGTCCACTTGGCCAAAGTTCTTCATTCAGATAAAAAAAATACAACTGAAAATTCGTCTGAAAAAAAGAATTTATTCTAATTTGAATAATAATTTCATTCCATTAACATCACAGAAAGTAGGCAGAAATAGTTTCTTCCTACCATGCGGAATTACACGTCATCAACCAATATAGGCAGACGTCTATCAAACGGGAACATTCTTTTATAGCTTTTTCCTTATATTATTTTAGTACCTTCTATATACACCAAAAAATCTGCTTGAAACGCAAAGGAAAGCAGAAATATAGATGAAACCTTTTTTTTCTGCTTTTATTTTATTTCTTTCATGTATTCTGCATTTTCACGCATGTGGAATCCAGGCATAATGCTTAATGGTGTCTCATAGAAACGACAATCACGCATCAGACCCACCAATCACATAGCAAAGTTTAAAAGTGAGGCTTCCAAATACATTCTGGGCAGGCAATTTATCCATCCATCCATCTTCAGTCTTTTTCTTCCAACTTAACAATTACTAATAAGCTCATGTATTTAACAGCCGATTTTATCAAATAAAAGATTAGTTCAAGGTTATAATAATGTAGGTGAGCCCCAAGTGATCTTCGACTTAAGTCACTTTAATTGGCTATAAATAAAATGCGTAAAAACAATCAAATAGCTGCCAGCGCGTCTTATAGACCAACTTTAGTACATGCTCAATATTTACAATAGCAAGATTGGCTCAAAATAGAAAGACAGCATGTAGACACACACACCGAGGTAAGGCAATTCGATCAAACCATCGGCCATTTGATCAAACTTTCAAGGTTGTCCACAGTTATTTCATTTGTTGAGCTATATAGCAATTAAAAACTGCGAATGACAGACTATATCTCTTTGCAAAACCATTTTTAACCATTTTTGTTACACAATGACTGTGACATTCACATTGTCAAGCAATTTATTGTGAACTTAAACTAGAAATTTATCTAAACTGTACATAGACAAAGTCTATACAGTTAAATCTCTACTCTAAATCCTGTAGCAGTTTTAGAGAGATGTTCCCGTTCTCCAAATGAGTTCTTATTTACGTCCACGGAAGTACCAGCCACCACTCACATGTACACCCGTGTTTAATTATTTACTTAAAATTTATGGCCTTCCTGTGGAGATTGACTCAGTCCAACATTATGATTGCTGTGAAGGCTTACTGCAAACACATACTGAATAAATGTATTACAGAACTAGCTTCTAAATATACAAGGTCTTTCTAAAAGAACACAACACATTTAATTTAGTTATAATCGTTCCACTTTTTTTTAATTGGTGTTATTATCATGTGGTACTGTAACACGGGACATTATTTCAGTACTTTTAAGTGGTCGAAAAATAAAGAATAATGATTCACTTTTGTTCCATTCATTTTATTTGGTTAGAAACATTTAATCTCTTAAAGATTATTGACTTTAAATCTTCAATATAATTATTTGTTATGTCTAGATTTCGTTTAATATTTTATTTTGGAGTTGTGTGTCATGCTCAGAAGTTTCATTTCTTCTGGATAAGAAATTAAGAATGAACCACATAAATAAATGGATTTTTGAAAGCTAAAATTACTACACATTTTCTATTTTGTTTGTTCATTTGGACACTTGAGATTTTTGTAAAAAATAACTTAAAACTTTTTGTAAGAAAAATAATTCTACAAAAAAAAAAAAAACTTAAAACTAAATCGTTTAAAAACGTATAAATGTTCAAGACTTTAATATTCAAACATTGAAGAAAAAAAAATCAAAGTCTTACAATTGTTAGCACTTTTTTTTTCAAAAATTTTTTAAATGCTCTTAAAGTCATAAAAATACCTTTATTTGCATAACATATGTACTTTCTATAAACTATTTACCTATTTTTGAATTTTTATTTACAGAAGAAACTCAAACTCTTCCCATATAGTATGTTGATTAGTGACTTAAGTTCACTCTCATGGATGATTCATGCACATTCAAACAGCAATGTTGTGTTTGGTTTAATTCCAAGGTTTAAAAACACCAATTCCAACAATTGTATTCCAAAGTAATGGATGAATGTGCACAATCCACATTCATACCTATAAAGCAAGTGTCTTTCCGTCTCATGCAAAAGCAAAAAAGAATTCTTCGAGAAACATTCTTGAATTTGCTGGCCAAAGCTGCAAGAAGGTGCGTGAAGAAAAAGTGTGATATAGACTAGGTCATTTTCATACTAATTTCTATGGGATCCTTAATTAAAAAGATTCTTTTTTTTTCTGCATTTGTCTGAATGTGCGCGAATGTGCACGAAGCAACAGTGAGAATGAGCCTTTAAGCTAAATCCAAGGCATTAAATAATAACACCATGACGCGTTGTAATCGGATTGGTGACATTAAAGCTTTTTTTTTTTGACCCCATGACTTGAAGTGTTCTCTGTTCATCATCTGTAATTTTAGTGTATTTGGTGGATAAAACTTTTGAAACAAACAACTTTTGGGTTTTGTAATTCGTTTCCATAAACCCAATATACCCCGGTAATGATTCAACTGTTAGAACAACACATAAAACACCCTTTTTATTTTATACTGTTCAAACCTGTGTTTCCGATAAATGAATCAAAACGCAACCGTATTACAATTTAATAATGACGAAAGGTGTAAACACCTGCAAATCTTCAAGGTTGATACTATGGTGTTTCAAAAAAACCAAACACAACTACGACACAATACAGTACGGCATATAAATTGTACATTCTGTATAAGTATTATTGTTGGTTTAGGTGTTTCAATCAATGTTTGTGGAAAAACTAAGCAATAAAAGCAAATGTTGATTGACTTACTGGCATTATGTCAATAATTATTTGCAATAACATTGAAATATTGTTAATATGATGACGTCTATCGGGCAAATGCACTTATTCTAAAATATAAAGCCTTCATATTTTTATGTCAACTATTCTATACACTTCACAGTACAGTAAAGTGATGCACACATTTCTTAGAAATTCACGTACTTTCGTCCCATTTACACTTTTAACAGTGTGGTAACAATCACTAATACACGTATCAATAAGAGATGGATCACATTTCACTAAGACCCTAGAGGCATTACCACCTGTAATACATCCCTGCCTTTTACCAACAAAAACCACTATACCATTAGAGGGGCTTATCTCAACAAACCTAGTAGACAATTTTGACGAATACATGGGTGTAACGTGTGATCGTCGTCACATTATTGCTATCAGAATGGCCTGCTCTGAGAATAAACGCAAATCAGATCCAGAGCAGTACAATTGGACAACACTATTATACCATTATGACAACAGGAAACACCCACAACACCTTTCCCAAAGGTCGTGGTCTTATACTTGAGTGATTCAAAGAGATCACCAAGATGTAAAACTTTTTTTAAATTAAATAGCGCCACTTGATGGGCATGCTATGCAAATGGGGATGCAATTCACCGACCACAAAATTGTCCTAAAATCAGTTGCAAGTCTCGTCGAAAATGTAATTGCAAGTTTTATTGCATGAAAAGTTGCTTGTGTGGTAGAGGCTAAAAAAATTAAATGTCTGCATGAACATTCATATTTTTGGTCATTTGTCCAAATGGTTATTCCAAAATGGAATCCATTTCCAAGGAATTTGGTACATGTACGTATAATAAACATAGTGTTTTATGGAATTCATAGATGCTTCTGACAATGCATCTTATCAAATAATAACATCTGCACCAAAGACACAATAGAATTTTTGTTGTTTCTATATTTTCTACATTTTACAAACCATTTACCATGTTACGTTTGGACTGTTGTCTCTTTGCCACTTGGCCTCTCATGGCTGCTTGGCAGAGGAACTTGTCAAAATTCAAATCTAAGCTAACACATTTTTGAGCCACCACATACATAGGTCTACAATATAAATACAATTTCCTCTATAGTGAACAAAATTCAAAATTCAAAATACAATTTATTTCAGGAAGATTTTGTATCGGAAATGAAATGAATAGCCACGTACATAATAATCATGCAATGCTTTCATTAGGAATGGTAATCAATTTACATAAACAGATCAAAAAACGCGTTTCATGAAGGTTATTTTTCTTCTTCTTCTTCTTCTTCTCAAGGATGTTTTCGAACATTGTAACCAAAACATGTATAAGACCCATAACATGTACACAAATTTCATGCCGGCTTTACAATTGATCGTAATGAGCAATGTACTCGAGTATTCTAGAAACATTCTTTTACCTTGAAGATTTCAAAAGGATTGAATAAGAAAAAAAAAACACCTAGAAATGTGTCATTCAGTTCCTAAAATAACGAGGACTTGAGTAAATTCGGCTCTCAGCTATCTAACAAGCAACTAGTTTTGTCAAGAATCCTGCTCAAGTTGAAAATTTGAAGCAGATTCCCTTCAAACAGAAGATTTTTTTTCTCAAAATTGTCCACTGAATTGGCACTTGAACCTCCATTTACAGCACTAATTAATTGTTAAGATACATCCGAATTTCTTCCCTCTTTAACAATTAAATACCAAAGCCAGACTCCCACATGTGACTAAAATGCATCAATTACACCTCATAAAAACAACTTCAAACGCATAAAAATGTAGTTGTACAATAATTAGGGTTGAGTCATGTGGTCACTCATGCCTAGTTCAGCTCAACCTATACACTTAGCTCCAAGTATAAAAATTGTACCAACAAATGCCAGCTGGTATAAGCTTGTATACAGTTATTTTTATATTATAAATCTCAACTTTGGTTATCTAATTGTATGCCATCAAGTGGGTGTTGATGGTTGCAGAACAGGGACCGTGCAAAAGACAAGTGTCACTGGTCAACTTGTTGGTGGCAAAATTGGGGCGAATAGCCTTTGTGCTTTCTTTTAAATTTTCTTCAAAATTAAATTTTATTTAAAATTTACTTTTGAATAGCTGTTACTTTTTTTGTGAAAGGACATTTTGTGCCGTTTTCAGCAGCAAAAACAATTGGCAAGAAAGATGAATAGTACGGAACGTGACTTAATACAAAAGAGTGACGTCAGTCAATAAAAACGTTATATTTGCATTGATTTAAATGATTGGATCGATCACCAATATCCATTACTTTTGTGCCAGTTTTGCTGATTAAAGACACTAGGTGCGCTGAAAGATGTTATTGTATTAGAGCTTTAATTTTCAACAGTGAGCGCCATCTATGTAGTGCACGGCCTCTATAGGTGACTCATGTCAGTGTGGAATTTGGCTTTTTGCAGTTTAGTGCCATCTGTACTATTTGAACAGTGTCATTTAACCATGAATGTTGTATGTAGCCTTAGCAATATGTGAGCTGTCTGAACTAGGCGTCAGTCAAGAATACGACAAACTTGGAAAATTCCAAGTCAATGATATCAAATTAATTTTCTACTTTTTAACAAACTGAATGCTGCAATTACCACATCTTACATTCAAGTTTCAATGCGTTCTTATTATATACAACATAGATTCTGGTTGGTTTCATTTCAATTGATGGATTTCAAAATTCTAAAAGGTTGTCTAAAACAAATTTGCCCACACAATTCTAAAATTTATGTAATTCACTTAAAAGTTTTCAGGAAAAGTTATGTTTTTTTTTTTCAGAAACAAGAACTGAAGTTTTCGTCAAAAGCATTTTATGATAATATCTTTCAAAATAAACATTTTAAAGCAATTATAAAATAAATTTAAACATACTATGATAAAATCATTAGCATAATTCAACTACTTTTATTCTAGTTTCAAAAAAACTCAGGATTTTTCCCGTTAAAGTTGCTTTTAAAAAAAATTCTGTCCATTTCATAAGGTGGAAAACAAAAGTTTCCTCTACATTTCTGCTTTCCTTTGCGTTCATGGATTCTTAGACATTAGAATAAAACACTTTTGGACATTTTTTGAGTTTATAGAAGAGGGTAGAGAAAGGATTAAGGTTGGTTCACACTGAACAGGAATGGAAAATTCCGGATGGAATAAAAACCAAACAATCGAATAGGAAAACCCACACTAGGCCCAGACAGCGACCAGCATGCGTCCGGCTCTGATTTAGTTTGGGCCAGTCAAGTCTGAGACAACCTTTAAATAGCCATAAAGAATGATGAGCCCAAAGGACGCCTTCCTATTCGCTGATCAATTGTAATTCCAAGTTTTAGAATAAAAAAAACCGTTCTGCTTTTTTTTCTGCCTACTTTCTGCTAAGTAAAGCGAATAGAATTATTAAAATTAGACAAATTGTATTTTCAGTCGCAACTTCAGATGACATTTTCATCTGCACGTTGAAATCATGAATTTGATCTGAACTGTCCGAGTAAATTTATTTGCAAACAAAATTAAAGTTCACTTTTACATATTCGGCCATTACATTTTGCACTATAAATTTTTGCAACTAAACAGATTCGGATGCATGCAAAGAACAGATTCAACACCAAAGATTAATGGTGGCAATTCTAACTTGAAACAAAGCCTCCCCCCCCCTCAAACAGTCATTGTCATATTTCTACCCAACAACACACACTTTAAAGACTTTTGATAATGAAAGAGACTTTCAATTAACAAAAAAAAACCACCCTCCCAAAAACTAAACTTCAGCACATTCCTTTACACATTTGCATTGTTATTAATAACAAGTGCATGAAATCAAAGCATAAATTGTATTAATGTCTGTTGCAAATGACTTTTCTTGACAGTCTATGACATGTTTGCATTTTGGATGATAAGTTTTTCCTCTCTTCTAACTCCTCCTCCTCTCCCCATCTTTTTATTGCATCAAAATATAAATGGCCTGTAATGTTACAGAACCGTGAAACACTTCTAATTACCCATATCGAAATATATATCTAGGCTATAATACTTTAAAGCTAGAACAATGTTACTTCTAGAAATTGTTAAAACGTCTCTTTTCATTTTTTTTTTATTATTTTGTTGAATAAAAAGAAAAATGTTACCACCCATTACCACCCACCATTGAGAATCACCAAACCGCAAAAATGTGAATATGGAGACATAAAAAAGGAAGAAAAGAGAACCAAAAAAAAAAAAAAAAAAAAAGCCAATAGCAATGATGATGATCATGATGATGATGCACTCTCATGATATTCAGAAACGATTTCCCATACCCCATAGAAATGTGTGTACCACCAACCAATGAATGTGATTTTTATTGGCCGTGGCCCATGATGAGATAGAGATCTATATATAAAAAAAAGAATGTTGGCGCCTTGTAATATAAAAAAAAAACGGCGGCCATCTTTGTTTTCACGCAATAGTAACAAACAGATCCGAACCAAAAGATGAACTGAAATAAATTCTATTGATTTGTTAAAAATCTAGAAAGATTTGTTGTTTAGTTTTGTTTGTTTGTCGGAAAAAAAGAAAAACCCAAAATTGAATCACGAAAAAAATTCTACTCTTTTCAGAGAAAAAAACATAACAACACTTTTTGGAAAATGAAATTTCATTTTTTTTTCTTTCCTCTGACCAACTTTCATTTTCTATTCTTTTCACAAAAAAGTAAACAAATCAATTTACATCGATTTCTTTTCAATTGCATCGCGTCAAAATGTGATGTGTGATCCTAATTCGACTCCATCAAACTTCACTTTATTGATTTTTGGGGGGGAGGAAATGGGGGGGGGGGGGGGAAGGGAGTTACTATTTTAGAGTTGTGCACTATGAATATTAACGAAGTATTTGCTTTTTAGTTGTCGAGTTTTACAAACCGCAATGGCAGTTCAATATATACAGTATGTTGCAGTAAATATCAAAATCAGTGATATAACACTAGTTTTAAACTCGTAATATTACCCAGTGACGTATAGTTTGGTTTTTGAGGCCGGGAGAAAAAAAATCTAAAGTGCTCCAAAAATATTTTTTGTAGGGATGGATGGGACAATTCGAATCCTCGAATCTTAAAAAATATTCGAGATTCGATAACTCGAATCTTCGCGCATTTTTCGTCTTTCGATTCTTTCGAATCTTAACCTAAAAAAATTGTTAAAAAACTTTGGCAAAATTAGTTTTAACTCCAATTGACGTGCAATAGAAGCGTTCACTAAAAAAAACGTCGACTGTTGCAATTTCGGTGTTGCAACCCGGATCACCAATATCACCTTGAGTGCCACACTTGTTTTTCAGTATTAATAATTTAATATTTATTTGTATCTTCTTAATTATTCATTAAGAAGATACAAATAAATATTAAATTATTAATACTGAAAAACAGTGGATTCTTAGCTACGTCCACTACGCTTACATCTCTTCTTTAAATTAACCATGAAGTCATTTTTGGCTTAACGTGTTGTGCCGATGCACTTAATTAAACTAACATGTTGACAAATTTCCCTAATACCTTGTACACACTTGAGTTAAATGAATTCAAATTAAATGTGTTTAGGTGAATTATACGGAATCCAGTTAAAGACATGAGCACAAAATAAAAATTGACTTTATTATTTAATATTTTAAAATTGAAATATTTAATCAGTATTTTGTTAATAGTTTATATAATTATATTCAAGTATTCACTCAATATTTTGAGATTTTTAACTGAATAAATTGAATTCGACATATTGTTTGTTTGCCCTTCACAGGGCTCTGTAGAACGTGTTTAATATTTAAATACATTTAACTGTGTATGTATGTACAGGGTATAAGGTTAATTTAATCACGTTTATTTCCACTAGAAAACGAAATTTACTAAAAACGAAATTTACTAAAAACGAAATTTACTAAAAACGAAATTTACTAAAAACGAAATTTACTAAAAACGAAATTTACTAAAAACGAAATTTACTAAAAACGAAATTTACTAAAAACGAAATTTACTAAAAACGAAATTTACTAAAAACGAAATTTACTAAAAACGAAATTTACTAAAAACGAAATTTACTAAAAACGAAATTTACTAAAAACGAAATTTACTAAAAACGAAATTTACTAAAAACGAAATTTACTAAAAACGAAATTTACTAAAAACGAAATTTACTAAAAATGAAATTTACTAAAAATGAAATTTACTAAAAATGAAATTTACTAAAAATGAAATTTACTAAAAATGAAATTTACTACACATTAAATTTACTAAAAATTAAATTTACTAAAAATGAAATTTACGTTAATGAAAATTAAACATTAGTTCAGATTTTTGTGTAGAATTTGGAACGAGCTTTTATAAAGTTTATAAAATCTGACCAACTGTCCCAAACTTAAGTTTTTCATTGGAGAAAATGACATTTTCAACTATTTAAAATTACTTTTCACTTCTTTCGAGTATTTACTGTAACAAACATACATATAACATAGGAGCTTTTTCATAAAAGGTGTACAGTTATAGTGTAACATCCTGTGCCTAAATAACTCAATAAAGAATGATATGCCAATATTGGAAAAATGAAATTTTTATTTTTGGGTTTTTGAGATGACAAAGCAAAACCTCAAACAAAAAGCTTACTTTGATAAAAAAAAATGAAATCTCTTTTTAAAAATATATTGATAAAAGTATAGAGAAAAAAAATTAAATAAAGCAGCTGTTAAGTAATAATAATCGAAGACACTATTTATAGTTTCATTGCAAAAATACGCAAAAAATATTGGGGGAAAAAAACCTCGATAATTATAAAAGACGTCATTGTGAAACAATATTGATTATGGAAATATAGGGGTGTATCATACACATAACAAAATCCACTTTCTGTTTCAACTTTTAACGTGTCTTTACTGCTTTAGTACACTCATAGAGCAGTGGTCTCCAAAGTGGGGTGGCACCAGATGGTCCATGTCGAGGGGGGGGGAGGGGGTGCGAGATTTGCAATTAATTGATATTTATTCAATTTTTTCGTTAATTGTGCTATGTTAAAATCGTGTTTGTACAGGAGAGTGCACTTGAACCATGAAAATGGTGGCTGTCAAGCAGTGGCGTAGCCAGGGGAGGGGGTCCATGGGTCCGGACCCCCCTCCCAAAATTTTATCTACCTGCCAAAAAGTGCTATGTTTCCATTTGATAATTTTTTCTCTTTCTCTTAACCTGTACCTTCAGCACTCATTTTATGTCCCGCCACCATAATACATCTATTATGGTGGCGGGACATAAAATGAGTTCTGAAGGTACTCAACTAAGCAACTTTTAAGCTAGACTATGGCGTGCAGCACTGTGCCATTCCGAACTGCCACGTCAAACATTCCATCTGAGAAACATGCCGGCACAGCTCTGCCACTTAATGAAGACAACTTAAACGCTTTCACTTCACAATACAAATGAACACGTGCGATTGTTTACAGCAAGGCACATTGGCAAACGAAGACACCTGAGTGGTGTCTGAATATCACTTGAGCACGCTTTTCTTCTGGTTCCTTCTGTCTACCCCCACACAGGCGCATCACTGCGTGCTTTTTTTTGCTATGGCAAAAGAAAAAAAATACTTCTTGGCTCTTCTCAGACTTCTAGCATGGAAGTTCTGCAAGCCAGTTTTGCATGTCGCAGCATGCCGCCTTGTAGCAGACATTGCACCATTTGATTTCATATGATATGTACAATGGAAAGTTCTTCTTGGCGGCGCAGCACAGCACTGTGCGTCAGTGGACAACTCGGACCCCCCCCCCCATAACAAAAATCCTGTCTACGCCACTGCTGTCAACTAACCAGACAAGAAAATGGTGGGTGTTATGTAACCGGTTATTTATTCTAGGGGTGTGTGCTCCATCTCGGTTATTTATAATTGGGGTGCGTGCTCCGTTGCTCCGTGCTTCCGTTTTTTTGTTTGGAGACTACTGCTCCAGCTGCACGCCTACACAGTTTGGTTGAGAGAGTGTGGACCATATTACCCCAAAAAATCCTCCACAGGTAGGCCCGACCTTAGAGCAAGGCGAGCGAGGCAACAACTGCCTTGGGCCCCGCGCTGCTGACTAAACATTTTTTTTATTACAGTGAAATAAATGAAACAATGACCGTTGAATGATTATTCAAACAGTTGATTCAATTATTAGCATGGAAAAAACTTGCAAATGGTAAAATTACATTTTGGAGTTGGTAGCCTTAAAAACGGTCTCTCTCTCAGTAATTCAACTTAAAGAGAGAGCCGGTTTTGAAGGCTATCAACTCCAAAATGCAATTTTTTTTGCAATGGGCCCCACTCATTACTTGCTGCCTCGAGCCTCGCATACTTTAGGGCCGGGCCTGTCCACGAGCAACAGGCGTAAGTTTTGGGGTGATACTTTATTATGAGGTAATTAATTAAACAAAAATGATTTATCTATTTTTATTTCGTAGGGGGCGAGATCCTGGCAAGTGAAGAAGGCTTAATTTAAAAATGACTGAATTTGTCAGAAAAAAAAAACAAGCCTAAAATACACTCGGTTTTAATTATTAGAGTTCCAACCAAATATCCATTTTCTTTTTCTTCTCTAGTTATTCAGGATAAAAAATATATACTGAAATTCATTGGAATTGTTTACTAAAAGATATTTTTGAAGTTTTGGAAGACATACATTGAATTCCGCGAGCGTAGCGAGCAAAACATTTTTTAAAAAAAATTCCCATTTTTTTATAAATTCTAGCGAGCAAAGTAAACCATAAAAATTAACTGCAATTTTTTAATTGCACGCAGAACAGTAACTCACGCCCTATTTGCCAGTAGCTGTAGGTGCCCATAGAGTTGGCAAAGTACGGAAACATGTGTTTATGAAATCATTTTGAAAACCCAATTTTCAATAACATTTAACTCAACTTTTACATATATATATTTTTTTTTAAATGTGGATTACATGCTTGATTTCTTAATAGATTTATTTATAGATAATAGCTTGTTTTTGGATGCACCCATTATCTTTTTTAAGGTTTACAAAAAAAAATTTGGAATATGTTTTATCTAAGTAAAAAGTTTCCAGTTACATGCAAATTGCAATATAAAAGCTGTATTGTTTCAAGATGCTTTTCTCTTTAAAGTAATCTTAAAGATAAATTAAGAAGAAGAAAAAAAGTTACACAAAAACTAAAAAAAAAGTAATTAGAAACTTAATTAAGATCGTTGATAAAATACAAATTAAAAAAAAACAAGTTGAAAAATGTTAGATATTTGAAGATAAAATTCGCCGTGAATAAATTTTCATTAAATTATCGTTTAAGAAGGCAAATAGTTTTTTTTCACGCAAACTTTTAATTTTGTCGCTATTTCTACACGTGCTCTCTTTGCTTATACTGTATGTTCGGGGTAAGTTTGTCCACGTGCTGATAGATAATTAAGGTTGTTTTGGACGCTTTTAGAGCTAAAATGCTGCATTCAATTTCAACTAATTGGCTACGAGTGTAGTTTGGCCACCTATGAAGACAGGCAGTTAGAAATAGGAGAGAACTTCAATTCGCTCCGCCCTTCTTATGACGACCGGCAACTTCTAATTGGTTGGTTATGTAGTCTGACGTCACATGCTCCACCCTTTTCAACGTCGAACCACACAACAAACCAATTAGAAGTTGCCGGTCGTCATAACAACGGCGGAGCCAATTGAAGGTCTCTCCTATTTCTAACTGCCTGTTCTATGAAGGTTGCAGGCGCCATCTACCTTTCATTTACACAGGTATTTTTCTATGGAGCCCCCTTAAGGTGGATGAATAGATTTTTATTTTTTTTTGCCCCCCCCCCAATGCTATTCTCGTTAGATGTTTTTTTTGTAAAAAATTTTAACGCGAAAACTAGAAAAATGAGATGACCAATGAATGGGATGACAATCAGCCATAACTTGACATTGACATGCAACAGACCCACCTTGAATACAATGACGACTGTAAATCTATTTTAAGTTCACACAAACAATGCGTAGTGACCCTATTTCTGTGACGCAAACCGTTGCCATGTTATGCACTTATTATGAACAATTTAAAATTCGATATAGGTATTAGACTTCATGTGTGTAGGCCTAATGACTATAAAGTTTTGTGGTAAAATGTAGTGAAATGTACAGTTTTTTTTTTAAATTACCAAGAAGTAAATAAAAATATTTATCGTTTATTTATCTTTAGTAATTTAACAATTTGCATTTCAAAGAGACTGTGTGCAATGTGTGGGTGGTTGAGAATATTTCCATGGTTCATTAACAATTTACAATAATTACTAGTCAATGTAAGCAACCATTTATACTTCATTTGTATTATAAATATTAAATGTAGAAGAATATTTTTTTTAAAACTTATTTACTATTTCTAGTTTCTCCTTTATTCACGCATGGGGGGGGCTATAGCATGAAACACACATGCGGAATTTTGTTCATAAATTCATTCTTTTCTGCAGCAAAATTCTGCGTAATAATAATAAAATTCAAAATCCAACTGAATTTCACTCTGTAAGGAATTTAACAGAAGCGCCATATATCTTTCAAAGCAAAGGACCATAAGAATTCTAATTCTAATTTCTGCTGGCTTTTCAGCAAGTGTGATTATTCCCTTAATGCTATTATTTTAGAAAATGTGCAGAATGCTTAAAACAACAAGACAATTAGACAATGTAATCTAAGCATTATGGAGATGATGTTTTTGTTTACAATACGCACATTACGTAAATTGCGCAGAATGCACTACCGAATTTGCTTCTGCATATTTTGCACTATCATTGTGTAGTGACTTTTTCACTTTAAACTATTTGTATACCCATTTTACATATAATTTATGTTTACGTCTAATTGTTTCCTATGTGCCATATTTATACTTGTGCATAATAATGTTGTTTATATCCTTTCTTTACGTTTTGTTGTTGTTGTTGTTGTTGTTAGAAAGAAAGTACGTTGAAAACTACACTTGTATCTCTCGTTTGTAATTACTGCAATGTTTGGTCAAATATTTTACAATGTAGCCCTTTTGTATGTATATTGTAAATGCAAATTACTATGTTTGTGCATCATATGAATTGTGTTCTAGATATACTTAAACAAGTTTTTATGTCTTTGATAGAAGGTTTTCTTTTCTTATCTTTTCGACCACGTTTTCATGTGTTTTGATATTATAACCTTTATAATACATCTTTGAGTTAGGTTCAAATTTAAGAATGAAAATTGGAACCTCTGAGTAAGGTTAGAAATATAGTTAAATCCCTGTTTAAAGGATGTTCCATAAAAAACGGGAAGACCAAGGGTCCCACACGCACAAAAAAACAACAGAAAATTCAACTAAAAGCAGTATTTGCCTAATTTAAATAATTCTTTTCTATTTATTTGACAGAAAGTTGACAGAAAAAAAAGTTGAAATTGTTTTTTTTTCTTCCCGTCATTATAAATAGGAGCTTATATGTTATCAGACAATAGGAAGGCGTCTTTTAGATGCATCATCAATCTCTATGGAACCTCCTCTTATTCTTTCCACCCATTTCTATAAACTCAAAAATTGTAATCTGTTAAGCTAGAATTACACCGAGGACATATTGCCCGGTATGCGGATTGTGGCAAGCGACATTGTCTAGCATACTGTTGCATGCATCACACACAATCCTGCCACTGTGCCACATGTGACATTCCTATTACACCAGAAGCTACAAATGTTTTGTGCTGTGTGTCAATTTTATTAGTGTTGTTTCTGTCTCTCACGCTATGTCCAACGAGACAGCGACATGCATCATCCGTTTGTTTCCACTCAGATCGGAAACAATGGCGACGACGTTCAACATGACACTTGAGTCACATTTGTAGCATGCCACAGAGGAAACACTATGCGTTATGTCGCATGCCACAGTGTTGCATGAAACATGTTGCACAATGTTTTCTCGGTGTAATCTCGGCTTTAGAACCCTTGACACTTTATTATAATTTTGTATTTCTTTTACCATTTTTAGACATATGGGATTCAAACTTTATTCTGTGTTGGAACCCTTTTTAAGTTCTAGGCATAAGTCTCCCTTCTTAAATTTGGGCCTTAAGCATTGTTTAACAAACAATGAATCCTTCTTCTTGTGAAACCAATTTAATTTAAGACATTTCTTTTTATGTCACACAGATGAACATAACACAAAATTATTTCCTTTGTACTGTATTATTTCCTTATTATTATACGACTTTTTACACAACACTCTTGAAGTTTTATAATGAAAAACACATAGGACTACGTTCTAAAAAAAACATTATGGACCAACAAATCTACACAAAAGAAAATAACGAGAAAAGAAGCCAAGAAAAAAATCTTAAAGACAGCATAGCATATATTTTATGTTGTTTACCCAATGGATCAACATCGAATCAGAATCATCATTTTTTTGGCGTTTATTTTGTCCACTTTTCTCATACTATTTCAACAGATGGTCAACATAAATTTTGACATCTTCCAACCATAAAGACAGATGAAAACTATCAAAAATAGTTACAACTAAAACTTCAATTTCCACATTGTATTTTTTTTCAGAAAAAAAAACAAAAAACAAAAATTCCAGGTCAATAGCATAATATAGATAATTAAATTAAACTGATTATAAAGCTTGATGAAGTGTTGCTAGCCAATTATCATTAGATTTGAGAAAAACAAAGAGATAGAAAGAGAAAGTGTGAGAGAGAAATAAAGAGAGAGAGAGGGGAAAGGGAAAGAGTAAGAAAGATCAAATAACCCTTGAGACAACTTTAGATTGATCAATAATTATAATAAATTGATCACTAATAAATAGACCAATAAAAATAGTAAAAAAAAATGACACTCAAAAATTCTAATCAGCTTTTAGTTGTTGTTTTTTTAGCATCTAATAAAGGTGTTTCAGTCAAAATGAAAAATTAATTATTCTTCACAATTTAGCTAATCTCTACATTGACTAGTTAGTTTTTGAAAGAAAAACCAAATGGACGTTTTCTAGATTTACTTGTTGTTTTAGGCATTCTGTAATATGCTTAACATATTTTATCAACAGTTGTTTTTTTTTTCTTTCAAACTACGTATAAACGTTAAAAACTAGAACTGTATCTGAATTACTTAATAATGTTTTCATGTTGCTATCTTTTAAAATAAACTTTTTATAGACATGAAAAATTAAAAAAAATATATCATTTGCTTAAAGGTGGATCCGTTTTCAAAGTCACATAAAAAGCACATTAAGTGACTGTGCTACCCTTCTAGTTGCTATTTGATATTAGTTGCTATTAATTGTGCAACCTTACTACTGAATTGATTGATTAGTATTTATATACTCGCCTCAGCATAAGAAGCTTGTGACGTCAGAGGGGTTGATGTAAAATTTAGGATTGTTTTATTTTGTCTGATAATAAGGGGATAATAAGGGTTTTTTAAGGGTTTTGGCACTTCTTCTTGCATTCTTTTGTTATTACCCCTTTTTCATTAGATAAAATGAAATAAGACTAAACTTTTTTGTGACTCTCCCTCTCTCTCTCTGTCTCTTTCAGACGTCACAAACTTCATCTTAAAGTGAGGCAACTATAAAGTGTAGAGATTATATAGAATGACTGTTTTTCCACTTTGACGGTGGTAATTTAACCATCATCCCACACATTTCTCCCAAAACATCAATCGTTGCTAGACTGCAACTTTTTTTTTCATATAAAAAAGGGTCACCATGGAAGCCAATTTTGCAAACAAAATAACTAAACATTATTATTAATGTTGTGCAAAACTTTTTATCAGAAAAGCCAAGAAAACTAAACAATCTTTATTACAAATATATGGCTAGGCTATATCTATTTTTAATCTTTATTACACTAATTACAAAAAAGATTCCTCGAATTAAAATCTCTCTCTTCCACAAATGTTGACTGACCTAACTAAGTCCCACGAGTTAACTTAACCTATTATAACATGGTTAAGAGTGTTCTTAGGAATATATCTCTTCCGAACAAACAAAGTCCTCCAACGAATATAATTACAAAAATCGTTGTATTTTTTTTAGTAATCCTGGCTTATCTTTGTATTTTTCATTTTCCCCCAGAAAAAAAACAAACGGTTCATATTAAGTTGAAGCAATGTATAAAACAATTTTTTAAAATATGTTAAAATATGCTTAGAAGATTTTCAATTAAATATTTTTTTTCAAAATAAACTTTTTATCAAAAATTGAAGTCTGTCACCAACAAAAACAGCTTCAAATTGTTACAAAAAAGTTTATTTTTCAAAGAAATCTTCATGAAAATTATTCATAAAACTTGAAAAAACAAAAAAAAATTAATAAGTTGTTTCATAAAAAAGCATTATATATTTTATTCTATTATTATTATAGCAAGTGTCAGTTGCCACTCCTGAAGTACCGCAATCACTGCAAGCACTTGCTTCAAAGATTCTTGGATGACAAATTAATATGTCTGAAGTTAACCGGTGCCATATTACAGAAAAATAAGTTATAAGATTGTGATAATCATACTTTATGATGTCACTGTTAGTGCGCTATTAATTTATGATTGTCATATTATTCTGGACACCAGTCAATGGCAGGCATATGACGATATCTGTCAAAATATTATTTTGTAATTTACTTTTGTGACAGTTACATGGTTATGAGCTAGATATGACAAATTAATGCCATATAATAATCCTTATTGATTTCTGCAATGAGGCCTCAGCTCATCAGAAATTCATTTTTAAGAGATATACAAAGTTTGCTACAATTTAGAAGAGTAAAGAAATCACTGATGCTCTTTAAGGGTCTTTAAGGTATTTTTATGACGTCACAAATAGTGTTCGTGTTTAGCCGATCATTGATTTCATAGTGAGTTGTTCACACGAGCCACCTCCACCATTTTTTTTTTGCACCACAGTGGCAGAAAGTTAGGCGAGTCCAGCCACAAGTGGTGAACACGGCCTGTTTGTCAATGGTCATCAAAGTAATACCAGTAGAATGCACAGACACACATTCCATTGTTGTCAGTGGTGGTCCACGTGCAACAAGTTATGTCAACCAAATACGTGACGCGACATTGTGGAGACACAAAGTGCTCTATGAGAAGTGGAGACACAAAGTGCTCTATGAGAAGTGGCTCTAAACAGACCATAACCTTCAGAAATTTCTCATTGAAATCATGACAAGACTTAAGAATGATGTAGTTTGATTGGTGCATCAATCCGTAATAGTCTATATATTATAGCAGTTTTTTTGTCGTTGCAAGACATCATTAATTTTGAAATATTTTATTTTTATCAGTGACTTCTTTTTTATTTTAAAAATCATTTTGAAAATCCTTTTAAGTAAGTCTTGTCATGATTTTAATCAAAAATTTCTGAAGATTCTGAAATCGCTTTAAGAGCAATAAAGGTTTTATTATAAAAAAATAATAAATTTTGAATGAAATCACAAAAGTTTTGGGCAATGCAACTTGAGAACAAAACTACCACCTACAATAAAATGTCTTGTTGAAGGATATTGTTAGGAAATTACATTTACGTCATTCTTTTTTTTTACTTTTTCTAACCTTCTAACAAAATCATTTCTGACGCAAGCCAATTGGTACAAATCGAAATTTAAAGCATCAACTGTTCGATGTTGCAATTTCTAAAAGCTTTTTTTTTTGTATGCGAATACGGATGCATTTTTATTGTTGAGCATTTTGACCAATTCACTACAATCGCTTACAAGGAGTTGCTCAAGCAACAACAAAGTAAAGCAAAAAGTATAATAACCCACTCCTAGTAATTGTAAGATTTTTATGTAGGTGCAAGTCTGGTTTTTTTTATAATCTCTATTAAAAAAAGTAGGCCAATATGACGTCATTCAACTATGCGACTTTATCTTTAGACCATTGAAATCTTATGAAATCTGATGAAATTTAAAGAAAACTTTTTTCCCCCCTTTTTTAAATCTCTCTCTCTCTCTTTCTGTAAACAACTGAAACTCTTATCACACTATCAAAGCTATGAAAAAACAAAGAACAAAAAAAATGGGGTGACTATTGATTTTGTGTCAGCACCTTCGAAAAAAATGAAAAAATTTCTAATCATTATTGAATCTTTTGGACGTCAGAAAAAAAAAAGAAAATTTATAATTGGCCAGAGAGATCGAAACTCTTGATTTCCTTCCTCATTCATTTATAAAAATGAAAGCTAACCACTTGATATTTCGATATAACAACATTTAATGCCGGTTGTTGAGTTCATTTTTAATATTGCTTTTTCAGTACTTAAAAGTAGTTTCTGTGCTGTGTTTGTGAAAAGCAACAAAAACATTAAATGTAGACGGAATTCATTTCTATACTATTGTAGCCCGCCCCCCCCCCCTTACAGATTTGTCATCACATCCCTTAATCCCACCAAAATGCACGAAAATACAGCAGGAAATAGAAATAGAAATAGAAAGAAAACTGTAAAATTTTCTTCTATGTTTCTGCTTTCGTTCGCGTTAAAAAGTTCTCGCATATTCAAAAACGTTGCTTAAAATAAAGTTAAACTTAAACCATGATGAATCACTTTAGTAATTCTATGAAAAGTTTTTTAAGCTTAGCTTTAAGTTTCACTTTGGCTTAAGTAACGTTTTCGACTACAAGCCATAAAAGCAGAATTGATGTGTCTGAAGGAAATCTTTAATTGGCAGATAAGCTAAAATTCTGCATGACAAAAAATGTAATTGTAGTTGTAAGAAACAATTTCTCCATTTTTCTGTCTATACTTTCAGCCAAAAATATAGAATGGAATTATTGAAATCTGATAAAACTCCATTACCAGTGGATTTTTTTTTCTGCATAAAGCCTGGAACACACACGCGGAATTCCACCAAGGAAAAAGAAAATAGGAAAAGGAAAAAAAAAAGACATTTTCTTTTTCTGTATCTCTGTTGTTCACACAAAGAAACAGAAGTAATGAGGAAAGTTGTGTGCACCCTCTAGAGCAAGAAAAAAAAACATTTATTCCCAAAATGGATTTCAATTTGCCTTTTTGTGATGTCACATGCTGGTGGTGCATGATTGGTGGGAATTTGAATGGAATATTTTGAGAACGGAAAAAGTTGAGCTTTGTTCATCTCATTTTTAATGAATTTTCCGTTCACTTTATATGGAAAATTTTCTTATTTAAATATTCTGTTGTGATTTTCTGAGCGGAATTCCACGTGTGTGTTCCAGGCTTAAGTTATCTTACACATTATATAGAAAACAGTTCAAAAGGTAAGGAAGGGTCATTTTTCTGTATACATTCCGCCAAATAAATAGAATAGAATTAATCAAATTAGAAAAATTCTTTTTTTCATTCGCCATTTTCCAGCATGTCAGAGATTGGGTTACGAGGTACTCAAAGTATTGATTCCAATAAAACAACTGACCATGCACAGTAATTTTTCCTTTTAGAGCGATTTGTCCGAAACACACATATCGAGCATCCGCAGTTTTAAGCTTATGTATGATGCCTGATGTTATCTTTAAATTGAAAACTCAAGTTATTTTGTACAATTGCTAGACAATGTGCAAGACGACATCTCATTTTTAATGCCGTGTTGTTTTTAGACAGTTTGCAAATATTCTCAAAATGCCGTATGTCGTTAACGACAATATCAAGATTGGATTCCTTTAGGCATTGTGCACATTGGCTAAATTAATCCTAGTAAATATAGAATCAGTGGTTCCACACAATAAGCATGTTATTTTTGGAAATTAACTGCTAATGTTACTGATGACAGCACACCATCACTATTTCGAAACTGTTTTGCTAACATTACTGCGTAATTTATTGTTTAAAACCACTATTCATTTAAGATGTTTAATCTAATCAATGAATCCAAGGACGAGGCTATAAAAATCCTACTATAATGATTGCTGAAGAGAAAGAAAAAAAATGAATGCTATTCATCTTGATATGGTCGTTGAAGCGATTAACACCTTTATTTTGAATGTAGCTTGATACAAATTTAGTTGCTAAAACTGAAGAATCGGTTAAAGCATTAAGACAGCCATCTTGATTTGGTAGAAAAGCCATATTCGCGCATAAAAATGCTATTTTTAAGCGAAAAATGACGTCATTGTGACATAAGTCATTTCTAGCCAAAAACCTCAACATAGTAATTAAGATTAGGACTAGGTAATTTGTAAAATAAATGATTTTGCACTTTGGCGGAAACATCCATAGGAGTAATAAGAAATGCATTCACATTAGGTTAATTGGCCATAATAAGAGTTTTTAAACTGAATAGAAAAGATTCAAATAACTTTTATTATTAGGTTAATTCAAAATGTTTCTGCAAAGAGGTCTGCCTCACACTGGTGTCTTGAGAATTACAGACATCATTTTTACGAGTTGAAATGTGCAAATAAAAGAATTAACCACTTTAGCATTTCGACATTGAAATAAAACTTATTTATTGTTACGCTTGCAACAAAAAACTGCCTTCAATACACTCCATATTATATATACATGTATATGGAAAATAATAGGATAAATAATTACTTATTGTGAAATCATAGCTGATGTATAATTTCCCTTCTATTAATTATATATTCAATTATACCTTGTACAATGTACACACATGAGTGAAATGAATTCAAATTAAGGACATTAACCAAATAAAAATTGACTTTATTATTAATATATCAAGGATATATATGGCGCTTCTGGTAAATGCCTTACAAAGTGAAATCCAGTGGATTTTATCCAGCATGCGTGACTCTTCCCTATGTAAACACTTCAAATGAAAGCAGAATTTAAGAAAGTTTTACTTTTTTTAATTTTTATTTCTATTTTCTGTTTTCTCTACGCATGTGGGATCCAGGCCTTAATCCAATCACAATTTTTACTATTTTCTTGTAGTTCTTTCTCAACCACTTTTTATTTGTCGAATATTTTGTCTTTTTTTTCAATCAAACTTACACTATCACTTTTGCCCTAAATCTAAACTTCTTTACAGAAGAAAACCACTATTCACTGAAAATTCTCTAGATAGATAGATACATGTCTCATTTCTGTCCAATAATAAAATACTATTCAAACCTAAAGCTGTTTCGTTTTTTTTTTTTGTGTGTGTTATCTGGCTGGTGGTCATCCCTCTGGATCTTTCTAACAAAAACAACTCTTTCAAATTGAATTTAAATTCCCATTCAACCATACAGTATATCAAATGATGTACTTCTCTATAACTGTCATTAACGCCAGGAAAATAATTACAATAAAACTTTCTATTTTATTCGATATATACCAGTCATACCTCAGTTAACAATAAAAAAATCGCATCATTAGCCGAATCATTATTACCAAGATTATTACAAAGTTCTAACCAAACAAAAGATTTTGGACAACTACGTTATAGAGAGGTGTCGTTCTCAGAGGCAATGTAAAGCGACATATGGCTTTATAACAGTCAAGTGTATTTCCATATGCTGGCATGCTGACTGTTAAAAATTTTAGACAAAGAATTTTACAACGAAACTAGCTTTGTTCATTTAATTTTTCAAGAAATTTTCCATTCACTTTTGACGGAAAAAATTTTCTCATTTAGAGGATTCGTTTGTGATTTTCTGAACGAAATTTTTACAACGGAACACGCTTTGTTCATTTAATTTTTCAACAAATTTTCCATTCACTTTTGACGGACATTTTTTTCTCATTTAGAGGATTCAATGTGGTTTTCTGAACGAAATTCCACGTGTGTTCTAAGGCTTGATATTATCTGTTTTCGTGTTAGACAACAAATTTTACAACAAAAAAAAAAACTGAGCTTTGTTCAACTCATTTTTCAACAAATTTTTCCATTCATTTTTGGCGAAAAATTGTCTCATTTACACATATTCCGTTGTGATTTTCTGAACAGAATATTCTGCCTGTTCTATCTGTTGTTGTGTTAAACGGTTGTTGTTTTTCATTGTATCATAAAACGGAGATTTAATGGATGACTGATTAGATTTGAGTTTAAATTTAAAGTGTTTACAACAACATAATACTAATAATGCCTCAATCTGATTGAAAGGAAACTGTTGATTTGTTAGAAAACAAGACGAGAGGATTTTCTATGAGGAAGTGTTAAACCTCCTCCTCCTCCTCCTGTTCTAAAATAGGGTATTGTTTTTTCCATTAGGATATTTTGCTATTGTTTAGGTTAGATTTCGGTTATATATTTTGAGGTCTGAATGTTAAAATTACACCGTTGGCAAGGAATAAACAACATAAACACTTTCTCAAATCAAAAAATAGATAGAAAAAAAGATAGACACGAAAAGAAAAAAAAAAAAACGAAATACGAAGCGCTGTAGTAATTTTCAAGTGGTTTTTATTTTCTTTCCCTTAGACAGAAAAAAAAACTCATTAAAAAACGTCTACGTGACTAGTTTTCAGTATTTATTGGAGTGTAAAACGAACGATATTGGCCGCAACCTGCGATGGTTTGCCATTATCACAAGTATTGAAGTTTTTAAATGGATTCAAGAAAAAAAAATCTTGCTAAAAATTAAAAAAAAAACCTTATTTGTGAATCAGCGAAATAAGATTTTCCAGAATTTTAGATCATATTTTGTTGTTGTTGTTGTTGTTTTCAACCGATTTTTATTTAGAAAAATTATTCTCATTTTTTATGAAAAAATTGAGAACTGAGTAAAGGCAGAACTATTACATTTTTCTCCACTTTGACTTGTGAGATATATTTCAATTCTCTCGAGGTTTATGAAGACAAGAGAGAGAGAGAGAGAGAGAGAGAGAGAGAGAGAAATATACTAGGTTTCAGCATCTTTTTTCCTTCTTTTATTCTTTCTCTATCTCGTTTTCCTCAGCTGGTATACCCAAAACACAAAATCTCTTCACAATGAAGAAAAAAGGATAGAAAACTAACACAAAACAAGAATAAAGTAAGAAAAGAAGATGAAGAAAACGAGAAAATCACTGACACAGAACCCAGAAAGAGAGAGAGAGAGAGAGAGAGAGAGAGAGAGAAAGATGAGACTGACCAAATGATCAATTTCACATGAGGCCCCTCTAGGTCTCACCTTTCTGTTCTTTCAATATATCAATGCCAACAAGGTCCTCAAGAGTCAGCTGCCACAGTTTTAACCATTTTTACGTTCATCAAAACACAACACCATTAAAAGTATTTTGATAACAAATAACCCTAGGTTGCAATATGTGTAAATACAATCAATACAGTTATAGGTTCTTCTCTTGAGTTTTAATTGGATTTTTTCTAATTAAATTTTTAATTTCCTAAATGTTCAGAGTTTCCAGGTTTTTATGTAGTTTGAAGTTAACTGTAGACTATTTGCTGATGATACTCTAATTTACAAAGAGGTTGATGGTATCCAAGACTGTCAAACATTAGCTCTAGACTTGAAGGCAATTGAGGGATGGTGTAATACAGGGCAACTTCAGTTGAATGAGGGGGAAGTGTAGTGTTATGAGGCTAACTTCGGGTAGAAATCCAATGGTGTTCAATTATAGTATGAATGACACTATTCTTCGGAGTGTCAAGTGTTATAAGTATTTGGGGGTTACAATGACAGATGACCTTTCTTGGAAAAAAACACATTGATGGTATTACTGGGAAAGCTCTACAAATGCTTCGTTTTAGTCAAAGGACACTGGGCACCTGCCCAGCACAAGTTAAAACCATTGCATATCAAGCATTGGTTTGGCCTCATCTTGAGTATTGCTGCAGTGTATGGAATCCTCACTCTGTCACTCACTCACTCACTCAGTTGAAATGGTTCAGAATAAGGCAGCCAGGTTTGTTTGTGGCAGGCACAAATTTACAGAAAGTGTCACTGAGATGCTGTCAGTGCTACAATGGCAAAGTTTGGCACATTGCAGAGCTGAGTT
Source organism: Brachycybe producta (assembly GCA_036925085.1). Lineage (NCBI taxonomy): Eukaryota > Metazoa > Arthropoda > Diplopoda > Playtdesmida > Andrognathidae > Brachycybe > Brachycybe producta. Next base: position 7,460,199 of record JAUPFP010000002.1, on the reverse strand, counting down.
AAGTTTGAAATTGTTTGGAAAAATTACACGTGGTGATTGTCCTAAACCACAGTCCAGAGGCTGTTGGCTGCTAGCAGAGTACTAATTGTAAAACAGGTACTAGAATGATGCCCCACTGAGTTTTGGCACAACAACGCCACTGCGACCCCCATAGTCCCCCCCCATTTGTTGTTGCGCCACTGGCTACTACCACTTTCTCACCATAAAGCACTAGTAGCAGTTCAAAAGAGTCAATTTCAATGTATTCATTTGGAAAGAGAAAAAGAGAGCGAGAAAGAAAGAGAGCAAGAAAATAAGAGAGCAAGAAAGAAAGAGAGCAAGAAAGAAAGAGAGCAAGAAAGAAAGAGAGCAAGAAAGAAAGAGAGCAAGAAAGAGAGCAAGAAAGAGAGAAAGAAAGAGAGAAAGAAAGAGAGAAAAAAAGAGAGAAAGAAAGAAAGCAAGAAAGAGAGAGAGAGAGAGAGAGAAATAAGATCCATATGTTTTGAATTTGAAAGGAAATAGGACTTTTACTGGGAAAATGACAAATGTTACCAAAACATAATAAAAAACAAATCTAATACAGAAAAGATCTACAATCTCAATATACAAGTAGTGAAGCTTATATGCAGATCAACTACTTTTTTAAACATTCCTTAAAACTTCCTAAATTGACTGCAAGTTTTACATTCATGTGACAGTAAAAGCTAAACAAAATTTTCCAACAACTAACGTCAACATCAACATTTTATCAGCTATTTATTTGTAAAACATTAAGTCAATATGTTTTACAAATAAATAGCTGATTTTCGAACTCCGCATTTCAAGAAAAACATTACAAGAAACTAGAAAAGTGTGTTAGATACTAAGATACTAGAAGGTTAGCTCAATCAGTTAAGGGCTGCTGAATAGATTTTTATATTGATTTTATTTTTCGGATGACGTGGCGCAATCCTACAGTGGATAAGGCTATGCTCCACAGATGTTTTGTAAAATTTGAATGCAAAAACGTCAAGCGAACGTTTTTTTTTTAGAAACTACTTTATGAAAAAAAATCAAATTGTTTTCAAAACCAGAATCGTCATTGAAAATGACCCGTTTTTTAGGGTATTTTTTTATTAACATTTCCTGGTAAACTATATTTTCTCCTTCTTCAAACTGTCATAAAAAGTTTATTTTTAAAGATATCATCATGAAAAAAACTTAACATTATCAGCAACTATTCTAGTTTCTAACATACTTTGAATTTTTTTTCCTAATGTTTTTCCTGAAAAACGTTCTCTTGAAAAATATAAATTTTCTCATAACCAAACAGACCACTAAGAAAACCACCCTGTAGAACATAATAGGCATTTCAGGCGCGCCATCTGGGAAGACAAAAACAAAATAAATATTAATAAAGCCACATTAAGGGTATTTTTATTTTGACATCCTTTACGCTTTTTATATGAGTTTGAAAATGACGCAACTTTTAAGCAGGCAATATTTTTCAATTTTGTTTTTGTTTCTAAAAAAAAAGTTTATTTTGAAATATAACAACGTGAAAATATTAAGTGATTCAGGCTAAATTTCTAGTATCTAACAACACATCTTCAATTTCTCCTTAGTGTTGTTGCTTTTCTGTAACGCAGAATCAAATTCGAGAATCAAATGTCCATAAAACATGTTTAAGCTATTTGTATTAATTAGGCCTTGTTTTTTTTAAATTTCAACTGGTGTGAAATAGAGCAAACGTGGCCCTTCCGCCCATTCACTATCATAGGGCAAAGGCCACGTTTGTTCAATTTTTCACCGGTTGAAATTTTCAAAAAGTTCAAATTTTCAACTCAGTGGAAACAAGGCTTTAAGATCGCGGATTAGATCCAAATCTTAAAATTTTTTGATCAGCAATTTGATCCAAACATGTGTATTTAACAAATAACATAAGAAAACCTATTTGTTTCTGATGTGTGTGTTTGTTTACTCATGAAACCCGAGTGTCATGATTCATCTTTTACAATGTACCTCCTTGCTAACTTCCTAACAAGACATTATTTGTCTTTCTTTTATAGTATATAAAAAATGCAATTGCCGAAAAAAAAATCCTAGGGTGAAAAGCTCTTTAGAACAGCTGACTTCAGGGGGTCACTCAAACTGTAATACGTTAACCAAAAAAAAAAGAAATATTACATTGTGCAAATACTTACATAGGAGGACCTATGGGGAGACAACCATCAATTTACTGATCATTCGATAAGAAACTCCCCCCCCAGCCCGAAAAAAAAACATTCTCATCCAGGTTCTTCCAGTCAACAGAGCCAAGAAAAATACATTCATAAGAAAACACGTTTCAACATTATAGATAATCATGAGTAAGAAAAACAGCCAAGAGCTGCAGTAGTAAAAGAACACAAGGGTCACTCACAACACAAACACAAAAAACATCAAAACCCATAATAGTACTGTATATAGAGTTCGATTAAGAAGAACTCGTATATACACATTATACCTTATAGGTCCATATGTGTTCTTTTCCCCCCTCTCCTCACTATATACGTGGTAGCGAATAGTGCTATTCAGATGATGTTGTAAACTGCTCTACTGGCAACTTCCGTGTCCATATCTCCACACATTCCTGGCAGAGTGCAACTGTGCGAGATGCCAGGGATGAACGAGATGGGTTTTATTGGGTATTATTGGTTACAGTCAAGGCAGTATCTGGTCGTTTTCAATTATCTAACTTTTGTTCTTGCTCAGAAAAAAAAACATTCTTGGCAAACTACTTGTACATTTTGTTCGTCTAAAGCACTGGTTACGAACGGTAATACAAAATAGTGATGACACAGCCAATGCCGTGTACCTTTAATTCAATTCAGTTCAACTCAGTAGGCTACATCTGCAACCAGCTCGAGAGCTATGTGGAAGGGGGATAATTCCCAAAGACAAATGATTGTCATTAAAACAAAGTTTAGATATCGTCGTCAAATTGAAATCGTCGTAACACAAAACTATTTGCAGGTAGAAAGTTTCATAGTCTAAATACATTTTGAAAAAAAAAGACCAAAAAAATATGCATCAGAGTTCTTTCTTGTAATTCTTTAATTGGCTTTGAATGGTCATGTCTACTTACTGTATACAAGGATTTTTACTTAGGATGCCATATAACAGTGCAATCTTTTCTTCAGTGCCCAACTTTAATTGGCTTAACATTTGATGTGTACATTGCACACAGAAAATGAAGACAATGTGTTGTCTTGCAGACTTCCCTGAGAATGTATTTCAATCAATATTTCCGTTTTCTGTTCTTTGGGTTCACGCACTGCAATGCATTTTCAAATTTTCAAAGTTTCATTGCTATGAGCATCTCTAGAACCAAATCAAAGAAGCCTAATAATGTCTCAATTGGTTTAATTTCTGATGCATGCATGCATTGCACGTAGAAAATAAAGACATGAAGATATTTCTGTCTTGCAAACTTAACTATTCCAGAATGCCGTCCATGCTGAAATTTGACGTATGATCATAAACCAGAGCTTTACGAGGTTCTACTAGTCTCGGCTTCTTTGAGGCTATTATTAGGCCAATTACTAAATATGTTTAGTTAGCTGGATTCTCTACCACATTTGTAGCCGTTTTGCTCCATCATTCTCCATAGACAACTTAAGAAAACATTACAGCAAACAACAGAAAAGTAGCCCCCAATTCAAATACTTTATCATTGTTTATCTATATGCTTTTTTTAAACATAAGAAAGAAAAACTTCCCTATATTTTTAAAATGATAAATTACTGAAACCATTTTACGGAATGGTAGCAGAAGAAAACAGCATAATAAATACCAAATTTATGTTTTGTTATTATAGTGAGAGAGAGAGAGAGAGAGAGAGAGAGAGAGAAAACACAATGATGAAAACATGATGTAGTTTTTTTTTTTTTTCAAAAATAAATATGTTAAAAGCTAACTCAATAATCTTCTTAAGCATTTACTAGTATAAAGTTATATTTAGAAGGTACTTCTAAAAATAAGTAAACCAATTGGATAAAGGTATTATTTTATTGTTATTTATGAAAAATAGATATGTTATGACAGTTTAAAATGTGGACTCTCTCTCTCTGTTGTCTTTATTTTAGGTTTTCACTTCTTGTTACTGAAAAAACAAACCAAAAAATGTGAAATTGTGTTATTTTCAAATGTCATTCATGTTTATCGTCATCATCAAGTCATGAGAAAAAAAATATTTTCAGCCATTTTTCCTTTAACAAAGTTTGAAGTTCCTTTGAAGAGGGGTTCTTCTCTTCTAAAGAACTAAAATATTATAGGACTTTTATGCAAACAGGTTCAAGTAGTTAAGATAAGAGGTTTTACAAAATTCAGATATTTCTTTACTGAAATATAAAAAAATTCAAGTCTTGCTGAAAACTTGTATAGAATATGAGGCTGTTTAAGATGGTTATAAACAGCTCATTTTTCAAACTCCTTGTTATTCGACGTTTCGGAAGCCAAAATTCTAAAAAACTAGAAAGTCTTTTAGAAACTAGTAAATAGCTCAGTCACTAAAGAGTATTTTTTCAGGTTTATTTTGAAAGATATTTCAAAATAAACCTTTTATAGACAAAAGTTAAAAATATCATCTTCTAAGAGCTTTCATCATCTGTTTAAAGTTGGATTATTTTCAAACTCACATAAAAGTTTCTTTTGAAAGATATCAATATGAAAATACTCTTAAGTGATTCAGTTACCCTTCTAGTTTTCAAAGCACAAGTTTCTCTTTCTTTTTTTGCAACTGAAAAACAAAATAATCAGGAGTTTGAAAGAGGCTTTAACAATTTAAAACCAATTTTAAATGATGTTTTTTTTAAATATATTTTTCATAGAAATTTGAAAATCACAAAATTTTTATTCAGTGTTAAATAGCGGTGTAAAAATGCTCGTTTTTAAATGTATCAATCATCATAATAAACTAGTAGGGTAACCCGTCATAAATGACGGGTGCAAAATTCACAGGCAATTGTTCCCAGCATTAGAATTTCTTTTCCTCCGCCCTTTTATGACGTCAGACCAAGTAACAAACCAATTAGAAATTGATGACGTTCATAAAAGGGATGAGCAAAAGAAATTCTAATGCTGGGCACAATTGCCTGTGATAAACTGTAGTTTAATTTTGCTACTATTTATCCCCTCCCCTTTTTTATATTTGAAAGAAAAAAAATGAGTTTTTCATTTTCTCTGGTGTGCGCATGCGCGTCGTTTGTTCCTTTTTTACTCCTTTCATTTCAATTTCAGTCACCCCTCTCACTTTTTCTCCCTCCACGTTTCTCTCTCTCTCCCCCTTCTACACTTTCCAACCTTTTCCCCTCTCCAATTTAATATAATGGGGTTCTTGGATGGAGAGTGTGCAACATATAGTTGACCTTGAGAAAAAAAGCGGTTCATTTATTCATTTAAATTTATATAAATTCCGATGTGGTTCAAGGTTTTTGTCATTTTTGTACACCGTTAATCATAGACAAAAAGGAAAGAAACACAGAAAGACGGGGCTTAATATACACTGTATATATAATACTTTGAATATCCTCACTTTCTATTCTACTTTCTTAGGATCAAATTCAAGATGAGAAAAACTTGACTTTCTGAACTTCAACATGAACCCACCTAAGCATGTTTTCAACAAAAAAAAATCGAGGTTTCATTGAACATACTTAAAAGATTTCACTTCTCAGAGGAGTTCAAAAATTAAAAGTTCAAATAATAAGTTTTTGTGATATGAACTTTTAACATGATAAAATTAACTGCTTAGTTACGTTAAAAGCCCGCATTAACCCTGAACAATGAACAGTTTCCTAGGACCCCTTTCTCTCTCTCTCTCTCTCTCTCTCTCTCTCTCTCTCTTTCATTTCCTCAAAATTAAAACATTGCTTTTCCAGATTCTTCTTTTTAATCCTCACAATTGGTCAAACAAAACCTTTTGGGGAAAAGGCTGCAAATGAGTTGGAACCTATTTTCCCCCCCGTAGAGAATTATTTCCACATCAACAACTAACTATCTGCTCCTTGAAGTCTCCTCTCATTACTTGATTAGTTGAATCGTAAACAAACAAACAAACAAAAAAAACCCTAAAGCAAATCTAATACAGGAAGAATTTTAGATTTTAGCAAACGAAGTGAACATTTTTACTAATTAATAATTATATTCATCCCGCATCAAAGTTAAATATCAATTATTTAAAGAGTCATATCTGCACCTTTTTTAAATTATACACCAAAAAATTAAATTCGCAACTTTCGTTATTTTAAAACGTGCTTGCAGTGATTGCCATAAGTAAGGGGCAAAAAAAAAGCTGATGCATAATATCCAATATAATATCCTTATTATATTGGAACTCAGATGCGTGAAAAAAAACACAAAATAAAAATAGGAAGCAGAAAAAACATTTATGCTAAGTTTCTGCTTTAATTTGCGTTCAGAGGTTGTCTTTTTGATTAGAAAAAAAAAAGACAATTGCAGTTTTCCTAATGATGATGATGATGATCTGATGATGATGATGATTACTTCACAACTGGCCCTTGAGCCACACATTGAGAAACATTTGCTTGACATTGCATAAAAATCCTAGCCATACTAATCAGTGTTGTAGTTGTGGGCTGGAAGTCAAGTAAACTTGACCTAAGGTTCACAATGTAAAAAAAAAGTTCAACAACTTATTTAACTGATAAATTACAGGCTTTAGACCTAAAATAAATTAGAGTCAACAATACAAAAAAAGTTAAAGACTATTTTATAGATTTTTAGTATGATACCTTTAAAAAAATCCTCCAAAAAATCTGTGAAAGCATTTGAAATTTAACCAGAATCTTCCATCAAAAACGAAGAGAGAGAAAAAAAGGTCACTCACTGTTTTGTGTGCGATTTTTCAAGCGTATGCAATTTACTGATAGGGACAAATACCCTGTCATCATGTCAGATCATCGATCACTTAAGCTCGTACGTCTATCTGTCTATGTGTTTCATTTGGATAGCTTAAATATATTGAGTCTGGATGTACGTCTGTCTGTCTGAGCTTCAAAGATTCACAGTATTTATCTGTGTGTGTACCAATATAAGAATGTTTACCATATGTGTTTTAGGCAGCAACCAAAAAAAAAAGGTTATTTAGAGCCAAAAATCTAAATTACAACATCAAAGTAATGATTACTTTCATTACAAACTTTTTAAATGAAAGAATCAAAATATGAAAAAATGAATAAGAAATCAAAAAGCGAAAAATTTAAAAAGAAAACTTTCTACTTTAACTTGAACCCTCTCTGAAGAGGGTTAACAACATCTAGAAAAAAAATGTCGAAAAGCACTCAATAAAACAGGATTTTTCTATGTTGGAACAATGTTGACAGATTTCACGTTGAAGTTCGCTTGTTAGAGCTGGATCACACATGCAGAAAATTTCCACTCAGTAAATAATTTTCATTTTATTTGGCTGAAATAGGAAGCCAATGGGAAGACGACCTTCAGTAGTAATATTCTATATGTCTTCTTCAGCTCTCGTTATCTTCATGCGACTAATGCAGAGCATGCGACAATACGGATACGGTGTCCGTGTTGCTAAAAAATGACCAACATACTTACTGTACATACCGCATATACACGAAGTACAACTTTGAACAGCGCCCCTATTGGCATACAATAATAATATATGAATAATATTGTTCACTGCAAGATGAGGTCTATGAGATTAAGAAACTCTCTTAAAAGTATTCTCCTTGTTTCCACTGCGGTGAAAATTTGAACTTTTTGAACTGGGGTGAAATTTTTTAACTTTTTTTTAAAAAATTTCAACTGGTGAAAAATAAAATAAACATGGTCACTGCCTACAGTAGGACAGGCAGGGGGCCCTGTTTCTTCTATTTTTCACCAGTTGAAATTTTTTAAAAAAAAGTTAAAAAATTTCACCCCAATGGAAACAAGGCTTAACCAACGTACGTGAAAAGCGTTAAGTAAATAATTGATACTGATTGGCGGAAAAACTAAAACTGAAGTTGTAGTAGCCGTTTGTTTAGCAGCAAGCATAGCGCATTGTTTTGTGGTACAATGTGCAGACTGTGACATCATTTTGCCGTAACTTTTCTGTAATGCCACATGGTGCTGCAATTAGCCGCATGAAGATAACAAGAACTTTCTACTCTTTCTCCTTTCTTCTGCAAACTCAACAATATTCTCGAATCCGTTTCAGTTTCCTTGAACGCAAAGAAAAGCAGAAATATAGCTGAAACCTTATTATTGCTTTTCAATTTCAATTTTTGCTTGTTTTGATGCATGTGTGATCCAGTTATGTTTCTTTTTTTCTTGAAGAAACTTCTTAGAAAAAAAAATCTACAGCAAAAATATTTACATACAAGGAGGTCATTGCTTTCAAAATATGCAAATAAAATGCCAAAATTTCTTATTTAAAGATATTAAAACAACCTTTTATTTTGCTTTTTTTCAAGCAGATGAGTAGCACAAACAACAACAGCAAGGCTCATTACAGCTTAATTAAAATTGTTTATCGTGTACTTATTTACAATTGTTATTTCTTTACCGTCATAGAGACGTTGATGCAGCTAATTAAATCAAGAGACCAAAATTGTAAATTTAATTAAATCCCACTCCTATACACAACCACACAATTCAATAGAAGTTGGCGAAAACAACAGTAACGTTAAATATGGCTTCAACATTGAAAAATAATGTGTTTGGTTCATGTTGTTATAAATTAAAAAAACCACCACGAATAAAGAGAAGAAGGTTTTTTTAAAAAAAATTATACAACTAATGTTTGATGTACAATTATTTCAATAAATTAACCGGCATTCGTTCATAAGGAATTTTTAAACGGAAGTACATGTATAACAAATGTTGAAGAGAAATCACACAATTAATTGTTCCTCTTTGTTTGTATTGCTAACATTTATTTCCATAGAGAATAAAGGGACACCAAAACTAAAAATAACTCTACTCACAAATAGAATATCCATATTTACTCATATTGTTATTCATTAATTAATAATCATACGTGTAATTATTAAATTATTAAAGCCAAACTTTTCAACAAATATAATAAAAATTCAATTTTTTTTTTTAAAGAAACCACCTATCGTCGTTTTAGACTATTTTTGCAGTCGAAGTCGACCAATAAAATGTGGTACGTGTGCAAAGGCTCTAAAAACAAGTCCCATTTCTTAAGGACTGTGAAGCAGAGAAGCAGATAGTGCTAAAATTATCAAGTTTTACATTAAAATTCCTATTGAAAGTTCATAGGCTTAGCACTCACTACCTTTGACATAGCAATAATTAAGAATACAACTCGTAGAAAAGTAAAATAAAGAAAAATAAGAAAACCTAAAAACTGTTTAAAAAACATAAAAATTGTGAAGAAAAACATAAAAATTGTGAAAAAAAAAACAAAAAAAAAATGTATTGATTAGTCCAGAATGACAAAGGAAACACTTCGAGCTGTTTTAAAATCGTATAGAAATATGTAATATGTAAAAAGGAATATCGTAAATAAACAAAAATGTACTTTATTATAACTTGAATGAAACCAGCACCAGTGCTGATATTTTGAAACATATATGTTGGTTATACCACAATTATTCCCGATTTATAAACAGAAACCTCCAATAATAAACGTTAAATTTATAATGAGTCAATAATAGAAGAGTCTTCCATGTTGATCAATATTTCTCTCTCTCTCTCATTCTCTTATTTATTTCAAATTCATTTAGATTTTTTTTATTATTAAAAATCAAAATAGAGAAGAAGACAGAAATAAACACACATGTAAACCTAAAATATTTTCACTTTCATTCAATTTAAATGTATGGGTTTGTGAAAATAAATTCTTTTTTTGTGTGTAGAAAAAAAAATTCCTCACAACAAATGTCATTGAATCATATGTTATTATTATACTTGTACTATATAAATACAGTAAATATATCTATAAGATAAAAAAGCTGTTTTTTTGTGTGAATATTTTAGCTAAATACCATTCAAGTGAATGCAATATATATAAAAAGCAACAATCCCACATATACATAAAAAAATAAGAAGAAATATTCTACATACCCGAAAGTTCAAACAGAATGAAAAGAAACCCATTTTTTTCTTCTTCTTTTCTTTCTGAATATAGTTTCCGAACTATTTTGAATTCAAATAATCTCTATTCTGAACCCATGTCACGCTTGAAAAATCTAAAAACGAAAATGGAAAAAAAAAGAAAAATGTTTAACATTTAATGTAAATTTTCTATCAAAAATAAGAAATGAAGCATCTTCTTAAAAAAAAGATGATAAAACATCAGTACACATATAAATTTTTAAGAAAAACGTAAGCAGCAAGATTAACTTTTTATAAAGCATCGTTTCCACTAGTACTTTTATGAAAGTATTACACGAGGCCATGATATAACATGTATATGATGATTTTTGTGCGTCCAACATTGTTGCAACCTCGTGAAAATTAAGCTAGCCATTTCACTATAAGATGCTGCAGTTTGCAGACACACAGTCTCCCCTAAGATCAAATCTCGCTGAAGCAAATTCAGTGCTTGAGCTTCAGCTAAAAATCGAATAAACTCAAATATTATATGTATATTAAGCCAGGTCTGTGTGTGTTTAACGCTGTACAAACCTTGAAGCACGTCGGAATTTATATAATTTTTTTTTTAATTTAATTCAATTCTGATTGCAGTATGAAACACAGTAATAAGTGTATGGCTAGCTTAAGTGGAAACATACCTAAAGAAAACATTAACCCAAAAAAGCCCTTATAACAGTCTCAAACCAATATTATTCATCATAGATGTCTTTTCTCAATCTATCTATCTCTCTCTCTTTCTCGACCCATCTAACTTAATTGCATTGTATAACAATGTCAATATCAGTGTCAACTCTATATAATATTGTGTCAGGTAAATTGATTTATAGCCACAGATAACTGTTTGATTTTTACATGAATGATTAATGATGCATATTCTATGCACAATACGTTATTGTCATAGAAGAAAACCAGTCATTCTCCGTAATAATAATCACAAAGTTTGCAACAAAACACACACATACACACCACAAAACTCAAGTTGTAAAATCTGCACAATTAGGGATGGTTCACACGCGCTAAAAAAACTACCAGAATATAGAATTAGAAATAATAAAAAAAAAATCAGAATAAAGTTTCAGTAATATTTCTATGTTCCTCAATGGTTTACACACAGAAAACATTTCAAGGACATTCTAAAGTTTATTGGAGTGGCAAGAAGAACAGAAGGAGGAGACATAAAGAATATTATGTACAAAGGACGCCTTCCTATTGGCTAATAATATCATGTAATTCGATGTGGCAAAAAGAAAGGAATTTCACTGGGTTTTCTGCATAGAAGAATGAGAAAATGAAATGAAATTACTCAAATTCATTAGTTGCTCTTCCGGTTCGCGTTAAGTTGCATTGTCGTAAAAATTTAGCTTCATTAGTTAAGATTAGAATGCTTTAAGGGCCAGAAGACACACATTGAAATAAAACAGTAAACCCGTCGTGCAACTTGCACAAAAGTTTTCTGATAAAAGGGGGGAGGGATAATAAAAGAATTCATGAATTCTTTTGTTTAAATTGTTGAAAATATTTATTATTATTATTACCCCCTTTTCTATCAGACTAAATGACAACAAACCGAAATTTGACAGCAATTACAATGACGTCACAAGCTTCTTCTTATGCTGAAGCAGGTATAATTAGTGATTCTAAATAATGACTGGTTTTAAACTTGTCTTTTGTCTATTGTTCAACCATTGCAGATTAATTACCCATTTCATAGTTTTGTAAATTAACAAGTGATTCTTTATAATAAGGTATTTATTTGAAATTTCTCAGTACAGAATTAAAGAATTAATTTAAGAGTTTCTAGTTTAGAGATGTTATACTCCTTTCTGCTAGCAAAACATTAACCACTTAATGACGTCAGTACTTATTCAGATTGGCTGTTAGTACAAAACACAGCATTAGTTCTAATTCACTTTAGGGTTTTTTATTCGTCCAAAGTAATGAACACAAACAACCAAATTCTATTTTGGTTTTTTTTTTCATGAAATCTAAGAACATCAAATGCACTTTTCCCTTTTTACCTTCCCCTGGAGAAATTTCCGTAATAACATTTTAGAGTCGAATTGATCATATTTTCAGATTATTCTGAAAACCAGTCGAATATACAATATAACCAAAAATTGCGATTCAATCACATGATATATCACAGCACTATCATATGACAATCCGTTTTAGCTCTTAGCTACAAATACATTCATTTTTGTAAACGATATTAAAGTTGAAACAAAACAAAAAAAATGATTTTAATCAGATAAAAACACATCTAACTTATTTAAATTGAATATTTTTATTTATAATTAAGAAGTTCAAAATATCGTAATTTAAATTTTTAAAGATTCGATAAAAGTTTTATTTGGAACTTACAAGAAATCATAAAAATTACCACAAAACGACTCAATTATAAATATATAAATTTTGTAAATTGTTTAACTGCAATATTCTTCGAATACTAATTTTTAATGTATAATTAATAGGACTCGGATTTTTAGGCGAAATCAAGCAATTGTTTTTCAATTTGAGGCTCAAGTGCCAATTGTGAAGTAATCATCACCATTAGAGCAACTGCAATTATGCTTTTTTTTAAATCAAAAAGACTGGTTAGGGGCTAGATGTCTGATTGAAAAGAAAAAAACATAATTGTTAGTTGATCTAAACAGGATTGTTACTTCACTTTTGGTCCCTGGCCACAAATTGAGAAACATTTCCTTATATTATATTATATTGCATATATTATATTATATTGCATATATTATATTATATTGCATAATATAATATATAATAAATAATGAATTGCACGGGAATTTCATCCAACTGTAGAAACTCATGGACAAATGGAAATGTTATCAAAAAAACTGTTCTTTGACTCAACTAGGAGACTTCAAAAACATTAAAAAAATCAATAGTCCTAGTCTTAATAATTAATTTAAATATTAATTAGTAAATTATAAAATCAATTGGTTAAAAGTATATTTTTAAATCCAAATTTTTTATCTAAATATTTATGCCCAAATTAAAAAAAAAGAAACATAGAACTTGAACACTCCGAACAGGGTTTCAACGTTTTAAAACGTTGTTTTTGAAAGCCCTTGAATAGAAGTTTTTTTATGTACCAAGTTTCTTTCTTGAATTTGAACCATAAAATCACCATTTTTAATAAAAAAAAAATCGAAATGTGCTGTTTTATTGATTTTTTTTTAATGTTTAAAGTCTCTCAGTTTAGTCAAAGAACAGTTTTTTTCACCATTTTCATAATATTTTCATACATTTAATCATATCATCAAATGTCAAAACTCCCCGATCTTCAATGAGTTTCTACAATTGGATGAAATTCCCGTGAAATTCATTATTTTATGAATGCATTTATACATTTCATCATTCCATCAGTTTAGTCAAACTCCAGTTTTTCTTCATGAGTTTCAACAAAATAATAAAATATTTTAGGTATTTCATAATTTGATAGAAATCAAAAAATATTTCCATTTTAATAAAAAAAAACCAGTGGCATTATACGAGCCGTATTACAGAAAAAGTCATAAAACTATGTGATTGTGATGAAAATGTGATGAAAATATGTGATTGTGACAATCACATATTAAAATGTCATTGCTTGTATGCTATTATTTTACGACTGTCATTATTCCGTACACTAGTCAGTGGTAATCATATATGACAGTAATTATAATATTTTGTAATTTGCTTTTGTGACCGTTACAAGGTTATGAGTTGCAAATGACCAATATACTCTCAAATCACAGTCCTATTTTCTTCCTGTCAGGATGCCCCAGGTTTTTATGTTTTTATGTAAAGTTTATAACAAAGTGATTTAATTCACATAATTGTGATAGATAACATTCCACTTCTAACGTGAAATTCATCACTTAAAACTGAAATATTTAAAGAATTTTGAAACAAATTTAAATATTAAGATACAGAATTAAAAAAGACACAGTCGTGGAAAACATTAATTGAGACTAAACAAAAAAAACTGCTATAAAGTATACCATAAACCATAAGCCATTTCCGGTTACTTGAGGTTAACAAGTAAACATTTATCACATACTAAAAAATTCAATAAAAACAGAAGCTCTAAAAGACTCAAGAGCACCTTAAGTGTCATAAGGTTCATATATTTTGTTTCGAGTTAAAAATAACTCAACTAAAAATTGTAAAAACAACAAAAAAAACAACCAAAAGCAAAACCATTTTCACTCAAAAATAAATCTTGTGTATAAACGTCTGGAACATTGAGTTTTTTTTTTTAAAAAAAAGCTGGTTTTTGTTTTACAAAAAAATAATGGTTTGGAATCTAAAAAAAAATATAACACTAAACACTTGACTAGTCTCGAGTTAAGATGTAATGTACAACAAAAACACTCAAAATAGAAAGAAAGTTTTTCCTAAAAATACTTCACTAAAATTGGTTTATTTTGACAAAAGAGAAAAATATTGACTCTTTCAATCAAGAAATGTTCTGACTGCATTTCCAAAGTACCAGAAATTTTGATTAATAACATTATGATGCAATTAATCAAATTCCAGTTAATTCAATAATGTTAACTTCAAAGTTAATTGATGTTTCACAGTATTGTCAATATTGAAACTGTACGTGCGTGTGTTGGGGTGTGTGTTAGAAATATTATGTGTTAATTAATCAACGAGACTGTTTAAAGGCTAAAACTATTTCAACCAATTTAACAACATTGTAATTAATCTTAAAAAGAATTCTCTTTAAATTTAAGCCTCTAAATAGTATCATTCATTAACCCACAATGTATTCTTTTTGTATTTGTGAGAGTTCTTGCTTTACAAAAAAATGGCCTGAAAAGGCCTCAGGAAGGCGCAATATGCTCCAGAAGTCCCAAAAAACTTCAAAAGAACAAAGATTCAAGCGTTTTTAAAATTCTACACAATGGAAAACAATTATATTCTATTTCCATCATAAAAGTTAACTGTTGTTGTGAAAACAAATGTGGCTAATATAAGCACAGTTAAATTTACCAAAAAATAAGAGTTAACTAAATTGCATTTATACAATTTTTGTTTACGAACTACATGGCGGCTAGTGAGAACACTCAGTTGTTAGGGTTTTTTTTACTGAGAATGTAAAAAGTTACGTAAGATATAGACTAGAATCATCTAACAGGAAATGAAATTCCATAGGAAGTGACACAAAATTACTTAACCACAGCCACAAGCCACTTTTCTGGCTTAACTGCAGTTAACTATAACCTTGGTTATAGAACTGCAGTTAATTTTTATAATACATATAAAAACAATGTATTATCATCAATTGCTTTTTCTTAGCTCTTTTTCTCCCAAAAAAAAACCTGCCAAAAATTGATAAGTAGATTGAGAAGATTCCAACTGACCCAAGAATACTGTAAAATTCCCAAACCAGAAATTTAGGATATTTTCAGTAACACATTTCCTGAAGCCTCATTACAGTTGTACACCAGTCAATTACAGTCTGCCGCAGTCATATGACAATATCTTGTGACTTGTTACAAGGTTATGAGCTAGATATGAAATAATACTGTCATAGGGCAGTCTAGGGCTGCCTAGTTTGTAATTCCTTTCAATCTGATTACAAGATTAACAATTCTTACCACAAAATGCGGCATGTATATTTTGTTCACTTTTCACTCAAAATGTTTATCGTATTTGAATTTATGCTCAAAACACCACAAATATGTGTCTTCAAACATTATTTTTTTTATTAATATCTATAAACATAGTCACTGACAATTAATAACCAAAAATGTTGCCAAAAATCTAACACTTGACAAGTAAGATTGAAAAGAAATTGATGAAGAAGGAGGTCCTATCAATTAATTATATATTTAAAAAAATAAAACTCTTATACACGGTACATTACATAGGATCTTATGCTGCCATTGATGCAGTCATTGACATTTTTTGGCACTCTTGAATAAATTACATTCAAAATACAACTACTATCATACTGTATAGTAGCTCTTTGTTCAGTCAATCATGAAATTAACGTTTATATTTTTGTAAATAAATGCAGATTACATTTTCATGCTTAATATAGCTAAATGCTAATCGTGTGGGCTGAATTAAACGAAATTATAAAATACCAAATTAGGTCTATACAGTATAACCTATATATTGAGCCTAATGAAAGCAACAATCATTCAAAATTAATTAAAAACATAAAAGGGATTTACGCAATTGTGGTATTTAATGAATGTTATTGACTAAAAAAGTTTATTAATTGAAAATAAAAAAAATTCCTTGGTAATCATTCATGAATGCTAACAGTATTGAGTTGTTGTTTTTCAACGTTTTAATCAGCTTGGAGCTATTTTTTTGTAGTTTTTCATTAGTTTCGAACTTAACTTCATAACCTATTAGCATAACACTTTATTCAATTTTGTTCATGTACTGGTTCTTGCAAATCTTTAGGCCTTATTTAGTTTAGTACTTGGTTCTTGTAGACCTTTATATGTTATTTAGTTTAGTACTTGGTTCTTGTAGACCTTTATATGTTATTTAGTTTAGTACTTGGTTCTTGTAGACCTTTATATGTTATTTAGTTTAGTACTTGGTTCTTGTAGACCTTTATATGTTATTTAGTTTAGTACTCGGTTCTTGTAGACCTTTAGGTCTTATTTAGTTTAGTACTCGGTTCCTGTAGACCTTTAGGTCTTATTTAGTTTAGTACTCGGTTCCTGTAGACCTTTAGCTTCTTATTTAGTTTAGTACTCGGTTCCTGTAGACCTTTAGCTTCTTATTTAGTTTAGTACTCGGTTCCTGTAGACCTTTAGCTTCTTATTTAGTTTAGTACTCGGTTCCTGTAGACCTTTAGCTTCTTATTTAGTTTAGTACTCGGTTCCTGTAGACCTTTAGCTTCTTATTTAGTTTAGTACTCGGTTCCTGTAGACCTTTAGCTTCTTATTTAGTTTAGTACTCGGTTCCTGTAGACCTTTAGATCTTATTTAGTTTAGTACTCGGTTCCTGTAGACCTTTAGCTTCTTATTTAGTTTAGTACTCGGTTCCTGTAGACCTTTAGATCTTATTTAGTTTAGTACTCGGTTCCTGTAGACCTTTAGATCTTATTTAGTTTAGTACTCGGTTCCTGTAGACCTTTAGATCTTATTTAGTTTAGTACTCGGTTCCTGTAGACCTTTAGATCTTATTTAGTTTAGTACTCGGTTCCTGTAGACCTTTAGATCTTATTTAGTTTAGTACTCGGTTCCTGTAGACCTTTAGATCTTATTTAGTTTAGTACTCGGTTCCTGTAGACCTTTAGATCTTATTTAGTTTAGTACTCGGTTCCTGTAGACCTTTAGATCTTATTTAGTTTAGTACTCGGTTCCTGTAGACCTTTAGATCTTATTTAGTTTAGTACTCGGTTCCTGTAGACCTTTAGATCTTATTTAGTTTAGTACTCGGTTCCTGTAGACCTTTAGATCTTATTTAGTTTAGTACTCGGTTCCTGTAGACCTTTAGATCTTATTTAGTTTAGTACTCGGTTCCTGTAGACCTTTAGATCTTATTTAGTTTAGTACTCGGTTCCTGTAGACCTTTAGATCTTATTTAGTTTAGTACTCGGTTCCTGTAGACCTTTAGATCTTATTTAGTTTAGTACTCGGTTCTTGTAGACCTTTAGATCTTATTTAGTTTAGTACTCGGTTCTTGTAGACCTTTAGATCTTATTTAGTTTAGTACTCGGTTCTTGTAGACCTTTAGATCTTATTTAGTTTAGTACTCGGTTCTTGTAGACCTTTAGATCTTATTTAGTTTAGTACTCGGTTCTTGTAGACCTTTAGATCTTAGTTTAGTACTCGGTTCTTGTAGACCTTTAGATCTTAGTTTAGTACTTGGTTCTTGTAGACCTTTAGATCTTAGTTTAGTACTTGGTTCTTGTAGACCTTTAGATCTTAGTTTAGTACTTGGTTCTTGTAGACCTTTAGATCTTATTTAGTTTAGTACTTGGTTCTTGTAGACCTTTAGATCTTATTTAGTTTAGTACTTGGTTCTTGTAGACCTTTAGATCTTATTTAGTTTAGTACTTGGTTCTTGTAGACCTTTAGATCTTATTTAGTTTAGTACTTGGTTCTTGTAGACCTTTAGATCTTATTTAGTTTAGTACTTGGTTCTTGTAGACCTTTAGATCTTATTTAGTTTAGTACTTGGTTCTTGTAGACCTTTAGATCTTATTTAGTTTAGTACTTGGTTCTTGTAGACCTTTAGATCTTATTTAGTTTAGTACTTGGTTCTTGTAGACCTTTAGATCTTATTTAGTTTAGTACTTGGTTCTTGTAGACCTTTAGATCTTATTTAGTTTAGTACTTGGTTCTTGTAGACCTTTAGATCTTATTTAGTTTAGTACTTGGTTCTTGTAGACCTTTAGATCTTATTTAGTTTAGTACTTGGTTCTTGTAGACCTTTAGATCTTATTTAGTTTAGTACTTGGTTCTTGTAGACCTTTAGATCTTATTTAGTTTAGTACTTGGTTCTTGTAGACCTTTAGATCTTATTTAGTTTAGTACTTGGTTCTTGTAGACCTTTAGATCTTATTTAGTTTAGTACTTGGTTCTTGTAGACCTTTAGATCTTATTTAGTTTAGTACTTGGTTCTTGTAGACCTTTAGATCTTATTTAGTTTAGTACTTGGTTCTTGTAGACCTTCAGATCTTATTTAATTTAGTACTTGGTTCTTGTAGACCTTTAGATCTTATTTAGTTTAGTACTTGGTTCTTGTAGACCTTTAGATCTTATTTAGTTTAGTACTTGGTTCTTGTAGACCTTTAGATCTTATTTAGTTTAGTACTTGGTTCTTGTAGACCTTTAGATCTTATTTAGTTTAGTACTTGGTTCTTGTAGACCTTTAGATCTTATTTAGTTTAGTACTTGGTTCTTGTAGACCTTTAGATCTTATTTAGTTTAGTACTTGGTTCTTGTAGACCTTTAGATCTTATTTAGTTTAGTACTTGGTTCTTGTAGACCTTTAGATCTTATTTAGTTTAGTACTTGTTCTTGTAGACCTTTAGATCTTATTTAGTTTAGTACTTGTTCTTGTAGACCTTTAGATCTTATTTAGTTTAGTTTACATTACTATAGCTCCTATTCAGCTTAGTTCTTGTAACTGTGACTTATTAAAGTACCGGTAGTTCTTAATTCTGTAGGTCTCATTCAGTACAGTCCCATCTTTTCTGGTTAGTCTAATTTAATTTAGTTTTTGTTTCTGTATACGTTTAGGTCTTATTTATTTTAATTCATGTTATTGTAGCTATCATTCAAAGCAGTTCTTAAAGCTTTAGGTCTTATTAAGTTTACCTCATGTTGCTGTTTAAGCTCTCTGTCTTATTCAGTTTAGTTCTTTTTTGTAGCACTTATTTAGATTAGTTCTTTTCCTTTTAGCTCTCATTCAATTTAATTCTTGCTGTAGGCCAGTTTACGTCTTGCGACAGTTCAGATCCTGTTTCTAACTGTCTATACATATCTTTTTTTCTTTAGCATGTTTTGATAAGTTTGGATCATTGAGGGAATTAAATCACCCTGTAATTCCCAGGGGTAAGTAAGATTTAATTGATTTCATCCTGCAAAACGTGTTCCTAAAAGAACCTAGAGTAAAAGAGAAAGAGTGAAAACGTATATACCCATTGCTGCTGCTACATTATTCCCCTTTTTTTGTGTAGAACATTTTAGCGGCAACCACCGACATCATATTTTAAATTCAATTCAGTATGTCTAATTTGGAGCAACCAAAATTCATTTTATTACATAAACAAATTTATTCTAGAGCTGATATTCAAGTTAGTGTTGCCGACCATGTTGACAAGACTAATGTAAAATTTATACAATGTCATATAGTCATCTATTCGAATAAAATTATCATACATGGTGGGGGGGTACCCCTTGTCGTAAAATATGACAATTAAAAATCTATATTCAAATGAGGAAAACACACGAAATTCTTCTAGAAGTAAACAAAGATAATGGCAAACTTCATTTTTTTAAAAAAGTTTTACAAAAAATTACCATGGATGTTCTTCTCCTCAACTTCTCTCTATGAAACAACTTCAAACTTAGGGGCTCTGAAACAGATATTAAGGGGATTGTCAAAGCTAATGTTGGCTAAAAGCCTCAACTTTTATATGAAAATCCATATAAAATTTTCTGAGTTTATTATAGAACCCTTAAATTTCTAAAAAAAAAATTCGATACCACTCTAAAGCTGGGCATTGACGATAAATTGTGGTTTGTCAATCATGGCTTGTTAATCATGGATTGTCTCTCAAAATAGCCACAGACGTTCAAACCATTTCTGCCTATTTTTCTTTAATTTTCTTAGAAAATAGTGTGTGGACAAAGCCAAATTTTTTTTTTATCTTTTTAACTGGTTATTCTTCTCGCAAGATTCCGTGCAAGAAATAAGTAAAATATTGTTGTGATTCTTGCACAGTTTCTTGTAAAAACAAAACAAAACGAAGATCAGCGTTTTCTGTTATGATATTGTGCAAGACTTGCAAGATTACAATTAATTTAAGTTCACATTGCAGTGAATCTTGCGTTAAATATTGCCAATGTGATCGCCTCTTAATTGCTCATATTCCCATCTTTGCGAGCATTACAATGATAGCATTTGAACAAATGCTATAGTTTAAAACGTTGCAAAGCTTTTCATTGAACTAAACAGGTCATCACATCAGCCATAATTACAGCACGACCCACCACTGTGATATTTTTTGGTAAAAAAAAATTATGATTTCTAATGTGATGTACATTGCCCGTATTGCAAAGGTTTCTTGCGCAACGATTTGCAGAAAAAAAAAACTTATCTTCATTTTTTTTTTTTTGCAAGACACTGTGCAACATTTGTCTTATTTATTGCTCTAACTGTATTATTAATCATCTACCATCTACTTATATAGCAAAAACCATTAATAATTTAAAACCACTCACCATATGTCAACAATACCAAAGATTGTAATCTAATTTGTGATTCTAGAAACTGTTAATGGATGCCAATAACATGTATGTATACTGGTTTAATTTCAAAGTGATCTAAATTGATTGGTTAAAATAAAATTGACAGAAAATGTTGTGATAAATCGTTCATGATGTCTATATGAAGTTGTTTAGGTTAATAAAATGCATTTCAACCTGTCATTTATTTATAGGCCTACTTTGTTTAAACATATTCAGCTAACTTGTTAAGTGTGTATTTTATATACACTGAAAATAAACCTCACATTTCATGTAAAGACATTTGATATAATCATGGGTTTATTATATATAAAAATAAAAGTGTTATTATTGTATAGACTGGCTTACATAACAGTTTAGGATTACATTGGATTTCTTCTTTTTTTTTTAAATGTTGTGTACAGTGGATAAAATAGGCTTTTTTTTCGTCTTTTCCAAAAACGATCATCATTTTTTAAGCTTCTTTCTCAGAGATTTCACAATAACATATTCTTAACACTGAAGCTGTATAAAACAGTGACCAATTTCGAGGTGACACGCACCATCACGTGTCGACAAACAAAAACATTGTATAAGTTACTGTCAAAGTAGAGAAAATCGATCATTCTACAGTTTCATTGGCAAATGTACCAAACCAACAATGTGGTATGGGGTAGCAAATTTGAACATTTACTAGCCTATTAGGCAATGTGCAAAATTGGCTAAAACAACCACCAAATTCTACAAAATGACATTGCCTAAAATACTAGCAGAAGTGCTTATTTATAATACTGATTTGGTGGGGGGTTACCTATATTTTTTTGGTGAATCTGTAACATAATGTATTTGTTACACATCAATATAAAAATGGTCACATCACTGAATTCGTAACATAATAACAAAGTCAGTGATGTGGCCATTGAACTAAGTAGGTTTTACTACAGAACAAAAAACCTCTTTTGTGTTTAGTTGTTATGCCCTGTTACACCAGAATACGTTGATATTGTTATTGCCACTAACAAACTTCGAATTTTCTTCTTTAATTTGTTTCAAACAATAGCTTAAGTTCACGTTTTTTTTTCTACTAAAATAGCTG
This sequence comes from Brachycybe producta, assembly GCA_036925085.1. NCBI lineage: Eukaryota > Metazoa > Arthropoda > Diplopoda > Playtdesmida > Andrognathidae > Brachycybe > Brachycybe producta. The sequence goes on along the minus strand of JAUPFP010000002.1, from coordinate 7,438,086 downwards.
TTTATGCTGCATTTATAGTTGGCATTTTGCTATCTGGTTCTTTCAAGTATTAAGAATTATTGGTGCGATAGGCTAAATGAAAAATGGGGGTCCACATGCTTATCTACAAATGTTACATTTAAACATCAGCCACCTACTTTTATAACCCATGACCTCCACTTCTGATTCAGAAGTGGTGGGGTTATAAATTTCCAAAAAAAAAAAATATCTTTTCCAATGTTTAATATGTTTAAAATTAAGAGACGGGGTCCTTTAAAACTAAGAAACTCTGGGCTACAGCCCTGCTAGCCTATGCCTTAAGATGGTACTAAGTACAATTTGAACACAAGTCTCAAAAGACCGTCAACGCGACATTAAAGTTGACATTTATCTCTACAAATATCTTCATTTTGTTTGTAAAGACGTCAACATAAAAATAACTAACAAAATTTAAGTTGCATAATTTTTTTTTCTTCTGAATTTCTTTCTTCTTTAATATGCAATTAGAACTAATTTTGCTACATAACAAATTTTCATCATCGATTAATTATAAGCAATTACTTTTATATGAAAGAAACAAATGCTCGAATAACGAATGATAAAATTCCTTCTTGAGATTTGAACCAAGAAAGAAAAAAATGCAAATAAAACATAAAAGTAAAGTAACCTGATGCCAATAACATATGCTAATATATTCAAATTGTCTACCACTAGTTATCGTCATGAATTTCTTACAAAAATGTTGAGAGCCCGTATATTTTATGAATGTAATATGAGTCATTCTCACTAAAAGTTTAGTAACTCCAATCCAAACCCTTTTGCAAGCAATTGTTATTTACCATAACATCATACCGATTTCCTTTTCATTTTACCCATTTTGATTGAGTTTACAGAAAGAAAAAAAGAAGGAAAGATTCCTCGTTTAATTAAAAACATATAGAGTCTTAATTTAATGCAAAATTACTCATATTGTTAAGTTTTTATCGGCGGTATCCTTTTCGGTCGAAATTATTTCGGTCGACAAGCCTCAGGGATTGGATTGGAGGCTAACAGTGACGTCAATAAAAAGTAATAGGGAGCGGTGAATGAAAGAGCTACCAAAAAAAATATATAACCCTTTCTCCCTAACCTAACCCCTATCCTAACCAAACCAAACCGAACCGAACCTAACTATTTCGCTCCTCAAAGATCCTTATAAAGATAATTCAAAGAATTCTTTTGTTTTAAAATATTGTGTGACACCCTGTAGAAACAAATGGTGAAACACCCTGCAGAAATTCCTCTCTGTCAACACGGCACCCCTTGGTGCACAGATGTTCAGACTTGGGTGGCCCGAATTCTGTGTGGATTCGTGGAACCCAGTCAGACCGTGAGAATTGGGAATAGAGTCCCAAAAATACCTTTCCTTTTAAGGTAAAATCCCCGGCCCAGGGCAATGATTGGCCCAGATGGTCAATCATTGAGCCCTGAGGTGACAGTCGCCCCTCCCAGGAGACCGGACAAGTGTGCCTGAGGCTTGAGTGTGAGGGCAGTTCGATATCGAGATTTGAACCAGACGGTTCGAGATAGAAAATTGTAGAGTCAAGTCAAAAGTTCTGACTAACGAGAAGATCGAGCTTTTATATCATGTAAAGAGTAATACACAACATTGTTATGTAAATGATATCGACGAAGTAAAAGAGTATATTTTATTTTACTTAAGAGTGTTGTGTATAGAATTCATTGAGTTCTAGGACTCCGGAAATAATGGAGTATCCAGCAGAAGGTACTCAGACACTGCCTGAGTCCCTCTGCCTGGAACCTCCAACGACTCAACGAAAAAAGACTGAAGCGCCATTGGCATCGTCAAGCACTATACAGAAAGGTTCCCGAGAAAGCGGCCTTTTCGTGGGCCATTACCAGGTCAGACTAGCAAATGTCTCGACCGGTAAAAGCTGCTTTAGGAGCAGGGGCTGGTCCGCCAATTGAGTCGGCGGCACCACCGGTTCAAAAGAGTTGAAACGGTGGCACCAAAGGGCCAGCAACGTCACAATTGAGAACTTTTACTATCATTTTTATAGCATGCAAAGTACGTAAATTTTCAGTGAACCCCTTTTGACGTCACATGTTTCAAGTTACGGTGCGGCACTAGCATATTCGTGTTTTTTTTTTTTACAAATTAGACGTAAAAAAACGTAAACTATAAAAGTTTAAAAATAAACTTTTTTTTAACAACAACGTTTATGAAAATCTAGAACTTGAAACTGCCCTTAAAAAGGTTATTTTTTGTAAGATATGAAACATGAAAACCCACTTACAGTATGTTAGTCATTTACTACGGTTTAGTCTAAAACATTTTCAATTTAATCCTAATGGTGCTTCAGAAATGGCGAATATATCCGGAGTTTTATTCCATTGTGTTATACCATCATTTGAATATTTTGCAATATAGTTGCTTATAAAACGTTTTATAAATATACATTTACTGTACACATTGTAAGTGGTATGAATATTTTTATTGGTAAATCAAGAAGAGTGGGAATAGGTTTAAGGAAGATTTTAAAGGTTCGTGGCAAGAAGTATTGCAATTAAATTAACTACAATTAAGTGTAGTAAAAAGTTAAACCCCACAGCGTATTTTCTTGTGTTTTAATATTTAAATAGAACACTCAACACATTTCATGTACTTAGAAAGAAAGAGACCTGACGAAGGCACTTTGAAATAAGACACCCCAACCTGGGTTTTTGTAAAAACCCAACTCATCATCTTTGGTTTTATGGGGCTCTTGGTCTTAGGGCCTTGGCACACATGCCACTTTCAACTATGTGAAAAGGTTGACGTCACAAAAAAAGTTTTTCAAAAGTCTGACACGTGATCCAACCTTTATAGGGTTGGTTGACTTTGTACGCCTCATGGGGCTTATTTGCCCGGACTGAGAGAGAGAGAAAAAAAGGCTCGGGAAAAATTTCTTTGCCCTGGCCCTAAGAGGAGTAAGAAGCTCCAACAATGCCTAGACCTCCATCTGCTTTAAATTTGAGTTTTTTTAAATTAAAATTACACATGACTATTTTCAGTTTTGTCTACAATAGAAGTGTCAATTTCGTACCGATACATTATTTTACATAAATGTTTAGCGAGCGTGGCGAGTAAGGTCTTTTTGTGGGCCTTACAAGCCGGAATCGGACTAGCTACAGCCCGGACTTAGTGACCGAACTGTACAAATGTCAAGGCCGACGAAGGCAACTAGAGCAGAGGCTGGTCCGCAGCCCGATCCACCCATCACGGGCGGATCAAGAGGGCCAGCCCCGTCACATACCCGATTGCCCAATATGGGTTGTTGGCTTTTTGGGCCTCATAGGGCTGTTAAGATTTGTTGAGCTCTGGGCTATATGAGCCTGGTGGGCTTTATGGGCTCGGCTTGGCTTTGTTTGTTTTTTCATAAAATGTTATACTTATTCAAATACACTAGCACACACAATTTCCAGATAAAGATTAGTTGAGTCTCATTTAGAAGTTTCTAAAAACTAACGTTCCGTTTCACGTCCATCTTTTTTTTCTATTGTAAATGCTAAAGTTGCTTTTTTACAATTTGATATTGGTCTATACTGAAATAGAACACCTTTTTATTCGCGAAAATTGCAAATTCTGCAATAAAATCAATTCTTTTCTTCCATATAATATGTTATTATTGTAAAGGCCTATCCATAGTTCCAGAAGAAGAAAAAAACAGCAAAAACAAAACAATCAAACTGTTTTTTTTTCTTCTATAATATGTATGTCAATTCCAGTATTTTTTTATACAGCTCTATTAGTTTCACAGCAGTTGGTCAGAATACAAATTATGTCTTCAGTATCTTTAAGTTAGAAGAAATTTTTTTTTCTTCTAAAAAATCGCATCTGTCCTTCAAAAAGTAATTCTCGCCGCTTTTTTGATCTAGGCCAGCTATAACTAAGATTAGTAAACAGCTAGCTCTAGCTAAGATCAAGAAAGAGGAAGTTTTCCCGAAGTAAAAATTTTCAAAATCATGTGTAGAATTTCAATATTATGCTAATCTTGTGCTTGAAAGAATGTTAAAGGTCCATTTCCATCATATTTAATAAGTTATTTTTACAGAAAAAAAAAGTTTGGCTGTTGGCGTTCGCATTAAATAAAGATTTTTCATGTCCTCAAATAAATTCCTAACTTTCTATATGGTCAATACTAGTTATGTGATTAGAAATTCAAAAAAGGTGCAAACTGTTTTTTATAGAAATGACTAGTTTTAAAATATGGCTAGAAAATTGTTCGTTTTATGCGAATAAAAATGTGTCTCATGGTTTTATAAAATGTAAACACCTCTTGAACCCTGTTTTGTTCTAACTTTCAGGTTCAAAGTCAAGAAAAAACTTGAAAGTGTTTTAGAAACTAGAAGGGTCGGAAACTCAATTACGGGTATTTTTATATCCAAGAGAGGCCCCCCAATTGCAGTGAAGACCAACATTTATAGAGTAAAAAGGTGTGTTCGTAACCAAAATAAATTTCCCTCCCCATGCCGTAGCTATGGAGTGGTGGCCATTTGAGATTTCTGGTGACATATGGAATATGGCGGCCAGTGTCTATTTATTAAGGTAATAGGTTGGGATGTAGCCATTAAATTTCTCCACCTCAATACTTTGCTATAACGAGGCCGCCACATTGCCTATGTCACGCAGCAGTCCCTATTTTTATTCATTTACGGCCGGGAAAATTCCTAAGTTACGAGCAGACCTGTTAATCTACGGACCTTGGGTGAAGACGACCTATGCTATACTGCCCTGTTGACCATAATGACGTCATTCCCTTCTAGAACCATATCTAAAAACAAAATCCCTCTCTAGTGGGCCAAGTGTCCTCAGGAAAAAAGATACCTTGACTGAACGCACAAGATGAAACAAGAACGCACAAGAATGCACTGCCCCAGGCAGTTCAGCCCAGGACTTAGATTTCGTTTGCCCCGCCCTTTTATGAGCGTCATCAATTTCTAATTGGTTAGTTACTTGGTCTGATGTCACATGGTCCGTCCTTTTCAGTTTCTAATTGGTTGATATTCGGTCTAACGCTCATAAAAGGGCGGTGCAAACGAAAAGTTAGTGCTGGGCAGAACTGCCTGTGCCACAGCCACACAAACAGCACCCCCAGGATTTCGCTCTTCACCTCAACAAGAGAAAAGCTAGTGAAATGCGGGTTGTCATACTTAATAACTTTTAAACGATTTATAATAATGTAAACGCGTTTTGCAGTTTTCAAAACACTTAAACAAGTGAGGAGAACACACAACTTTATTACGTTATTTTACATCCCATATAAATTTAAATACAAAGATGAAACTAATATCCTTTAGGCAGCTCCCTTTTACACAGTAGATAGAATAAATTAAAAAAGCAAATGTTTTATCAACCATCAAATTTATATTTTTTTTCTTGTCATAACCCTTACTAATCATTATTGAGTTAATAATGTTGAAATTAACACCTAAAATTTAGTTATAGGTTCTAGTTTCATCAGCATTATCAGAATGCAGCAGGCGTTCTCAAAAATCTTTGTTTGTTACCATGGTAACAAAAATTTGACCTCCTCTCTTTCTTTTTTCTGTTTGTCATCCCAGCAACACAGCATCTGAGGCATGAATGTGTTAAAATGTAGGCCTACGAGCTAAGTCTACAAAAATAGGGAATGATCATGGTTCTTGAAGCAATGAAGCTTCAATAGTACAGAGTTTGAACTATATAAGAACGAGAAAATGTACTTCAGTTTGTCTCTATAGTAGTATTATATACCTTTTCGGCATATTTTTTATTTTAGAAAGAAGAAAAAAAAACCCCATAAAATTTGAATTCAGTTTCTAGTATTTTATACATTGCCGTTGATAATTTTATTTAGAGAATTTTTAAATAATCAATTGGATATTTATTCAATTTATCAGCGCCGCAGCATGGATATAAGACACCCTTGTGCAAACTCTCATAAAGGCGCCCTCGACAAGATAAAAGAAAGAGTTCTGGAGGCAGCTCAGCACTCCTAAGGCATTTTTAGAGCTTTTAGCGCATTTATATATTTTTCGACTTCTGGCCATTTTTTTTGTAAAAAGACTATAGACTTGGTTTTAGACCCATGTTTTCAAATTTTAAAAATTATTGGATCCTTGTGCTTTTCCAAACTTTTTGGGACTTCTGGGAGCAGCTGAGCACTCCTGAGGCATTGTTAGAGCTTTTAGAGCATTTATTATGACGTTCATAATCAGCTGAAGTTAGAAATGTGTAACATTTATAAGAAATTTCTGAAACATTCAATTTTAAACGATTTAGCCATTTTTTTTAGATTTTGGTAATAGATTGGGGCTTTGGTGTTCAGAAACATACTGTAAAGTAAAATATGAAAACTACAGAATAAAACCCTTGTGCATTTTAAAAATGCACAAGCTAAATTCCATCAGTAAATGAAAAGGTTAATGACCTAACAATTAAATAGAAATCTGCATAAAATCTTATTTTGCACAGTTCAGTAAGCAACGATTGTGTAAAAGGGAGACTAAATTAGTGAGAACTTAAAACATGATTAAAAGTAAGTTACTCAGCATTTTTGTTGATGTTAATTTTGTGAAAATGCAAATTTTCGTCTTTTCCATTTCAAATGTAACATAAATGCAACAGGTTTCCAAATTTAACAACTATTCTACCTATTTTAAGGTGGTTTTTAAAATGGTAAACCGCTTCTAGAACTGTGCTTATTCAATCTTTTGTTCAAAAGTCAAAATGTCAGTGTTTTTAGAAACTAGAAGAGTAGCTCAATAACTTGGATGTAGTTTTATGTTGATATTATTCAACATGATGTCACTGCGTGTGCGATATTATTTTTTTGACTGTCATATTATTCAGTACAACAGTCAATGGCAAGTCCATATGACTATATTTGTCAAAATAATATTTTGTAATTTGGTTTTGTGAGCAAATAGATGTGATAATTTACTATCATATCAAAGTCTTTATTTTCTTTCTGTAATGAGGCGTCCCCCCCTAGTTTCTACATTTTCTAGTTTCTCTCAATTTTCTCCTGAAAGAATTATCAGAAGTCATTAATCAGATGTTCATAAACTTTCTTAAATGATAAAAATATGACAATCTTCCATATTTTACAGAAATGGTTTAATTTCAAAGATATCATCATCATCAGGGAAGATATACTGAAGCTCATTAACACTATTCTAGTGTCTTCACTTTCAGTTTCATCTAAAAAGATAATTATAAACCTAAATTGAAATTGCATTAGAGTCGTGATTATCTGATCCTAAACGGGACAGTGTCGGATAACCGAAAATAACGGATATTACTGAGATATATGAAGGGGTCACGCCATATTGGATAATTATGTATGTCAAAATATCTTTTAAAATAAACTTTTTGTTGAAGTTTTTAAATGTGAATTTTCGTATTTCACATTAAGTAAGACAAAAAGACTAAATAGATACTTTTTACGACAGTTACTGAAGAAAAGAATTCATAATGTAAATGGATGTTTAGCCCATTTATTTAAGAACTATTCTAGTTTCTAAGCAACTTCTTCTCTTAATAAGTTGTTTAGAACTTAACAAGCCAGACATTGTTACACAGAACGTTTTTTTTTTATCTGACCCAAATGTCAACATTTCTATCGGATTATTCGGTTCAGCTGTTATTACAAAACGGTATTAAGTCTCATTCAGCACTTATTCAGTACTTTTCCATGGTAAAACCAATAACATATGTTGAAAAAAAAATATTACTCAGTACTGACAACATCATCATCATTCTTTTTTTTCCATATCGTCAAATAAAAGCAAACTAAACAATAGAAAATGGAACCCATCGAGATATCAATCTATGCGCATGAAAGGTCCCATTATGTATACCTTCTTAATAATAATCCTCCAACCTCAATTTAAAATAACTGCCCTTATATGGGCACATTAGCCACAAGTTGAGAACCCTTACAATATGTCAGATATTAAACCACAATAAAATAGGAATTTCAAATAAAAAAAGCCTCGGTTGATTTATACCAACATGACACCATGTTTCATAACAATTTTAGATTCAAAAATACCCATACATCACAGCTCATATACCGGGTACTGGTATGTTCTCTCTTTTTTTTTTACTAGTAATCAGTACGGAAATACTTTTTAATATGCATTTGCATATACAAAGTGTTCGTAAAATAATGGAATGATGATTTTCATGCAAAGCCTCGCGCAAATCTAAACTGTTGCTAAGGCCATTTTTTTTACTCAACAAAAAATATTAAAACTGTCAAAATATCAACTGACGAAAAATGACAATTTACTACGGTCAGATTAGCTAATGCATTTCCATTAGTTGGATAATATAATGCCACTATTAGTAGGAAAAAGAATTAGATATGTGAACACAACGAACGTGGTTCTTATACCCTATTCACTATAAAGTGCGGGCCGCACACTGAGTAAGACATACTGACTGAAGCATTTCAGACAAAATGCCTGAAACATGCAATAAAAAATAAAGATAAAATGGGATGAAATGTCTGAGCCAGGCAAGTAGCCGGGATGGACTTTCAGACACGACTGATACGTATCAGTCAGGCAAGACATCTTGTCTCATCAGTATACGCTACCTGCACCTAGCTCAATGCAATATTTGTTTGTGTTTTGTTTCTACCTGACTCAGACCGTTTTAAACGTCTTGTCTTATTCAGTGTGTGCCCGGCCTAAGGGGGCGAGAAAAAAACCCTCTCGCTTTGCAATTTTGACTAAACCATAAACTGCTGTTTCTCATCCATTTTTACATTGAAATTTTGTGCTTTTTTTAAGTTTAAAAACGCATTTTCACCCTCATTTTCATTAAGTAGAGTATACTGTAAGTTTACTTAATAAATAATAAATTAATTCATTCATGTAAATTAAGTGGAATTTTAATTTGTTTGCATATATTTAAATATTTTTCATTTCATTTTATATGTGGTTTCAAAATGTTTACAGGAAGCATCTCACACATTTACACACTGAAATCCGGGGTCACATATACCTCCTTTGGCGAGGTCTACCCCCACCCCCCCCCCACCACCACCACCACTGGTTATGAAACCTTGCTCTAGTTTTTAATAAAAAAAGGCATTTTTGCAGATCCAAAATGGCGCCCATATTGAAAATTTATTTACCAAACTTCATGAACTTCTGTAAGTTTCGAAATGAAATTAGTAATTCCGTATTATTTATCGTATGACATTGCAAAAGATATTTAATTATTAAACCACATTTTTTTACTTTAGAAACACCTTGTAAAATACTGAACAATGCGAAGAGTGAAAAATTAATTTAAAAAAAAAGAGAGAATACGTGATCCAATTACACTTTGAAAAGGAACATGTCGTATATTATGTCAAATTCCATTCCTTTATCATTCCCATAGACCTATTTCATGGTATTATGTTCACATGTGATGTGTGACAGATTGTATGTATGTGTATACATTATGTGTCTTTTTTTTTACATCATTAATTCAAAATATGCAAAATTCTCTCCTTTTAAAGAAAAAAAAAACAATTTTAAAAAGAGGCTCAAATTTAAGCTAAATTTAATCCTTTTTCTCGAAAACATCAAAAGCTCTCAAGAATTTTATTCAGAAACGTTCAAGCAAGATAAGAAACATTTTTTTTGTTGGCTTGTTACACAAAAGTTCATATATAATTCGTAATACTAACGGATGGTTCACACATGCACTGAAAAAAAAATGTTATCTAATTTTAATTGTCTGGCAGAAGTAAAATGGTGGAATTGTTTCTTCTTGCCACACGGAATTACAAGTTATTATCCAATAGAGAGACGTCCTTCAGTAGCATCATTCTTTATGGTTAATACTCTTTCTATTCTTTCTCTCGTCATATGAGTGTCGTATCCATTTTGTTGTAATTGTCTATTACACAAAATGAATTACATGAGAACCATTTAACGCGAAAGAAAGCAGAAATGTAGAAGGAGCTTCTTTTCTATTTCTATTTTCTGCTTTTTCTCATTCATGTTTTTTGTTGTAATGATTGACAATTCCATTAACATGAAGGAAAGCTGAAATACAGACTTGCAGAAATACTTTTTTCTATTTTTATTTTCTGCTTTTTCTCATGCATGTTCAAAAAGGAAACCCTAACATTTGACGCTCAAACTTGAACCCTCTAAGAAGGGTTCCACATAAAAGAAAACTCCGGAGCGAAACAACTAGATAAAAGGAAAGTTTTTCTATGTTGGAACGTTGGTTCAGAGGATTAAATTTAAACTTCAAACGCCACCTTCATTCTTGAAACTAGGCCTAAGTAGTTACTTAATACGTTTGCCAAGCATTTACAATGTGTTTGCTATCAGAAAATGTTCAGAAAAAGTCTACTCACAGCTTTTTTTTTTAAACGTCTTTTTTACGAATTCAACATGTGTAAAGGAAATTGGATAAAAAAAGTACTTTTCAAAGATGATATCTTTCAAAAGAAACATTTTAAGCTTAGTTCAGCTTCAGAATTGCTTGATTTTTACGTTTTTCAATTTGGAATTGATGGAAAACCGGAAAATTTGGTGGGATTTTTTTTCTTCTTCAGACATCCATTAAAAAGTTTATATTAAAATATTACCATAAAACTATGTTTAAACTAATTTCATTTACTCTTCTAGTTTCTGAATCAAAACTAAAATTTTCTATCAAAAGTTAGTTTTAGATATAATAAAATGTAGTCAAAAAAATAATTGAAATTTGCAGAAAACTTTGTATTTAATACACAGTAAATGTAGGCTACTTAACAAGAAGGAATTCGACGTTTGTTAGAAAGTAGAGTAGTAAAAGTACATCACCGAAATTTTCATTTAAAACTACCTTTTAAATTACCCTAACTTAAACATACATGTACCATTCTAGTTTTAAAAAAAAATTCTATTGAAGTCTGAGTCTGTTAATGTGGTTTTAAATTGTAAATGCACCCTGCTTATTCTTCCTTACAAAAAACAACTAGAAAGCGTTTTTAGTAACTAGAAGGGTATTTACTAGAAAGATATTTTCATGTTACAATCTTTTAAAATAAGCTTTTTATAGCAGTTTGAAAAGAATGCAAATTTAATAAGCTGTTTAAGAGATGATATTAAGTTACTTTTCTAGTTTCTAAGACACTTTCAATTTCTCCTAAGTGCTGCTGCTCTTTTGAAAATGCAGAATAACCAGATTTTGAAAAAATAAAACATCTTAAGCAAATTTTACACGTGTTTCTATCCATCTTGAACCATAAACTGGTTTAAAATTTAATGTCGCAAGAATTTCTTGAATCAGTTTAAGTTGGAAACAAAAAACTACCTGAAAATCCAAGTTTAACTCCATTTTGAAGCTGAAATACTCTATATAAAATGAACAAAACGGAAGCATGTGCATTTTATGTTAGGGTGAAATACAACTCGTATATCTCAATTTATAATGACATAAAATTGATGTTCAAACCTGTTCTATTGACTATAAAAGAAGGGATGCACAATACATACATACTGTACTTTATACTGTACCTATTGCATCTTTACTAAGGGGTAGATTTCTCTATGCTTATGCTTATAATAAAAAAAACCATTCTGAAGAGACAGATGATACAAAGTGAACCAGAATTTACTAACTGAAGCAGAAACGATTATGTTGGAAAAGCCAAAAAAAAAAATCTCCAACTTTTTAGGGGTGACTATAAATGACTTCCGGTTAACTGTCGTCAACATTCTACTATCCAGGTTATGACTTTTATGAGGTGTTTTGGGAAATAATTCAAAGAAGAAAAAAGGAATCTTCATGCTATTTCTATTTTTCTTCATCTGAACAAAGATACTAAAGGCCCAAATTCAAGAATTAAACTTAACAGTTGAAGTACATTATTTTTAAATCCTCAAAACAGGAGTTCCAATAAAAAATTTGACAATCCTTTGGTAAATATTGTCTTCATTTCAATTATAAAGTTATAAAGGTTACGCTCTCTTTAAGTGACTGAGCGACCCTTCTAGTTTTAAAAAACATGTTCAGTTTCTATGATGAAACACCCAAGTTCAAAATGAAGCTCAGTTGGGAAGTTTAAATCTTGAATTTAGGGTATAACTTTGTGACATCATATTTTATAACTTAAGAATGAAGTCACATTTTATATAATGTACAAAATATGTGATTTCTATCAATAAATGTTTGTTTTTCTTTGAAGTTTTCTTTCTCTTTTGAAGTCTCCTCTCATATTCAACGTTTAATTATGCAATTCAATTGAAACTCCAATCACGTGGTCCACACATTCAAAATGAGAAATAAAAAGGCAACAGTTGGTGGCAAACACAGAATAATGTAAGGGTCTTTTCAGTCAACTGAACACAAGTTTGTTTTCGTAGATGTTGCTACTATTTGTGGCTCTTGTTTGACTTTTCATTACAAGTTGCCATACTTTTATTCTGCTCTTTCTTCTACTGTATGATTGGTTGATACATTTTGACATTGGAACAAAACAAAAAAATAGCAGCTAAAATTCTAAACTTAAAAAGTCTAGTTATTGATTTTTTTTGTTCTGTATACTTTTCTAAAAGGTAGATCACATATGCAGAATAAAATTCCACTGAAAAATGAAGTTATGTAATCTGAATAATTCTATTCTATTTATTCGACTGAATGTGGGCAGCAAAAAAACAACTGAAAAGTGTTTTCTGCAATTCAGCCACAAGGAATCAAGGATCTTTCAGGAGTATAATTCTTTATGTCTCCTCCTATTCTTAATCTTCCTATTCTCTTCAATAAACTCAACAATTGTCTTGAAATGTTTTCTGCTTTTTAACGCGATGGAATACAGAAAATGTATCTAATTAAATATCCACACATGCGTAAAAATAATCATACAGAATTTCACGTTGTAAGGCACTTATAGCCAAAGTGCCATGTAACTTTCAGTGCTAAGTACCATCGAAATATTATAATTTTTATATCAAATTCTACTTTCTGTTCGTGTTTATGTGTGTGTGTGTGTGTGTGTGTGTGTGTGTGTGTGTGTGTGACTATTCGCCTAAAACTTTATTCTGAATATATACTTTATTTCCATTTCTATTTTCTGCTCGTTTTTCTGCATGTGTGATTCAGCTCATATACTCTCTGAAGCTAACATAAAGACATTTTTTTTTCTCATCAGTATTTTACCGATCAGTTTTGAACTTCAACACTACTTGCGGCATAAACACATTAAGGTCCTATAGTTGTTTAAAAAAATATGAGTTTGTACTAAGAGAACTTAGTCAACTGAAAATCTTTCTAGCGGTAAGTTGTATTTCAAGCCTACTATGATTGTTTCTTAAAACACATCTTGAAAAAGCTCTTGCCAACAGCTACAAAGAAAAAAAATCTAAAATAGCTAGATATATTAACCAGTTTAATAATAATTCCCCCCACTGTTTTTTATGTTTTTTTTCTTCTTAGAAGTGCAACTTGAAGAGAAAGAAATTCAACGTTTGTTTAAAAAAAAACTCGAGAAAAAAAAGAAATAAATGCATTTTTATATCATTCAAAGTAAACATTTGATTGCAATTTGAAAAATACCTATACTTTGCTATTTTGACATTTCTAAGTAAACTGGCAAACAAGAAGGCAGAAATTCAATTAGAAAACGTTACATTTGTGCTTCAAACTTAACCGGACCATGATTCAGTCCGATTTTACTTAACATCAGTTCCTGTCCAATATGAGTGACAGTTTGGCATTTTGACCCCATGATTCAGGCCGATTTTTTACATCACGTCAGTGTTTTGTCAATTTTTTTTGTTAAAAAAAAACTCATAATCTGACAAAAACTTCAGAAATTTGTCATGTATTTTAGTACAAATCGACAAGTATCTTAACCTTTTATAGTTATTATTTTTTTTTTGTTACAATAAATTCAGTTTACATCAGACATAGCTTTTCACAAATCACAAATTAACATTTGTAAAGTTTTTTGAACTTTAAGTTAAGCCTTATTTCAAGCACATTGACGTAGAAAAATGTGATGTTTTGTTGTGTACAATTCAGATCAAACGATTTTATTTCATCTAATGTATGACGTTTATAATAATAGTACTTTCAAATTCATATTTTCATGTGAAACCAAATAGTTTAAGCATTTTTGCAAACTACATAACTCCTAATAGATCTCAAAATAACCCTCTCTCTCTCGAGAAAGCTTTTATTATTTTTGTTTTGTTGAATGAACAAAAACAAAATCATCAAAGCTAAAACTGCAGCACACATTTAGCATTGAAGTTTTTTTTTTTTTAAAAAAAACTTGTCCAATTATATAAATAAGCACTTTCCTTTATAATTTCAAATCATACGCCACAAAACACACTCATATAAATCGTGACCTCCTGACAATTGTGGTCAACAAGCATGAATGAAAAGCACCTAAATAAAAATTCCACATGACAACCAGCCATCTTGAAACCCGTAAATAAATGATGGAGCTATTTTTTTAAATATATAGAGAATTGACGCATCTGGATCCATTTAATGTTGTTATCAACATCTTAATATCGATTTTTCTTTTTTAAAAAAACTCAAAATACCATATGAACCTCATCACCAACACCAGCAGCACCGAAAGTGTGAAAGAGGGTCACAGGTCATCAATTTTATCATCATATTCTTACTCTCATTACATAATAATAAGAAAGATTAATTACTAACCATGTTTCTCTATAGAGAAACACCAGGATATTTATTGAAAGATGAAAACAACTTTCGTCTTTGAAAATCTTTATAGAACTTTGTTGTTTGGTCCTAATTTCTGCATATTCTTCATTATTATTATGCCTACATTTGTTGCCAGAGGTTACTGCCATTTTTTTTCTCTCTCTCTCTCATAATTATGATCGATGAGTATTAAAGAAACACACTTTTGGATAAAAAGCGATTATAAATATGACAGTAGTAAATACATAAGTTTGTATAAGTTTCCAGCTGAGACTGTGTGTTGGTGCCAAATGGGTTACTGTGATGCAGCGGTTACACATACGAGTGATTCGGTCGAGTTTACTAAAGCCAAGGTTTCACTTGCAGAAAAAAAGGCAGTTAAAATTAGAATGTGTAATTTATGTTAGACAAAAATGCGCCCAATTAAGTTTCACTCAAAAAGTGACACCATTTCTAATTAATACAATGGTCTTATTGTTCCAACTTTTTTCTGATTAAGTGACCAGTCCATGAAAATTTTCAAAAAAATGGCAAAAAAAATGAAAGTCTTCTAGATGCCCTGAAAAGAACTCACGAGGGCTTCTAGAAGACTTTCATTTTTTTTTGTCATTTTTTTGAAAATTTTCATGGACTTGGAAAAATTTCATTTTTTGAAAATTTTTACTTTTTTAAATTATGGGTTTTTATGGTCCTCAGAAGTCTGTTGGGCCCCTCGTAAGTTCATTTCAGTACTTTCAGGGCACCAGTCGGCTTATGGTCACTGAACTTTCTAATTAATCTGTTTGGTACTGGTATAAATATAGGTGTTTTTTCTTTGAATCAATTCACAGAATGTTTCTCTTGTTACAATATTATAAAGTGCACAAATGGTGGTGGGTCAATTTTGGCTTAAGTAACCATTTTAAAATACAGCCATTAATTTATAAACTCAAAAGTTATAATGTAGCAGACATGTTTTTTTTTTTCTTTTTTTTTTTCTGCTTTTTTCATACATTTGGGATGCAGACCTAATTTTCTCATTCACTCAGTTTGCTTAAACTACAATATGTTAGTAAAAATGAGGCCAATAAATATATAAAACATATTTCATCAATTTGCGTATATATTGTACAGTTCAAATTTACAAAAAATATTAATATTTTTACTGATTTGATATTATAACGGAAATTGTTGCAGGGGTTTCTATTTGTTTCAATCAGTTGTTGAAACTTCAAAACGTTTTGCTTTGCATGCGCGACACGATGTAACGTCAACTAAAATATGTGCAATTTATATCAATTTTGTGTCGTTTGTGCCATATTTAGCATATTTTTTTACAAAATTTCCCATGCAATAAAATAGTTTTTTTTAAACCTATTATTCTGTAAAGTTTTTAAGTTTAATAATAGAAGAGACATTTGAACTGACATTAAATGTCTGTGGGATTTTGTCCTTTGTATAGTTTATACGAAAATATCTGTCTTTTTTTAACCTGAAGTTGAATGTTTGTGATAGCTGTACTTTCATTGTGTGTGTCTGTCATTTTGATGTTTGTTTGTATTAAGTGTTTTTGTGTGTGTGTTATATGAATGTGTTATTGTTATGTTTGTATGTTGTTTTTATGTGCGAGTGAGACAATTAACAGACAGCATAATAATAAGCATAAAACACATTATGAGAAGTTCCACAAACATCCAAATGTTATTTTTTTTTTCCTGGTTCGCAGTCCATACCTAGGAAACTACATGATTACCAAACACCTAATGACGTCACTATGAACACCAAGATTAAAAAAAAAATAATAATTACTAGGCAACGTTATATAAAAACAGCCATAAGGTAAAAATGGTGAATGTGTTTATGGGTATGACCACACACACACACACACACACACACACACACACACACACACACACACACACACACACACACACACACACACACACACACACAGACCTGGCAAAATATATATATAATTATTTCATATATTTGTACCTTCTTAATGAATAATATAGGATTCTTATATGAGAGATTCGAGAACCTTTTAGGATTCGGATTCGAGAAAATTTAGGATTCGTCCCACCTCTACTATTTATGTTTTCACTCGCTTTTTTCCCCCCAATGGCGTCATGAGAGTTTGCGCCTTTTGCCATCGTATCAATAATATAAACAGTAATGCCGCAGTCACACTAGGCTGGTTGCTGCTGGCTGGTTCTAGCGCTCTAGCAGCATAGTCTGAACTGCTATTAGCAGCTGCTTTCTCCAGCGGGCTAGTGATTTTAACAGCAGCTGGTGAAGTTGGACATGTCCAACTTTAGCAGCTACCAGCTGGTCATGTGACTCCCTTCCTGCTGCTGCCATCTAGTGTGAACTTTTTGTTGCTAGTAGTGTGGCACTAGTGGTAGTTGAAACTTCACTGCTTGGGTTGGTTGTTGTTAGTTTGTGTTTTTGCAAGACGGTGATTGGATGACTTGCACTGCTAATACCAGCAGTGACTGGACAAGTGTGAACCCAAAACAGCTGCTGCTTGCTGTTGCTGCTAATAGCCAGCAGCAACCAGCGGCTTGTAAACCAGCCTAGTGTGACTGCCGCTTTAAAAACAAAAAGATTCTTCTATTCTTTTGTTATTACCCCCTTTTTAAAATCAGAGAACATGATTTCACACCTATTCACCCAAAATTTGAAGCAACCAAAATTGTACTTTTTTGTCAGCTAACGAAGTTGATTTGGTTTTCCAGTTAACAAATGCTAATTTTTGTGCTAGTCACTAGAAAACTCTAACTAGACTCTAACCGTTAAAGGCTAGAGTTTTCTAGTGCCTAGCAAAAAAAAAATTAGCATTTGTTAACTAGAAAACCAAATTCAACCAATATCTTTTTATTAGAAAAGAAGCAAGAAAGTTTTTTTTTCTCTAATAATGACACGACGTGTCACTTAAACCGCACTGTATATTAAATTTTCTCATAAAAATTTTAATGATCCCAGTTATTAGTTAGGCTACTGAATTAAAAAAAAAACCTAGAAAAAGGCCCTTGCGTTACTAATATTTCTACCACCTTGCAACCAAAAAAAGACAAAATTATCTTTCTTTCGCTCTCTCTCACTGTCTCTCACACAACCTAAGCAATTAGTGACCTAAAAAATATAAAATCTTGTTAAAGCCATTACAAAATATAAGGTTATTCAAATATGTGTGTGACTAGAAATGAATAATGCAATAAGGAACTTAAAGAGAGACCGAAAAGAAAAAAAGGTCATTTATAATATAAGTGCCGTCATAATAAGAATAGTGAAGAACCTCATCTAGAAATTAGCTAATTAAAATTCGCCGATAGAAAACAATAAATGCAAGATGAAGATGATAATTCTGATATCAAAAACATCATCATCATCATCAGCAGCAGCAGCAGCATCATGAGATAGCACTTTAGAAAACTTCAAATATATCTAATCTATGAAGTTCCCTGAATTTGCTAAAAATGAAACTACCAATTTGGAAACGTTTTAAATTAAAATGGTAAAATGTCTAAAACACCTCTAAAATCTCGATAATCTATCTCATTAAAGCTTCGTTCTATTTAGCTTATTAGCGCAGGCATTGTACACAGTGTCTAAAATTATAATAGTTGCGAATCGGTCGTTTTCCACACTGTCTTCATCATAAAAAGAATGGACTAATTTTCCATTGTGCTGGTAACTTATTCATTGTTCATCTCAAAACAATGTAAAATTAAGTTAAGGCACCTTAGGCTGGATCCACATCAAGCTGGCAAAAACACAAACAAAACAAAAAATCATTATGTTAGAGAAATTGACGACAATTCTAGAACATTTCTGCAACTTTTATGTTTTGTTTTGTCTGCAAATTCACAAACAATTCCATGTCCCGCGGCTCAAGTCTGTAAACATCAAAAGGTTTTTGTATTGTCTCGGTTCTACGTAACATTCTTTCAACTCTTGTCTGTGCAGTGTGGGCAGTTAGTATTAAAACAATAACAGAATGTCAGTGAAATAAAACACTTCAAAGCAACAGTAAAAACTGTTGTGCACGTCTATGTGGACAGCTCTATAGAAACGCAAAACAAAACCAAATTTGTTTGTGTTGTGTCACTAATTTGTTGTGGATTTGTCTTGCGTACTGCTGATAGTTGTTTAAGTTTTGTTTTGTTTTCAAAATTTGCTTTTTTTTCTGGCCTTTTTGTTGTGTTTTTGACTCGAACTCATTTTGCATTTTAGTCAGCTTGATGTGGATCGGCCTTAAACTTCACTTTTGTTTTAAAGTGGACATCATGCCTTTAAGATAAAATTAAAATGAAAAGCATGCCAGAAGCTAGAATAATAAATGAATGGACTTAAAATATGTTTTAATCTTTGAAAATTAAAGTTTGTTCTAGTTTGTTAAAAAAAACACCATCTCAGGAAAGATTTTTCGTTCAAAACAACTGACAGTTTCAAATTTGAACAAAACGTTTTTACTTACAAAGACAACATCCTGAAAATGTATTTATCCAAACCATTTCTACTAAGCTTATTCCAGTTTCTAACAAACTTTTCATTTCATGTTTAAGTTTATTTATAAAACGCTAAATAACAATGTCTAATCCATTTTACTAAACGTAAAAACTAAACCGAGTCCAATTAAATTTTCAAATGAAAATTAAACATTAAACATTCCATGATGTAACGACTATCCAGTGATGTGACGTCACACTGCTGAATAAATCGATGAATATAAAAAGAGAGAAACGTTAAACAAAATGAGTGACGTCATGATTGGGGTGCTTTGTTGTGACAGATAATGACAAGGCCATTAAAACTCATTCAATCAATGCCAACTGAAGTCGTTTGGACGTCACTAATCGGTGGTAACAAGCTATGAGCTTTAAGCCACATACACACAACCAGAGCATAACGGAATGTGCAGTTAATTTTGCAATTGTAATATGATTTCAAACTAGGCTGCAGAAGTCAGAGGTACATTTACTTAATATTTTCTACAAGTTGGCAATCACTGCTGGCATTGGTGTTAGCAGTGATTGCCTACTTACAGTTAAAAGATACTGTATATAAGCAAAACTTTGTATGAAATTTCTCTATGACCAAAATGGCCGTCAGCTGCTTTTAATACCACATTTATAGTTGTCATCTTTTGATGTAAGGTCACGTGTTTGCATCAAATGCACTAAATGCAGAATGACAGTTTTAAATCCCTTTTGATTAGACAATGATAAAATATGAGTGTCATGAAAATCAGTTTAATCCAAAATAAAAATAAAATCACAAATTGTATAATATTTAGAAACTAGTGGGTAACCCGTCATAAATGACGGGAGCAAAATTAACAGGCAATTGTGAGCAATGCGCGTCGTTTTTTCCTTTTTTTACTCCTTTCATTTCAATTTTCGTCACCCCCTCCCACTTTTCTCTCTCCCCCCTCTACACTTTTCAACCTTTTCCTCTCTCCAATTTAATATCATGGGGTTCTTGGATGGGAAGAGTGCAACATATAGTTGACCTTGAGAAAAAAACAATTCATTTATTCAAATTTATATAAATTCCGATGTGCTTCAATGGTTGTACAGCGTTATCCCAGAAAGAAAGAACGATATATACATATAGAAAGACACACAGAGACACAGACCTGGCAAAATATAGATATAATTTGCTTTAAAAAATACTTTTTGACAAAAAAAATCTAAAAAAAAAAAAAGGTTTCTTAAACCAAATTGTTTTTATTTTGCATTTTCTGTTATTGCTTCTGACGATTTCAGCTATTGATCGCATCAGATATTTATACCAACATATGCCATATTTATAAATAGGGTTTCCATTACCGGTTTTATCGTTACCGGTAAACCGATATTACCGGTTTATTTTGTTACATCGGTATTTTACCGATAAATTGACCTTTCAATACTGGTTTTTCGGTAAAAAAATGTTTATACAATTTGGATAAAAGAATTGACCGATATTTAAATTAAAATTTCACATAATTATGTGTAGAAACCAAGAGTTTTTTCAAAGACTGAAGTCAAAAAAATTATATAATTATTAGTTATGAATTTATATTTTAATTTTTTTTTAACATGGGAAATTATTTTTTCAGTTTTTGAGGTTTTTTTACAGCACTTATTAAAGTTTTTGCTTTATTATCAAAATTTTTCGGTAACACTGTATTACCGAAAAACCGGTAATACTATAAAGTGACCAGTAATGAAAACCCTAATGTGTGCATATATATTTTTTTAATTGCATAAAATGAACAATTTTATGCATAATTAAGGTTTTTGGGTTTTTTTCTTCCTATTGCTTAAAACGCATGTTTGCTTACGCATTTTCATTTGCATAAAAATGTGGACCTTACAACAGATAAAAAAGGACACGACCGTGAAATGTCGCATAATAATAATATATCGAGTGTGTTTTCTATATCAGTTTAACATGAACTGGTAGATAAAATTGTATCTAGACCACTAATGCAGACAAACAAAGCATTTTTATCTTTCATGTTTATTAAGCTTCTATAATCCTTTAATTAGTTTCCTTGCCTTATCAAACACACACACTTCATTGTTAGCTTAAACAACGATTAAGTTTCTGAATAGTAATACATAAGAAAAATAAAAGTCTTTGTGTTTTCTTACACATGTTTTATGTTTCTTAGATAAAAAAAAACAACAAATTTGTGTTATTTTTTTTCTTCTTTCTTTCACCAACTGTGTTAGTTTGTTTACAAAGTCAAAACAACTTCATAACATACATTTAACATTAAGACATGTCATTTTGAATAAGTTGTTTTGGTCAACAACAACAACATATGACGTCTGATCTTCTTCTTTACATTTCTTACATAAAAAAAGATACAGAGGAAGGAAAGAAACATGTTTTTTATGGATATTTTGCAATATGATACAACATTTACATTGTATATGTATGTATATCTGAAAGTGGACTACTTAGAGATCTCTGTCCATGATGTGGTCATTGCCATAACTTCCATATGAGTGCCTCAGAGGTAAACTGTTTTAAGTCACCAAAACCTAAAATTTACAAGTGAGTCAAATTTGAAAGTTTCTCTCTTCATTGAAGGGAATATAATTTAACATGGTATACCACCATCTATAGTACAGGCATTTAGAAATCGGGACGAACACAAGTTGGATCCGCCCTTTTTATGACGACCGGGAACTTTTAATTGGTTTGTTGTGCGGTTCGACGTTGAAAAGGGCAGAGCATGTGACGTCAGACTACATAACCAACCAATTAGAAGTTTCCGGTAGTCATAAAAAAGGCGGAGCCAACTTGTGTTCATTTCGATTTCTAAATGCCTGTCCATCCAGTGGCCAATTTGTAAAACTGTGGACTGTTGATAGAACATGACAAGCTGATTCGTAAAAAAGTCATGAATATTCCAAGAGTTTACATACATGCCTGGAAGGTGTAAACTTTTTACAGTCAACTTTAAGACAAGTTTCTATGAAAGACGTGTACTCAAGATTGGCCCCGTTGAACTCAGAAAAAAACCACGGGGGCCATATTTGGGCACGGGTTGCCGACATTCGATGCTGTACCTCAACCGGCCTAGGACGGTGGTCACTGCTTTTTAAACAGTTAAAATGTAAAAAATGTGGGTTTTTTTTAAATAAAAAAATGTGACTTAACACAGTTTGCCTTTGAGGCATAATATTATTGAATCATGGAAAGAAAGAAGAGATCTTTTAATGAGAGAGAGAGAAAATATCCTTATGACTAGGGCTCGGATTTTGATGCAATATCAACCGGAATGTTTCTCAATTTGTGGCCCAAGAGCCAACTGTGAAGTAGGCCCCTAATCATCATTAGAGCAACTGCAATTATTTTATTTCTAATAAATAAAGCTGGGTAGAGAGGCTAGATGTCTGGTTACTATCAGTTGTCAACTAGAGTTGTAGCCTCTAACCATTGTTTTTAATTAGAAAGAACAATTGTTTTTTTTTTATTATCTAAACGAGATTGTCACTTCACAATTGACACTTGGGCCACATATTCAGAAACATTCCGGTTGATGCTGCATCAAAATCCGAGCCCTACTTATGACAGTCTAACCTATTTCTTGGCTAACAACCAACTGGGATCATCCATTTATCAGTTTTGTGGTTGTTTAACCAGTTTCGAGACACTTTTTCTCCTCAAACATTCTCCCCAACATTATAGGGGGCCTATTGGTAAAAGATAATATTGGGAAGCGAAAAATCTTTGCCAAAATATTGTTCCCATGACGCTTCTCATCTCGCGAGTCTCTCTTAACACCATCGATCGAATATGGCTTTTTTTTTTCTTCTTCTTTCCATTTTGTCTATTTCTACCAAAACCTTATATAGTAGACGTATTAAATTCAAGTCTCCACCTAACACTCAAAATACATATTGTATTATCATGGCTCAGCAGTTACCTTTGGGGTATAGAAACTTATTGCAAAATTGTTTTTTTTGTTTGTTGTTGAAGAATTTCTAAATATGAAACAGCCTACAACAAGTCGCCGCACTGCAACTTGTAGGTGATGACGTCAGAATGGTTGACCAAAAAGTTAGAGCTAGTATTTATGTTGTCTGTTAGAAAAATAAAGAGAACAAGGTGGCTTTATAGATATTCATTTTGCTTTTATCCCCACGGAAGGCGCCACCCTGCAGTGGCTAACGACATGCTTCATGGACATTTTTTGTAAAATTTGGAAGCAAAAACGTCAAGCAAACTTTTTTTTCATAAACATTTTTTTTAAAAAAATTAAAATTGTTTTCAAAACTAGAATGGTAAAAGATTATGTTAAAAGTTATTTCATGGCAATATCTTAAAAAAATAAACATTTTATATAGTTCAATTTGAAAATGAATCGTTTTTAGGTTTTTCCATTGACATTTCATGACGTTGAATTTCATTTCCGCCTTTTTTTTTCAAACTGTCATAAAAAGTTTATTTTTAAAGATATCATCCTGAAAAAACTTTTAACATTATTACCAACTAGGCCTAAAACACTTTGAATTTTTTTTAGTAATATTTTTCCTGCAAAAAAAAAAACGATCGTTTGAAAAATATAAATTTTCTTAAAACTGCAGGTGGGCGAAGAGAGTGGTTATAGAATACGAACACAAACCTGACGTGACGGTGGCAGTCGATTCCGAAAGGATGAACGTGTGACCGGCACCGTCACAGCCATTTATTTTAGTAGGACATGGACGACGAAAGGTTAATTAACGTCATGTATAGTGTGTGAATCAACACCAAAATTGACGGCACGTTGACAATACGTTCCGTGACGCTTCCATAAAATGTGACTCGACCTTTAACCTTCCATCATTTTATAACCTCTAGTTAAAAGTATAGGTTACACATTTTCATCAACCAATCAGTAAACGATACACGATAATAACGTCTAAAACCTACAGGCAGTTAGAAATCGGGGAGAACTTCAGTTGGCTCCGCCCTTGTTATGACGACCGGCAACGTCTAACTGGCTGGTTATGTAGTCAGACGTCACATGCTCCGCCCTTTTCAA